>CM053622.1:81342007-81425605 GCA_028646595.1 Phalanger gymnotis
GGGTAAAACGGAAGCCAGATGATATTCCAAAGGCTGCAGAAGTCATAGCCCATGGAAAGGACAACACCGTAACAGTTGTCTATTCAGGGGAAGATAATTACCAAATCGTACCCCTGAACCATGTATTTTACCATGAATAGGACTATAATACTAGATTCATAGACTCCAGAAGTATGGCTAGTATAATAGCCCATACTTGCTTACTCTTTTGTTCTTTGTCTTTGTTCTTTGTTAACCTTGTTGCTAGTTCTGTCTCCTTTAGGCTTAAGCACCCTACTCTCCCCAGTGACTGCCTAAGCACGTAGCATTCTTGGAATTCCTGCCAGCTCGCTAAAGAACTGACCTCTGGAATGGGACCCTTGGGGCAGGGACATCTCTACATCCAGTTTCAGCAAGAAGAAGCTATGGAAAATGAGACCTTCGCCCCTTTCCCCAAGATTTTGAGCCCCAATTGTTTGAGTGGGGGTGAATGATACTGTTCTGTGTACTTGTTTTGTATTATCCTTGTTGTATTGTTTTATTGTTATATTATTGACACCCACTTTCCTATGTAATGGATACAAAGATCTAGGGGTGGGTCATGTTTGTATTGTAAACAAATATTTGGGAAAGTCACTGAATGACATGTTTTCCTTTGTTGTGAATATGTTTTAGTTTCCTACATAATTGGATCACAATGTATAATGGGTCAATGTATGTTCTAGGATACATGGCTGATTAAATTATGTATCCTAGAACAAGGGGTGGAGTGTGTTGACAAGCAAAATGGTCTTTGTTTTCTTTGAGTAATTCAGTGTATTTCCTTGAGCCTTGCTAAGTGTTAAGCCCCAGGCCCAGAGCCCTGTTGGGTGTGGAACCTATGCGGATGTGAGCCTCCCAGGACCCTGGGGGGAGTGGCTAGCACTGGAGCCAATAGAAGCCTGTGGTGGGAGGAGCTTGTGGAATGGTTGGAGCAGAGCTAAGAGGCAGTTAAAGGCAGTTGGAGAGGTTGTTGGTGACAGGAGTTAAGAGCTGAAGGAGAGAGGAAGCAGTCAGCCAGCTGGAATACAGCTTGGAGAGAGTGGTGGAAGCGGTGGCGACAGCAGTGGCAGAGACAGCTACAGCCGAAGCTGAAGAGAAAGCAGGAGCTGCGGAAGCAGAGCTCACCCGTGTGTAGACCCAGGAGTGCGAGCAAGGACTTGAAGCCAGTAAATATGATTTGGCTAAATACTATCTTGTTTTTCTGTGGCCTCCTGGTTACTCTTGTGAGGCAGACTTATTGGGCCTGGAAGCCTGTGATCAAAGTGTCGAAATGGGGAGGCTGGTTCGTGAATCTGTTTCTGTGGACCCTAAATGTTTTATTGTGTTCTACTTAGAGAATCTCTCATACCTTGCGATTTCGAACCAAACATATACATGATTATATTTGAGATTATAAATTCAGCCTTCCTACTTCAGTTGGTGCTCTCCCAGTCTGATCTATGTAAATATTTCTATTACTCTGTGAAGCTTTGTCTTTTCTACAATACTGTTTTATATTGTCCTTGTGTGCAGAATAAATGTTACACTGATTTAGTTTTGAGTGCTTATTATACCATGTGATTCAATCCTTAAATATAAATACATATATATATATTCACAGTAGCTGCTCATATTGCATTAATGATATAATGGGTGTCACAAACAGGATTGCAAAGTATAATTCCTCTATTTGGAAATAAAAAGACTAGTGAAAGTGATAAGTTTCCCTTGGTGGGAGATTTGCCTTATTCCTCCCTGGCAAAGGAATGGGCTAAAAATACAGGACCTTGTGAAAATTGGGAACTTAAACTTTGAAAGGGAGAACCCATTGACTTAGTACATTTACAAGACATATCAGTAGAAAGGGGAAAGAATTGGCAGGTGTATATAGAAGAGGATGGGCATTGTTTACAGGCTACCTTATTATGTATAAAAATAGGGACAAATTGTTGGAAGAAAAGGTTCAGATGGAAAAGGAATTAGCTGATTAGCACGGGAAGCATTCTATGTTACAGTGTCAGGACTTTCTTTTAGGGGATATCAAGCTAGAAATTATCAGATGGTAGCAGAAAAGGCAGCTGTGACAGTAGCTCAGGAAAGGAAAGAAAAAGTTAACAAAAAGAAAATATATGCAGTGCTCATGTCTGCAGGACCTGATTGGGACCCAGATGAATGGGATGGAGATATATAGGATGATACTGAAGATAAAGCAAATTCAGATGATAAGGCTCCTAAGTATCATGAGGAGAAATATCATGAGGATGTGGATGCTCATCCAACGATGTGGAGAAAGCAGGAGGATCGGGGGGCCACAGAGTGTTTGAGAAAGTAACTGAGGATTTTACTCAGCAGGAAGTTACAGATATATTAAACCAATTCACTCAAAAAACTGGGGAACCAGTAGTATCTTGGATGGTGAGGATCAGTGACAAAGGGGCTAGAGGAGTGTGAGTAGATAACATAGATTGTATGAAATTCATAGGTATTAGTCAGAATCCCTTTGTGCAACAAGTTTTTAGGCATCACCATCCTCAAGGAGGCAATAATGGGACTCAAAGCTAACTCATTTGTTAGCTTTGGCTGCTGAGGGATGCAATAAACAATACCCCACTGACTATGTAGCCTACCTATGAATAGAGATAGACCTGAGTACTCACTTAAAGATTGTATGAGGAAGTTAAAGGAAGTGGTGGTGAAAACAGCAATAATGGTAGGAGATACAGATGCTTATCACAGCACCCGCAAGGTCCCTCATAGCAATACAATAGTAAAAACTGCTCTTCCTGCTTATGAACACATAATTGACTTTACTGATTGGGTAAATGGGACATCCTCTTTCAGAACTATTGGAAAAATCTCAAAGTTAGGTGACCTAGGCAAATGGGGAAAAAATAAATTTCCTCAAGAGAAAAAAGAAAAGTCAGTGGATTCAGAATGAGAATAGATTATCAAGGAGAGAATTGTTTACTGCTTTATTGAAAGCAGGGATAGATAAGGGAAAAATAGATGGTGTTTCAACTAATGAATTACACCAAATGTACCAGGAAAAGGGACTTAATACTAGACAGAATAGGTAAGTAAAAACTGTCCCTACAGCTCCTCCTGAACCATTGTACCCAAGTTTGTTATACCTAAAGGAGGATTAGGGAATTGGTTGAGCCCCAGCTCAGATTAAAGAAGTACACAGATGGGATTATAGACCCCACATCAGTTTAACTATATATTGGAAAAATGGATTGACTATTTCAGCTAGAGCATTAATAGATAATGGGGCAGAGGCCTCTCATATGTGGAAAACATAATAAATTTAAAAAAAATGGAACACCTATTACTATAATTTAACATGCTCCTATTTCAGCCCCTCCTAATCCTGTTAAATTAATGATGAAAATTGGGCAACTACCTATGAAGGAATATATGGTAGTGATTGTACCTGTTCCTGAACATAATTAGAATAGGTATATTAAGAGGTATGACTTTGAATTTGCCTGAGGGAAGGTACAAATTTGCAGTAAGGAAGATAAAAGTCAATGCAGTCCTGGTGGGTAAAATAAAAATGGACCCGGTGATTTTACCTAAAGCTTCTAAAGTAATTACTTTGAAGCAGTATTGCTTACTGAGTGGGCAAGAGGAAATTACAAATACTATAAAGGAATATATTGAGGCAGGACTCAATGGAACAATCCTGTCTGGCCAGCATGAAAGTCAAATGGAACACGCAAGATGACAGTGGACTATAGACAATTGAATAAAGTGACTTCCCACTGTATGCTGCTGTTCCAGACACCATTACCTTAATAGGAAGAATTCAGATATGATCGGAATTGGTATGTAGTTACTGATTTAGCCAATGCTTTGTTATCCCAAGAGATTCTAAACAGTGGGACCAGTTTGCAGGGTAGATGTTACACTTTCACCCATTTGCTGCAAGGATATCTTAGCCCTACTATTTGTCATAGAATTGTGGCTAAGTATTTGGATGAATTATAATTGCCTGAAATACAGCTTACACATTATATAGAAATTATGTTCTGAGAGGGAAAAAAAAAACCATAGACAAGGTAGAGAGGAGTGTGATGCTTTTAATTGAACATATGAAAAATAAAAGGTGGGAAACAAGGGGTAAGATTTAACCTCTCTTAGGTATGTAAGATTATACAAACCAAGGCCTTGATTCAATTGCAAATCAAGCCCCTCTTAACTTGACTCAGTTGAAAATTTGGGACAAGTCTTATCTCCTAAAGTTGAAAGCCCTGGGAACAAGAACAGGGTTCATCCCTGGGTCCTGGCCAAGACCCTGAGACAAATCCACCAGGTTCCTGGAACTAGCCACTCCAAGGATGCACGCTGCACTTAGAGACCTTGAAGTCCTTTCAGGGCCTTGCATAAGATGTAGCATTTGCTAAAAAGACCTGGCATGATGCCTTCTTTGTTTCCAGCATTATTTATGCCATGAAATTCAGAGCCCAAATTGGAATCTCAGCCATGGCAGAGACTTCTGGCCTGGGATTTCCGCTAGTGGGACCCTGATGGCTATACCCCTGGATTTCCCCAGCTTGTGTGGTCAGATGTTGGAGCTCCTCCACATTGGTAATGATTGTAAATATATTGATTTTGGTAGTAATTGCCTTGTTGTTATTATTCTTAAGCCTACTTCTGTGCTACTTTCGATTTCTGTCTTTCTTGCCAGTATTTTAATAATAATAATAAATCCCTTTCAGGTTTCTTGGAGTGAGGAGTGTTTTGTCTGGGTGAATCTGAACCTTTCCTGTACAGAAATTAACTCTAAGGTTCAAGGACCAGCTCAAACAGTGAAATTCTTAGGCATACAATGGAATAAAGGGCTACAAGACATTCTCCCACAAGCCCGACAAAAGGTTCAGGATTTTTCTGCCCCTACTAAGAAGAAAGAGGCCCAAAAGTTTATAGGACTATTTGGGTATTGAAGACATCATATACCTCATTTAGGACAGATTCTAAAACCCTTATATAAGGCAACTAGGAAGAAATATGAATTTGATTAGGGACCTGTGTAGAGTAAAGCTTTTGAAGAAGCGAAGGCTGCTATACAGTTGGCCCTAGATTTATGGCCTATGCAAAGTAGCCCAGTGGAATTGCAAGTGACTGTACAGGATGAATATGCAAACTGGAGTCTGTGGCAAAAACAGCAAGGTCAAAATGTACCCTTAGGATTTTGGTCTAGGAAACTCCCTTCATCTGGAGTTCAATATATCTCTTCTGAAAAAGTTATTAACTACATACTGGGCCTTGGTAGAGACTGAACAATTAACTCTGAATGTTGAAGTAATATTAAGGCCTAGAATCCCAATTATGACCTGGGTAATGAGTACCCAGCTTCTCATAAAATTGGACATGCACAAGAGGCTAGCATAATTAAATGGAAATGTTACATTCAAAACAGATCTAAAAACAGGTAAAAGTAGAGTTTCTGCTTTATATGAAACTATAGCGCAAAAAGATAGAGGGAAATAATACATCCCCTGAACCAAAGTAATAGTTGATACAGTCCTTAGTAAAACAGAATAGAAGGGGAGTGATGGACCCAAGATGGAATAAAAGCAGAGACTTTCTTGAGCTCTCCCTCAAACCCCTTCAAATACCTGTAAAAAATGACTCAAATTCTAGAGCTATAGAACCCACAAAATGACAGAGTGAAGCACATCTCCAGCCCAAGACAGCCTGGAGGGTTCGTGGGAAAAGTCCATCACAGCAGCTGGGAGTGGAGCACGGTCGCAGGCACAGAGCAGGCCTCCAGAGGGAGTGAACCACTAGTAGCTGTGGCAGTTTCCAGACTTCTCAACACACAAACACCAAAGACAGTAGAAGGTCAGTGGAAAAACTCTCAGACCTGGGTGAGAGAAGAGCACCATCCAACCCCAGCCCTGGGGTGGCAGAGGTGGTGCTATTATTCTAAGAACAGGGTGTGTGTGGGGGGGAGTTATGGGGAAGAAGAGAACATCAGCAGTTACAAGAGACAGCATATGAAAAACTGCAACAGAAGTAATGGAGAAAAAAGTTACCCAGAAGTATAGTACTTTTTTGCATGTGATCCATGGGTAAGTTGTCTATTCTTAAATAGACCTGGCAGTCTCGCCTGCCAAGTAAGCCACCATGTCACAGAGCACTGTAGATTGGTATTTCTTAACCAAGAATAGTAGTCTTAGAACAAAAATTATCTGTAGTCAGGCTATATCTATATTGGATCTCAAAATGAGAAGGTAGGAAAAGTTACATCACAAAGAAGCAGCTTACTGAAATAAGTGACAGAAGTCTGAGAAAAGGAGAGGGGAGTGGACCATCCAACTTCCATCCTAGATTGTAAGAATCCTTTGAAAGCTAAGAAAGATAGGAAGAATCTAGACTAAGTCTCTGTATTCAGACAGAGTATTCTTCAGACCAGGAAGAATGGAAAAGTCCCAAGAATGAAATTCAAAGGACAAAGCAGAAATTCTGATATGGAAAAATTGGGGCTGGGGAGAGCTATCCAAGCAGTCAGATGCGGATACCCAGGGACTTCACCTTTATGCTTACACCATTAAAAATAACATTACTGTTGTATACCTGTGAAACCTTAATCTACCAAGCCCCATGCCAAAACAAAATTGAACTGCTTCCATTCGTATTGTCTTAGGAAGATATTCTGAAGATTACCTGACAGGATAAGGTGCCAGACACCAAAAGTTTGAACTCTACTGCAAAGAGCACAGCTCTGATGGTCTGGCCACATCGTTTGAATGCCAAACATACATTTGCCTAAAACACTATTTTACAGAGAACTCACAAAAGGCAAGCACTTACAGAGGTCAGAAGAAATGGCACAAGGATAATCTCAAGGTTTCTCTGAAAAAGATCTTTGATATTGATTGTGAGACATGGGAGATGCTGGCACAGGACTGCCCAGCATGGCATGCCTACAAAGAAAATGCTGTATTCCATAAGCAAAGCAGAATATAGTAGCACAAAGTTTGAGATGTCACTAGATTTGCACATCTCCATTCCAGATGTTTATATGGATGATTTGTTCATTACCTGTAGTAGAGCCTTCCAAGCTCTTATTGATCTGATCAGCCACAGTTGGACACACTGTAGTCTGACCCCAACATTGTAATGTCATTGGTGCTTTTGGAAAACTAAGAATGATCATCAAAATGCATACAGAAGTTGGGATATATTTTGCAGGGTGCTTCTATGTATGCCATCAATTTCCTGATCCAAGTGGGTAGGAGCCAAGAATGATGAGGACAGTAAAGGAAAATAAAAAGCATTTTTTTAAAGGCTGTCAACAGTATAAGGTAGATCAAAATGATAGCTTAGGTAGCATGGGATAGGCGTTCAAAGAATATTTTTCAGACTTAGTTTCCTGTCAGCCATGTTTTTCCTGCCTTTTCTAATTTATCAAGGGCACTTACTCCTTAGTTTTAACTAAGATCCAACTGGAGATTCCAAGGCACTAAAATATTGGATGTGCATGATTCATGAGCCATTCTGGGTGATTGTAAGGTCAATTGGGAATAAGATCTTCCCTGTTCATCAATAGGCCTCATGTGGAGCCCTCTAAGGGACGCTTGCTTACAGGAAGGTTTACATACCTTTTACTGATTCCTAATTAGGCCCTGAGTCAGGAGGATTCTGGTTCTGAGCCTATTAGCTGAAAGAGTATATATTCTGAGATGTGAGCTTTTTGCTTTGGTGGCTCACTTACAAGAAAGATCTTGTGATTCCCTGGTAGAGACTGAGTAGCCATATGTTCAGAGCTCCCTCACTGCTCAGAGGTAAAGGCTCTCTCACTCCAGTAGTGAATGTAAAGTATACATAGCAGTATTGTTTTGATTCAGGCAGTATAACCCTGTCGGTCTTCATTTCTCTTCTCTGTATTTTTTTTCTAAGATCATTGACTCCTTTTAAGTTGTTGTAAAGCCAATCGGTAAGTGAAAAGATCTTTCCTGCCCATTGAATAGGCTTCTGGTGGGGTCACCAAAGGGAGATCTGATTAGAGACAGGTCCATACCCTTTCACTAATTCAGAGTGAGACCCCAGGCTGGTTAGCAAACTAGTTCCCTAGTTTGAGAGAGGTTGGAAGCCCTCAGAGCGGTTGCTAAGACCAGAAACCAATGGTATGTGCCTGAATTCTGGTCAATGGGATGACATTCTAGTCAATCAGATGATGTCTAAGGACTGCATAAAAAGAGAGAACAGAACTTGGAAATGGCAGAAACCAAGAAACGGAGGACTAGAAGCAAGAAGCTGAGAAACTGAGGACCGAGAGCAGAATGGAGAGCAGCAGAATTCAGGAGCCGAGGGCCAGCTTCCAGAGCATGCAGAGCTGAGTGCTGAACACAAGAGGGAGTTTTGGAACTTGGAGTCAGCAGAGCCACAGGAGAGAGTGCTGAGCAAGGACTTAGGACTTGTGAGTGATCTTCTTACAGGAGGGCCCAAGCATCGAGGGGAAGCACAAGTATGGTCTGGCTTGCTGCTATAATATTTTGTTGTAATGTCCTTGTTACTATAGTGAGGTGGGCTTATTGGTTTTCAAATGTTTTTGGCACAACATCAAATTGGCGGCATTGGTCATTGGGTCTGATCCTTTGGAATCAGAATAAATAGTATACTTCCTCTGGCTTCTACCTAGAGAATTCATTATATTTTACAATTCAAAACCATTCAGGCATGCTCATCATCCTCTTAAAGGTCATGAATTTTGCCTTAATGATATAGTTGCTTTCCTAGTAAAGCAGACAAAAGAATCTGCACTAGCAGCCATCCTAGGTGTGCCGGTGTGGTTATTACAGTCATCTTTGAAATACCTTGGAGAATAAGAGCTTCTGCAACACTGGAGAAAGGCAAGTGTTCAGACTAAAACAAAACCAAAAACCTCTAAAGAATACTGAAGTGTAAAACCTAGGTCAAGGTCAAGTTGCTTAATGCTCTAGAACTCAAGGTCCAATCACAAAAATAGATGTGATCATGCTTCTATAACAAAGTACCCCTTTTCAGATGCTGTCCTTCAGTAAATAAGATGAAGATGAAGGTGAAGTTTCTCTGAGCCATTGCTTAGATGGAAAACCTGGGAGGCAGCTGTGCTACCTGTAACAGTCCATTTTCAAAGAAATGTGCTGAAAAAGCTAGAACTCTTAAGTCTTATCTGTAGTCAGCATGATCTTCTCTGATCTCTCCCCTCCCTTTTAAATATACACCATGTACATGTGTATGTACTCTTAAGATAGATCCAACATATTCAACATCCTTAGACCAACTGTCTAACTTTTCTTTAGTTTGAGCCCACACATCTTAGACATACTGCTAGAAACATCTCCATTCCTAGAGATGTCTCCAATCCTAATTTAACTGGAACAGTGGTTTCTCTGGAAGAGAGTTGAGGCCAACCTGAGCATCTTTGGGAGAGTTCAAGGCCACCAGGAGTAATAATGCAAGTCCCTTTCCAGAACACTGAAAAGCCTTTATTAGAGGAAAGATAGGGAAGGCTTGAGCTGGACTTAACCTTTGTTTTCACATAGTAGACTTATTAGGTTATATATGACTTAGAAGAAACTCCCTAAGAGCTTTCCAGCCTGACAGACCAGTAATTTCAGGACACCATCTACTTATTAAAAACCAGTCATTTGAAAGGCAGATATAGGCTGCAGTCTTGTAACTCAATTCAGGATGACCAGACCCAATGAACACATACAATATATACTAGATATTTAACCTCTCCTCAGCAACCTAGATTCAATCCCTCTGTGCTACACAGCACAGGAGAAGAAAATGCTGAGTCCATCTTAAGGTGCTGAGTCTAAGAAAGCCAGTGACCCTGGCCATCATTAAATGACATGGACAATATTCTCTTACCTACCCACTAACTTTAGATTTAGGGCTGTTGGTTTTGCTACTTAAGGGCTAACTGCATCCCTGGAGGAGAAAGGACCCCAGTGGCAATGCTTCCCACTCTTTTTTCTTAGGCTTCCTTACTCTCATGAGATAGATTAAGTTGGGCCTCTATCTGTTTTTGGAATTTTATGCATGTTCTGATCTCAACTGTGTTTTATACTTTTCAGTGTTGTCAGGGATCATTACCCCCAGTTCGTTTAGTGCAAATGCTAGGTCTTGGTAGGTTCTTTGGTCTGGGATAGACAACATTAACTTTGTTCTTCAGATTGGACCCAAGGGTAACCATGCAAGGTATCCATTCTTTGCTAGTCCTTTAAGCAGTTAAAAAGGATGTTTGCTTTCCCCTCAGAACCTGAAGGAAAGATATCCAGGCAAAAATTTTCTGGTCACTTTTTGAATAGTCCTCACAGTTATGAGATAGATGCTCAGAAACTATTGTAGTCTTTCCTGGCCATGTGTGAAGATGAACCTTAGGTTTTTATTTCTGTAGTCAACAAAATTAATCTCTAATAAAATGAGATCAGATCATAGGTTATACATAGTAACCCAAAGGGGTTCATGCTAACAAAGCAAACCAGAGTCAAGAGAATTCATGAATTCAAAAGTCCCTCCTGGAATATGATCAATAGATAGTCAATCCTAAAGCCCAAGTTACCACTATCATAAGGGCTCCATTCCCTTGGAGGCTCTCTAAAATCCTGAAGCCCTTAGTTTTTCAGCTTAGCCCTGAACACTGTTTGCTACAAGATCAACTGACCAAACTGAAGGAAAGATTTCCTTAGATACCAGATGAAGGCCATGATTGCAAGACTAAACTATGGAGAAAGGGCCAGTATACAGGGTGTCCCTAAAAGTCTAGACACATAGGTAATCTCATTAACATCTCATTAACCATTTCACCAAAGACTATGTTGTTCAGTGATGAAGCTTTGTTTTATGTGTATGGTGAGGTTAACAGACAGAATGTTTAATACTGGTCACAAAGCAATCTGCATTGGGTAGACCATTCCAAACAGCAAAGAGCACAAAAATTATGGTGTGGTGTGGTTTGTGGAAAGCTCATATGTTGGAGCCATTTTTCTTTGATAAACATAACTGGTGAAACGTATCTCACCATGTTGAGAGATCAGTTAATGACCCAACTTGAAAGGCTAGGTGAAGGACTACCCAAGTGGTTCCAATAGGATGGTGCCCCTGCCCCATTTTGCCACAGTGGTAAGAGATTGGCTGAATGACAATTTCCCTAACTGGATTAGAAGATGTGGTCATGTGGAGTGGTCTCCTCATTCACCAGATCTTAGCCCTCGACTTCTTTTTCTGGCCTATGCTAACGGAGAAGGTATACTCAACGAAAATCAGATGCAATGCACTTGATTGAATGTGTAGTGAATGTGCTAAAATTGATGGCAACGTGGAGTTATTGCATCAAGTTCACATGAATCTTGCAAAGTACATCAACCTTTGCATCACAAATGATGGAAATCATGTTGAAGATGTTATTTGTTAATATTCCAACTAAATAAAATGTTGAAGATTTCATTCCATTTCTTGAAAATATTCATTTTTGCCTATGTATCCAGACTTTAGGAATACCCTGTAATATTCTATAAGGTGACTAACTTGATACCTGCATCTAGCTTCCATAGTCAATTCCAGCAAGAAAGCTTACTTACTTGGAATGGCACCTGAGATAAAAAGTTGGCAGAAACTTCCCACAGAACATTTGGAATGAAATGTCAGGGCCAGAGTATTGAAGTACCCACCCATGACAACTACATGCTTATAGAGAAGACATCCTCTCTAGTGAGGCTATAAAGGAAGGGGCAAAATAAAAAAGCTCACTCTTAGTGAGACAGAAGCCATGCCAAGTCCTGTTGTCCATAGCATCCTTGCTACTTGAGTTTCCAAGAGTCTAGAACAGTCAAGTTCTGGATTCCTTATCTTCCCATGTATCTTGTAGGCAGGTCTTCCTCTCTAAGGGTGGGAGGCCTTTCATTCCTTCTTCACTCTAGGAAGGAACTGAAATGAGCAATAGATTCTGCTTTAAGGGAAGAACAGGAACTCTGGTCTGTATTAGGATAGACTGACTCACTTCTGTTCAAAGGCAGTCTTATAACTTTGCTCATGGAAGGAAAATAGTCCTGATAGGGATTAGGACTATTCCTTTTGCTCAGAATAAACCAAGCCATACAATTGCTTTAATCTACCTCCCATGAACCCTGTAAGGCCAGCCCTGTCTCTAGATGCCGTGTCCTTAGCTCCCAGGCACTAGGGGAGAAGCCCTTGTTCCAGATGGCCATGTCCACCCTCATAGGTGAATGTTATTGCTTTCCTTTTCATAGAGTAGAAGACCTTCCCAGGCCTAGCCCCATCTATGGCTCAACATTGTGTTCCTCTGAAATGAAATTGTGGTGATTTGGAATCCCAGGGATTAGAGGAAAGAGAAGACAAGAAAACATTTTTCCGCATTATTGTCATGCCTATTTTCTTTACTGCTGGTAGAATTGAATTGGGCACCTAACCCCATCTGGTACTACCTCTCCCAGATGGAAACTTCATTTCTGTAGAGGCTGGATTGACTGATCAGTTAAGTTTCATTAGGATATTCATTATAGTAGCAGCTTTTCAGGCCCAAGACAGAGACCTCATCTTCTTTATCCAGGCCAGTGAGCTCTCCCATTGATTACCTCAGTAGCTCATCTTTCCCAGCTTCCAGAAGCTAAACCCAGTTTGTGCATTGCCAGCCAGTGGACATCTATCAGAATACTCAAAAAATACTTGATGAAGCCATCCTAACAGATCAGAGAATCTCTCCAAACAATTCAAGTCCCCAGTTTCAACCATTTCCAGACCTGTTCTGCTGCAAGTGTAGCCTTCTCATGGATATACTAGTTTCTTCACAGAGGTCTGGTTAGATAGTGCACCATTATTAGGACCCCTATCTGGCCTTTATGGGGATTCTAACTCTGGTAAAAGATGGTTCCAAAGGCTAAGATCTGCTGTCAGTGAAAAATCAGAGGTAGGCATATCAAAGACCAGTAGACTTGTTTATGTCATTGAGAATCTGAGAACAGGCTGTAATCAGACTGAGCCAGGCATATTTCTTTGTCTTTGCCTCATTATTGGAGGGCATGCAAAGACAGGCACCCAAAGCAAGATATACTTTATTAATAGTTCTATTTATAAGGATAATCAGGGGCTTGTAGTAGTACATGGAACCAATCAAAGAAGGACTTAAAGTCCTTCCTGATGGGCTTGCTGGCTGTATGAATTTGGAACAGAGAGAAGTTTCAAAGTAGTGGATTTACAATTTTAAAGGGAAGGAATCTCTCAACCCATCACAAGTCTAGACTAAAAAACAGTTTAAAGTTTACTGGTGGGTGCCAGTAGGAAGGTGAAAGGCAGAGGGGAAGACATTTCTTTCCAGTAAGTTTATGGAAAACTCTAAGTGGAAGATTGTTGGTCATTGCATGCAGCTACATATCTCACAGAAGAGATTGGCTGGTCTCAGCTGCTGGTTGCATGTGCCTTTGGACAAGTGACCCATTTAAAGACACCTGTTATCAATAAATTCTCAGCCTCCAAATGAATAGCAGTTGATTATAATATTTCTCCAGAATATTTGTGCAAAGTGTTACAAGAACTAGAAGACAAAGGACAAGGTGAGATACAGTGGTGATGGGGACCTTCTGTTGCAGTCTTAGGAGTACTGGGAACCCCAAAATACACGACAAAGGCATGGTTCTGCCCCAAAAGAATTTGACCTCTCAAGCCTTCTTCCAGGCAGAGACAAGGTTTTTTAAAACACTAGTTAGGGCTTTGCAAGATTTTAAGAACCTGCACATTTGGGAGACAAAACCGACTTATTTTTTATAGTGAAAAAAGATTGTGGGAATATTTGAATAGGATCTAGGAGTGGTTAATAGCCTGGGGTGACCCAGAGGTAAAAGACAATGAAGGGCTGGGTTAGAGGTAACATAGAATGAAGGTGGAGGGGCACAATGAATATCTAGGTGGGGATTTATGGGAATGCTTAGGATCTGAGTTCCTGAAATTTGTGGGAAATTTCCGAAGGGGCAGTCCAGAGCCCATACCCTGTCATTGCCCCCTCAAATAAATGGGACCTAAATTCTTTTGAAGTAAAGAGCAAAGGTCTTAGCTTCTGAAACTGCTTCCTGCTGGCAAGGGTGTAGGGACCTCTCTGGGTCCTATTCAAGGGGTATGAATTTGAAACCTGGCTGATGCCAGCTCCAGTGGGCTAGAGATCTTGGACTTGATTGGAGGATGGTATATAGCCTGAGCTGTCATCTAGAAGTTGATGGCTCAGACCCTGGAGGAGATAAATCTGGTAAGGAGGTTAAGCAAACAAAGATAATTAGGAGAGGAATAAGAATAGGGGTGAGTATAGAAAAGAGCCAAGATTTTTATGAAGATGATTTGGGGGCACTGACATTACTATGGATTTCTTGCATCCAACTAGCATTTTCCAAAATATGTTCAGTGTGGATCTCTACCTGCCCAGATTTGTTGATGTACATGCAATAAAAGATATTTGCTAGAGTACATACACCCCTGGCTAGAAGCAAGCAGATAGTCTAGGGCTATTCTATTATCTAGGGCCACCTTTGTTTCGGGAATTCAAAGACTGCTGGATTTCCCAGACTATAAAACTGTCTTACTTGGCAACTGGTGAATGGTCTTTGTAAGTTTAGAGAGAGTGAGTTCATGTTGCAGGTGACTCTACCAGGGGCATGAGATACTCTGCTCCTTTTTTTTTTGGAGGAAGGCAGGACAATTGGGTTAAGTGACTTGCCCAGGGCCAGTGCTCTACTCACTGCATCAACTAGCTGCCCCTCTACCCCGACTCCCTTTTTAAAAACCAGAGGACGTTTCTCCAGAATTCATGCTTTGCCCTTTGCCGACCCTGGGCAGTAGGGCATTGAAAATGGAAAAGGGAGCTGCTAAAAACCTGAGAGTGCACACTCCAAAGTCCTTGTAAAGTGTTAAACGTTGGGTGGCTGGGACAGTAGTTCTGGGGTCTTGCCATGTGGTGGTATTTCATTTCACCTCTTCCCCATAATTTTTGTCACTTGGTTCACCGATCCCACAAAGGAAGATATAGCCTTTGGGAGTGCAAATGGGATGAGTTCACAAGAGGCTATCAGTATAGATGATGCCCCAAGGTTCAGAATGGTTGCACATTAAGCTCCCAGTCAAGAGGGGTGTCTTTAAGAGATCAGTAAGTGTTGAAACTAGAAGGGGCTATGGCATTGTGACTTAACTTAGAAGTAAAGCTTAAAAAAGGTGAACCTACTAGAAGAGTAGGCAGAGGAATGCAGTCATAGGTACAAGTAGGAAGTGCTCCCTCAGTACAATTGGTACAGCTGGCTGATGCAAAGTTCCAGAGACACTTGTCACTAGTTGTATCTTCACAGGTCAAAAGATGAGTAGAAACTTTTACAAGCCCTCCCCCAACAGTCCCACTGACTTGCCTAATGGATAAAAACTCTGCTGTAGTCAAGTGACTGCTATTTCTCACCAAGTGTAGCTAGGGTTCAGATTTCCCCCTGCCTTCTCAAGTACAGTTTTTACCTTGGAAGCCTTTGTCTTCTCCCCTCCCCTCATACCCAATTTAACGTTAGATCCCCATTAGTGCGAATAACAAATCCTGTGAAGTGGTTAAACTTTTCAAGTTCACAATGCATATTTGCATTTGGCTGGGGAAATTGCCATGTTTTATACAACATAGAGTAATACTAATTCAAATACACATGACTGTGATGGGATTCATTATTTTTGAATCTGACCTATGATTCAAGATGCAGCTTTTCTTAAACAGAGGTCCTTGCATTCTTTTATCTCATCCAGAGCAATTTTTCTTTAAGTTTAAATGCATCAGGAAGAAACACTGCACAAAAGAGATTTGCTTGTAGTTGTTTGAGTGGTTGAGCAAGAAATGACTTCTATAAATGTCTACAAAACGAGAATAAAGTTTCTATAGCAAGGCGACCAAAAAACCCCCAAAACTGCTTTAGCCATCACTTGATCTGTGACAAGTAGAATAATAGGCTTAAATTGCCATTACAAGTTACCAACAGAAAAGTCAGAGAAAGTACTCCATCACATTCTTCAGGTAAATAAGTACTACCAGGGAACTCAGAGGAATGAATGGACAGGCTGAGTCCAAGTTGTATTATGGGCTTTGTAATGACTTTTAGATGCTAGAATGTCCCTTCTTCACAAAGGATAGGACAATGGAGTTAAATAACCAGCCAATTAGGTTTCTGAAACCCAAAGCTGCTTGACATACCAGTGATCCTTTTTGAGTGAACTCTAGCAGAATTTGGAGATGCCTGTAGCTGCCACAGACCATATAACTAGATTTAGTCAGCTCAAGGGCAACCTTGAGCAGAAGCTGCAGACTCAAGACCTTGCTCAAGACTTTCTAACCATCCTGCTGCCTGGTTATTGTGTCTATGTATGTCCTCTTCCTTGTAGAGGATATAGGTGAGGACATTGCTTCTGCATATCACTCAGACTGTGGATGCCTACATGTAAGGCTTCAAACTTATTAGTGAAATTGAGACAACATGAATTTATATGCCACCTAGCTTGTTTGCCTCTTAACCAAACTTTCAGGTTGACAAGAACACGTACTGGAACTGGCCTGGTTAAAATTGGCTGAAACTGATTTTGCAGTCCAACATGTCAGCTATGGGGAGCTATGATCAAATCAGGTATAAATAAAATAAGAGGAAGTGGGTGCCAAGATGCGGGAAATGGGAGATGCAAATAGGGGTAGAGACTCACATGAGAGGTTTAAGAGCTCTAGGTATGCTGTAAACCCTGTTATGCCCAGCCAATGAGAAAACAGGGGAGTGAAATGTGAATTGAGAATAGGGAAAAAATTGTATATTTATCTTAAGGTGTGTACCAACTTGCTGGACACCTGCTCTTGCAAATATGTTAATGAAAAGTCCTTCCACATTCACCAATGGCTTCATAGAGTTCTTGGTAAGACCTTTGTTTCTTACATCCCTTAACCCTGTTCCCATCCTCAAGCCTCTAGAAACTATATCTCTCCCTTGTCCTACCCCACTTTGGGCAACTGAGATCTCTCTCCCTCTGGATCTTCTTTCCTCAGAAAGCCTTTTCTCACACTATAAATGCTTTTAATGGGTATACTGAACTCTCATTTGAGGTCCCATTATGGGCCTGGGGGGTCATTTGTTAATGTCTCCCTAAGAATGAAGTCTCTTGCTTATTAAGATCAGGAGTTGGTGACAAGTAAAAACTTTTCAACCTGCCCAAAGGGACCCACCGATACCATCCTGGGCCAAGACTGCAACCAACACAGTCAACTAGAAACCTACTGAAGCTGACCATGTATCCAGTTCCCGGGCCAATGAGTTGCCTGAAGCTGACCAGACACCGTCACTCTCGGCCTCAGATTATTTTGTAAGTGTCCCAAACTCTTTCCTCCAGGGATTCCCAAGCTTTCACTATGGATTTTTGCTTGTCATGCAGAACAACTTTCCCTGTGAAATTGGGAGATATCCCTAACCCTATTCACACCAGCAAGTTAACTATTCTGACAATTGTACCTCCCTCCCTCCATCTCAGTACCCTATATAAACCCTGTTCCCAGCTCCCTGCCGGGGTTCCCCAGCACTTGCTGTGTAGTACCTTGAGCTGTAACTCACTGACCCCAATCAAAGACCTTGATTTTGCTCTATTGGTTGTTTTCTTTTGAAGTCAATTTAATGCCACCTTCTAGAACTGGAAAACAAGGATTATGTTTTCTATTTTAATTCTAGTGTTTAGTGTTATGTGTTAGAAAATTGTAAGTACAGAATAATGTTTTTCTAAGAAAGTTGTACTTTCAGAGATTTTTTTAAAGTCTTGAAATAGGAATTTTATTACTGCCAAAAATAAGGTTATGGAGACCACTGAGGTTAATCAAATGCAATTGCTTATTCCAACAAATAATTACTTATCTATATGATTTCTTTTCTCTAAAATCTGCTAACAGCTATGAACATAGAATATCATCAAGGATTTTGCCTAAGAAGAAAACAGGAAAAATTTTCAGATTTTCTACTGCGGACCACATCTTCACTTAAGCAATGAACTCAAAAGTGCACATTAAGTACAAGAGCTTTTTTAACCCTTTTGGTCTTAAGAGCATTAAGAGGTAGAGGAATGTCAAGACCTAAAGGAGACTAGATCTGCCCAATAATTTCCACTAAAGCTCTAAATGTGCACCTGATAAAGAATGAGAATCAACTATAGGTTCCTTCACCTAGTCCAAGGCTGAAAAGAACACTGCTAGGATCCCATGGAAATTATAAACAGAGGAGGAAGTCAGCACAAAACTGCCCATAGCAGTAGGAATGAGACAAGGGGAACCCAGCAATGGGGCAGCCACTGAACACAGGAAAAAAAGACCCATGAGTTCTTGTGGTAAAGGAAGAAAAGCTAACAAACACCTCAGAAAGAACCCTCTGTGAGGGCTGCCCCAAAGTCCCATAGCAGCTGCATGCCAGGCTATACCAGAAGAGCTGTCCCTAGCAACAGATGGACAGCTGCAATCCAACCCAGCAAAGTAAATCTGAGCCTGAACCACTACTAGGTGAATCACCACTAGGAATGAAGTTATGACCTGTGTCCATAAGGCAAAATGGGCTCCTTAGCACTTGAGGAGTTTGGCTTCTGTTTACTTTGTTTACTTCAAGTGAAAGTACTTTCAGCTCTTAAATGCTAAGCCCCAGGCCCTAAGCCTTATCAGGTGTGAAACCTGTGTGGGTATAGATTGGTGACTTAAGAGGGGCCAACTCGGGAACCAGTTGGTCTCTGGTGGTTGAGGTAGGGCTTGAGAACACTAGAGGCTCGCTGCGAGCAGAAGTGAGCCAAGAGGGGACTACAGCTGAAGCTGAAAAAAGCTAAGGCAGGAGCTGTGGAAGCAGAGCCGAACCCAGGAGTGCAAGCAAGGACTTGAGGCCAGTAAATATGGATTAGTTAAATACCATCTTGTTTTTATGTGGCCTCCTGGTTACTCTTGTGAGGCGGGCCTACTGGGCCTGGGGTTTTTTGGTCAAGATGTCGGAATGGGGGGGGGCTGGTTCACTAATTTGTTGCTGTGGGGCCTAAATAAATGTTTTGTTGCTTTCTACTTAGAGAATCCTTCATACCTTGTGATTTCAAACCAAACATATACATGATTACATTTGAGATTATAAATTGGGCCTTCCTACTACAGGATCCAACTTCTTCAGGAATTTTTTTAGCCTTATCTTACTATGTCAGTGCACCAGTAAGGCCAAAAGGGCTTATTTTAACGGGTACCCTTGAGGAGTTTGGCTTTTGTTTACGGTGAAAGTACTTTCACCTGTTAAACGCTAAGCCCCAGGCCCAAAGCCCTATCAGGTGTGAAACCCCTGTGGGCGTAGATTAATCACTTAAAAGGGGCCAATTCGGGAACCAATTGGTCTCTGGACTCTGGTCTCTAGTCGTTGAGGCGGGACTTAAGAACTCGAGGAGAGGTGAGAAAACTATAGCTGGAAAATATCCGAAGCAGAGCCAGCCCCTGCATGGACCCAGGAGTTCGAGGGAGGTCTTGAGGCCAGTGAATATGATTTATGCCCTCTTATTTTTCTGTGGCCTCCTGGCTATTCTTGTGAGGCAAGCCTACTGGGCCTGGAGGCTTGTGTTCACAATACTGGAATGGGGAGGTTGGTTTGCTAATTTGTTGCTCTGGGCCCTGAATAAATTTTTTGATGCCTTCTGCTTGGAGAATTCTGCATACCCAATGATTTCGAACCATTCAGATATATGATCCTTTTTGAGATCATAAATTCGGCCTTCCTACTACAGTCAGGCTGATGGATGACATAAGAAATGACAAAAGGGTTGGTTTCCAAGCAATAATAGGAATTACATGAACTGATATAAGTGAAGAGAAAAGAATCAATACAATAATTAATGGAACAGAAATGTAATACAAACAACTTTGTTCAGCATTCCAGAGCTCATTCCTTTGCTACTTCAGATCTGGGCTAGTGGCTTTATCTTGAGGCAATCCATCTCTCCAGGAAGAGAGTTCTTATGGGCCTGACTTTAATCAGCCTGCATCTAAACTTTAAAAAAAATTGAATGCTCTGTGATAAACTTTTGGGACCCAAGATGGCAGAATAAGCAGTAAAGCACTATAACTCTCCCATATTCTCCTCAAAACATAAAAGAACACCCCAGAACAAATCCTGGAACAGCAGAACCAGCAAAAAGATGGAGTGAAACAATCTTTTAGCCCTAGAAACTTGGAAGATCGAAGGAAAGGCCTCAGGTAAAAGGCAGATGCAATCCAAGACAGGAAGCATCCCAGCAAACCCTCTTATCAGCAAACCAGCAGGAAATTCTGAGCCCCAGTGCAGTGGAGGATGCAAATGCCAACACCGGGACCCTGACACCACCCACCACATGCCTCAGCATAGCCAGGGAAATGGGCAGGCTCCAGATCCGGGAACCACTGAGTGCTTTAGCATAGCTCCAGGCAAACAGTGAGCTGCCAGACCACCAGTTGGCTTCAGTGTAGCCCTGGGGAACTAGGCAGATGAAATGCAAAAACATCCCACCAGTCTCAGTACATGCCAGCCACCAGCACATGCACCCAGGCTCAGCACCATGTAAGTTGCCAAACTCCTATGGCCTCCGGCAGTGCCAGCCACCCCCCACAACACACCCTCAGCACAGCACCAGACACAAGGGTCCTCCATGGGCCTCAGGGAAATGTCAGTGTAGCACTAAACAGCCAGGGCCTGCACCACCTGGCACAAGAAGCCTGAGAAAATGCCCCTTCCACTCTAGAAGCAGGGCTCAAATTTGGAAGAAAGGAAAAAGACGAAAAAATATGTGAACAAAAACCAAAGAATCTGACTAAAGTTATGGTGAAGATCAAGACACAAACTCAGAAGAGGACAGCGTCAAAACACCTATGGGCAGGGCCCCCAAAGGAAAACAAGAAGTGATCTCAAGCTCAGAAAACTCATTGAAAAGCTCAAAAAGGAGCTTCAGAAAAGAGGCAGAAGAAAAATTGGAAAGAGAAATGAGTAATGCCAAAGAATTATTTAAAAAAAGTCCCACCAGCTTGGAAGAAGAAAACAACTGGCTAAAAAGTGGAATTGGCCAAAAGGAGATACAAAAATCCAAAGAAATCAACTCCTTAAAGTACAATTGGCCAAATGGAAAAGAAAACATGAAAGCTGAGGAAAACACCTTAAAAGTTAGAATTGGGCACGTGGAAGCTAATGACTCTGAGATAAAGAATCAAACAAATTCAAAGGAATGAAAAAATAGAAGAAAATGTAAAAATACCTCATTGAAATAAACAACTGACCTGGAAAATAGATCGAGGAGAGACAATCAGAATCATTGGACTACCTGAAAGCCACAATCAAAAGGAGGGCCTGGATGGTATCTTTCAAGAAATTATCAAGGAAAACTTCCTTGATATTCTGGAATAAAAGGGCAAAAAATAGACAGTGAAAGAATCCAACAAATGCCTCAGGAAAGAGATCCTAAAATAAAAACTCCAAGGAACATTATAGTCAAATTTCAGAACTATCAGGTCAAAGAAAAAATACTGCAAGTGGCCAGAAAGAAACAACTCAAGTACTGGAGATTCACAATGAGGATCATACAGGACTTAATTGTAACATTAAAGGACATGGAACATGATATACTGGAAGACAAAGGACCTAGGACTACAAAGAATTACCTACCTAGTGAAATTAAGCATAATACTTCAAGGGGAAAAAATGGTCATTCAATGAAATAGGATTTCAAGCACTCAAACAGAATGGGTAGGCTGAGCCAATATAATAAAAATAACAATCCTGCCTAAACTACTTATTCAGTGCCATGGCAATCAAACTATCAAAATTATTTTATGGAGCTAGAAAGAGCAGATCAATGAATTGGACATGCAACTAAAAAGAAACCTAGAAAGAAGAAGTTAAGAATCTCTAATTGAGCATAACATTGGAAATCCTAAACAAAGGTGAGATCAATAAAATTGAAAATATAAAAAAAAACTACTCAGCTAATAAAATTAGGAGCTGGTTTTATGAAAAAACCAGTAAGATAGATAAGGCATTGGTTAATTTGATTTAAAAAGTAAAACCAATCAATATCAAAAATGAAAAGGGTGAAATCACTAATGAAGAAATTAAAGCAATCAGGAAATATTGTCCAATTATATGCCAATGAATGACAATTTGAGTGAAATCATCGAATATTTATGAAAATATTACCTAGGTTAAGAGAAGAAAATAGAATGCCTAAATAAACCCATCTTAGAAAAAATATTGAACAAGTAATTAATGTACTTCCTAAGAAAAAAATACCTAAGGCCAGATGAGTTCACAAGTGAATTCTGCTATTTAAAAAACAATTAATTCCAATACTATATAAACTAGAGAAAGAAGTGGAGTCCTACACCAAACTCCTTCTATGACACAAATATGGTGCTAATACCTATATAGCCAGGAAGAGCTAAAATAGAGAAAGGAAATTATAGATCAATTTCCCTGAAGGTTGATGCAACATCAGGGCAATTACATCAATACTCCAAGGATTATACACCACGACCAAGTAGGATTTATACCAGGAATTCAGGGTTGGTTCAATATTAGGAAAACTATCAACATAACTGACCATATCAATAACAAAACCGACAGAAATCATGACTACAGAGCATAGGAATAAAAGGAACATTCCTGGAAATGATAAATAGTATCTAAAATCCATCAGCAAGCATTATCTGTAATAGACACAAGCTAGAAGCCTTCCAGATGATATCAGGGATGAAACAAGAATACCATTATCGCTATTATTCAATGTGGTACTGGAAATGTTAGCTATAGCAATAAGAAAAAGAAATAGAAGGAATTAAAATAAAACAAAGGGGCAACAAAACTGTCACTATTTGTAGATGATATGGTATACTTAGAGAATCAACTAAAAAACTCGAATTAACAACTTCAGCAAAGTTGCAGAATATAAGATAAATCCACGTAAATCAGCAGCATTCCTTTATATGATCAACAAAACCCAGGAGCAAGAGACAGAAAGAAAATTTGCATTCAAAATAACTATAAGCAATATAAAATGCTTGGGAATCTACCTGCCAAGACGAACTCACTATATGGAGAGTTATAAAATACTTTTCGCACAAATAAGGTCAGATCTAAATAACTGGAAAAATATCAATTGCTCACAGTTAAGCCGAGCCAACATAATGAAAATAATTCAATCTAGAGTGCTTATCCAGTGCCATAGCAATTAAGCTACCCAAAAATTTTATAGAGCTGGAAATATCAAAATTCATCAGGAAGAAAAAAAGGCCAAGAATATAAGGGAATTAATAAATATATATATATATAAAGGTGGCGTAGCATTGCAAGTTCTCAAACTATATTACAAAGCAGTAACCATCAAAACTGATACTAAGAAATAGAGTACTGGATCAGTGGAACAGATTAGGTGCACAAGAGAGTAGTAACTAAGTATAGTAACCCTAGTGTTTGATAATCCCAACGACCTCAGGGCCTTTGGGATAAGAACTCACTATTTGACAAAAACTGCTGGGAAAACTGGAAAATAGGGCACAAACTAGGTAGACCAACATCTCATGCTGTATACCAAGATAAGGTCAAAATGGGTACATAGTTTAGACATAAAAGGTGATACCAAACAAATTAGAAGATTAAGGAACAGTCTACCTGTCAGATCTGTGGAGAAGGAAAGAACTGATGATCAAACGAGAGCATTGCAAAATCTAAATAGCTAATTCTGTTTATTATTTTAAAAAGCTTTTAAACAAAACCAATGTACCCAAGATTAGAAGGAAAGCAGAAAGCTGGGAAACAATCCTTCTAGCAAGTAACTGAAATAATTTCTGAAATATATAGAGAACTGAGTCAAATAAGAATAAAATCCATTCCCCAATTGATAAGGGATCTGACAAGGCAGTTTTCAGTTCAAGAAATCAAAGTTATCTATATGAAGAAGTACCCTAAATCACTTTTGACTAGAGAAATGAAAATTAAGATGACTGAGGTATCACTTCACACCTATCAGATTGGCTAATATGATAAAGGAAAATAATAAATGTTGGAGTGGATGTGAGAAAATTGGGAAAGTAAAGCACTGTTGTGAGTTGTGAACTGATCCAAACATTCTGGAGAGCAATTTGGAACCAGGCCCCAAGGGCAATCAACCCCATACCCTTTGATCCAGCAAAACTGCTACTAGTCCTGTAATCCAAAGATCATCAAAAAGGAAAAAGGACCTACATGTATAAAAATATTTATAGCAGCCCCTGTCACGGTGGCAAAACATTGGAAGTTGAGGGGTGGCCCATCAACTGGGGAATGTCTAAAGAAGCTATGGTATGTAGATATAAGGAAAAACTATCATGCAATAAGAAATGAACAGGCAGATTTTAGAAAAACCTGGGAAGACTTGTATAAAGTGATACAAAGTGAAATGAGCAGAACCTGGAAGATATTGTACACAGTATCAGCAATATTGTGTGATAATCAACTATGAATGACTCAGCTTTTCTCAGCAACACAATGAGACAAGAGAAGTACAAACGACTGGTGAAGGAAAATGCTATCCAGATAAAGAACTGATGGACTCTGAATGCATTTTGAAGCATTTTTTCCCACTTTATTCTTTTTCACGGTTTTTAATCCTTTTGCTCTGTTTCTTCTTTCACAACTGTGACTAATATGGAAATATGTTTTACATGATGGAAGAATAACCTACATCAAGTTGCCTACCATTTTAGAAGTGGAGATGGGAGGGAAAGGAGGGAGAAAAATTTGAACCTCAAAACCATTAAGAATAAATGCTAAAAATTAAAAAGGACTATTAAAAACAGAATGCTCCTTTGAACCCTCAATTCCAGCATTAGGTTGATCATGGCCATAACAGAGTGAGCTCTAAGAGGTATTACCATTCAAGAAAGACTTTGAACACTGTTCCTGAAACAGACTATATACCCTGAGGGGCAGCCTAGCCAAGTACAAAGGCTCATCACCAGGAGGCTGACCACATAGTGACAAGTTCTTGTAGTATTTCATTTCATGGGTTTCCATAGCTAATGTCTGAGGGAGAATGGTAAGGGAAAAAAGATCAATGAGATTTGGAGGCCTGCCATTTATACCACTTATTCAAGTGCATATAGATGACTACCAAGATGGAAACCATTTGCAATTCCTGGTGGTTGAGGAAGATGAAATCTGCTGCACTAAAGAAAGTTTAGGGAAAAAGGTCAAAAGTGGTCAAAGGGCTTGAGTAGTGTTTCTTTTTGATAAACCATCACACAGTGGCTACTTCTGACAGAACTTCTTTTAACCCACCCATCCCCTTCCCAAGACCAATGAACCAAAGAAGTCCATAAGAAGCTGTCTTTAGACTTTCTAAGGTGCCAATTAGAATGTCCATATACTATGAGGAGTTTTGACGCTACAAGCGCAAATTTATCGGGGAACTCCTTTGATTAATCATCCTTTTATCTCAAGGACCAAGACTACAGTCCAAGATATTGAAGCAAAGGGTCTATTGTAGTGGAAGAGGCTTCCTATCAGTGACTGGCTGCTGACTAAAGGCTGACACTTCTCACATTCTCTTACAAATTACTCACATACACAAATCACACTGCATTCTACAGTGAACTTTGCCCCTCTAGAAGCTTAGAGGACATAACCAAGTCCTGAGGCCTGACATTTCCCCAAAACCTCTAATGTCTGAAATTCAGCAACCATGGACTCCATCATATCTATGTCGATTATTAGAGAATCTACTTACACATCCATAACACCTCTCTCTCCTGGCCTCCAGTTCCACATCTCCAAATGTCTTTCAGGCATCTTGAACTAGATGTCTTAGATCTTTAAACTCAATGTCAAAAACTGACCTCATTATCTCCCCCTACCTTCCAAGCCTCATTTCTGTTGGAGGCACTATTTTTCCTAGTCCTCTTCAAATTCTTTACTATCTCTCATCCCCTATTTCAAAGATCCATCCATATCAGCTTTGCAACAACACTCCACTACTTCTCCATCTCTCCTATTATATTGCCACTACCCTGGTATGGGCCATTGTTCCCTCATACTTGGACTATTGCAATAGTCTGCTGTTTTGTCTTCCTGACACAAGTAATTCCCCATTCTAATCTGTTCTCTACTCAGACAGCAAAGTAATTTGTCTAAAGCACAGCACTGATCATATCATTCTTCAAACACAGAAACTCCCCTGGTTCCCTGCTGCCAGCGGCTATGGTGCTGAAAGGCTGGAGATGGCTGAATGCCACAGAGAGTAAAAAGATTACGCAGGCCAGGTTGGAGAGTATAGGACAGCTCCATTTATTAAACTGAAGAAGAGAGTTTATATACCTTTTTAGGCAAGTAGATCAAACAGTTCACATGCGAGACATTTGCTAGATTGCATGGCTTCCTTGTGCTTTGTTCCCCTTTTTGCCATAGCAATATTATGTTAATAGCTCACAGGTGGTGTTTAGCACTGTGTTGTGGGCGTTTGGAGAGCCTTCGTCCTAAGCAGCACATGTGCGCTGAGGGAGCTTTGGAGAGCCCATGTGCTGAGTTATCAGCCCAAGGACAAGAACTGGCTTCAGGGAAACCTGGCCTATATCTTATCCCAGAATGGACTTTCTCAGAGCTGGCTCTCTACAGTTTGCTGTTATCTCCAGAATCAAATACAAAATCCTTTGTTTGACATTCAAAGTCCTTTATAACTTAGCCTTCTTCATGCCTTCAGTCTTATCTCATACTTTCCCCGTATTTTGAGATCTAAAGACACTGACCTTGTTCTTCCAAGAGACACTTCATCTCCTGATCTGAGTAGTTTTCCCTGGCTGTATCCACTAGATATCTCCACGTTCTGACTTCTAACTTTTTTTGAGTCCCAATTTAAATTCCATCTTCTACAGGAAGCCTTTCCCAATTTTAGTTCTAGTGCTTTCCCTTTTATTATTTCCTATTTATCCTGTATCTAGTGTTTTGTACACAAATTATTTGCATGTTGTCTCTGTTAGATTGGAAGCTTCTTTAGGGCAGGGGCCATCTTGTCTTTGTATCCCCTGCACTTAGTATGGCGCTTTAGCATATAGTAAGGTGCTTAATGTCTACTTGTTGATTGAATGTGACAGCCTCTGTTTACATGGCTGAGAGGTGGCTAAAGCCATTATAAAGGATGTTTGGACCATGGATTAATATGGTCTTGCACTATCAGTTCCACTGGTCTACTACTAGCTAGCAATCTCAGCTTGGCATTTAGAGTCTAACACATTGTCTTGTGAAAAAAAAGTTTGTCCCAAATCATAAGGCTAGGCCTATTATTGAAATCTAGGCTTGGCCTTGATAATGAAGGACTTCCAGGACCACTTGGTTGTTCTAACTAGACCTAGTCATGCTCAGCTCACTTTCCCATCCATTATATACCTTTTCTATTCTTGGGATGAAAGGCCCAGAAGCACTTTGGACTTTTTGTTTGAGGATCATTAGAAATTACATAGACCCCGTTTTAAGATTAATTTACTTTTAGTTTTCAACATTCATTTCCACAAGATTTTGAATTACAATTTCTCCCCATGTCTCCCTGCCCCACCCCCACATCCTAAGATGGCATTCATTCTGACTGCTTCTTCCCTAAGTCTGCCCTCCCTTCTATCACGGCTCCCCTTTCTTGTAGGGCCAGAGAGATTTCTATACCCCTACTTCCTGTGTATTTCCCAGTTGCATGTAAAAACAATTTACCATTTGTTTTTAAAACTGAGTTCCAAATTATCTCCCTTATTCCCTCCCCACCCACCCTCATTGAGAAGGCAAGCAATTCAATATAGATTATGAACATTGTTATGCAAAACACTTCCATAATAGTCATGTTGTGAAAGACTAACTATATTTCCCTCCATCCTATCCTGCCCCCATTTATTCTATTTTCTCCTTTAACCCCATCCCTTTTGAGAAGTTTTTGCTTCTGACTACCTGTTTCAACAATCTGGCTAGCAGCTGCTGTGGGGGCATAAAACCAACAGCCAGCCCAAGTTCTTTTGATCTGCTTTACTAAGCAAAGCATCGTTAAGGGGTTAACAATCTTACTTTAATCCAGCATACAAATATCATTCACTAAGTTCAGGGGAAAAAGCCAGCACCCTGAGCTTCAAAGCAAATACAAATTACAAACACACATTTATAATCAGACCAAATACAATTTCTAGTTACCAACATCTGAGTTCACCTGGGCTCAGTCACGTGTCACTACTGCTGCAGCTCAGAGCTCCAAAAAAACAGGGAAGCCAACCCCTGGTTTTATATATCTTGTTCAGGGTCAAAGGTGAGTCACACATGCAACTCACCCATGTGACCTAAAATCATCACAAAAATTCAACTTAAACCCACATGGTTTAATAGCCTCTGATGTCACAAACATGTCCCTCAAACCCAGGTAAACTAGGCTTTCCCTCGAAGGAAAGGAGGTCAAAGACTCCTAATTTAATCAAGGAAACAAAGGCCAAACTCTTCAAGGGCACTTGGTTAAATAAATGCTAAGAGCCCATCTTGATTCCCAATACACTACCCCCTCTAACAAACGATCTGTCTTCCCTTCTATCATTTCCAGCCCCCCTCCATCCTTTTCCTCCCTACTTTCCTGTAGGTTAAGATACGCAGTTGTGTGTATGTTAGTCTCTCCTTAAGCCAAATCCAGTGAGAGTAAGGTTTACTTATTCCCTTTCACCTTGCCCTTCTTCCTTTCAATAAGTTTTTTCTTGCTTCTTTTATGCAAGACAGAGCTAGAATGGGGCAAACTTTCTCTTTCTCCCAATATATTCCTCTCACTCCCTAATTTTTAGGTATCATCCCTTCATATTCAGCTTACCCTGTGCCCTAAAAGCCCATGTCTATTTCCTTTCAACTATCATAATACTGAGAAAGATGTCATGAGTTACAAATAGCTTTCCTTTTGGAATGTAAACAGTTCTACTTTAATAAGTCCCTTATGATTTCTCTTTTCCATTCACCTATTCATGCTTCTCCTTGATTCTTACATTTGGAAAGTCAAATTTTCTATTCAGCTCTGATCTTTTCATCAAGAATGTTTGAAAGTCTTCTATTTCATTGAATTTCCATTTTTTCCCCTGAAGTATTATACTCAGTTTTGCTGGGTAGGATTCTTGGGTTTCAGTCCTAGCTCTTTTGATCTCCAGAATATCATATTCCAGGCCCTTCAATCCCTTAATGTAGAAACTGCTAGATTTTGTGTTATCCTGATTGTGTTTCCTCAATACTCGGAATTGTTTCTAGCTGCTTGCAATATTTTCTCCTTGACCTGGGAACTCTGGAATTTGGCTACAATATTCCTAAGAATTTTCCCTTTGGGATCTTTTTCAAGAGGTGATCACTGGATTCTTTCTATTTTACCCTCCAATTCTAGAATGTCAGGGCAGATTTCCTTGATAATTTCTTGAAAGATGATGTCTGGGCTCTTTTTCTTCTTTTGATCACAGCTTTCAGGTAGTCCAATAATTTTTTACATTCTCTCCTGTCAGTGGTTTTTCCAATGAGATTTCACATTGTCTATTTTGATTCCTTTTGGTTCTGTTTTATAATTTCTTGATTTATCGTAAAGTCATTAGCTTCCATTTGCTCTATTCTAATTTTTAAGGTATTTTGTTCAGTGACCTTTTGGGTCTCCTTTTCTATTTGGCCAATTCTAGTTTTTAAGTCATTCTCCTCCTCATTGGTTTTTTGGAGCTCTTTTGCCATTTGGGTTAGTCTATTTGTTACAGCATTATTTTCTTCAGTATTTTTTTGAGTCACCTTTAGCAAGCTGACTGGTTTTTCGTGATTTTCTTGCATCACTGCTTTATTTTCCCAATTTTTCCTCTGCTTATTTTATTTTCAAAATCCTTTTTGAACTCTTCCATAGCCTGAGACCAATCCATATTTTTATTGGAGGCTTTTGATGTAGGATCTTTGAGTTTGTTTTCTGCTGGCTGTATGTTTTGATCTTCTTTGTCATCAATATAAGATTCTGTAGTCTGAATTTTTTTGCTTTCTTCTCCTTTTTCCAGCCAATTATACTCAACTTTTGAGCCCTTTCCCAAGCTTCAGGGATTTTGTGCAGCTTTTCAGAGCTACTTCTAGGCACCTGCACATTTTCAGTTCTGAGGTGGTATGATACCAGGAGAGGTGTTTACTCCTCTCCTGGCTGATGCTCTGATCTGGTCTGTGAGTGACCTCAGTCATGCTTCTGTACCCTGAAACTGTGAGGATTCCCTCTCTACAACCACCACAAGCTCTGACACACCAGCACTCCTCCTCACCCCAGGACTACCACACCAATCCAGGTAGAACAAAGCAAGAGAATCCTGCCTCAGTGCCAGGAAAGAGATCCCTGCACTCCTGCTCTGATCACCACTAGGACTCCCCCACCATCTGTGAGCCTGGTGCTCTGGAAGCAGCTGCTGCCATAGCCACCTCAGCCACCCTGGGGCTGAAGCCAGACCACACCCTTCTCTCACCCAGGTGGGAGTTTTCTCACTGACCTTTTACTATGTCTTTGGTGTTTGTGGGTGTACCAACAGTCTGCTAGCAGCTGCTATAGGGGTGTAAGACCTGCCAATAACCAGCACACAGAAAGCTGCCAACACAGGTTCTTTGATCTTCTTTACTAAGGAAAGAAACTTCAAGGAGTTAGCAATCTCAGTTTAATCAAACATACAAGTATCATTCACAGTTCAGGGGGAAAAGATCAGCCCCCTGAACTTCAAGGCAAATACAAACAGAAATTACAAATAGACCTTTTCTGATTCAAATCACAATTCAGATACCAGAGAAGAACCAATACCTGAGTTATAAAGCTGGTGGTGGCAGGGGAGGGGAGCGCAACAATCCTTATGAGTGTGCTCCAAAAGTCAAACACTAAGCTCCCCTCAATTATATCCTGTTCAGAGCCCTGAGGGCTCTGACCTCACCCAGGCTGGGTGTGTGAAAGTTCCCCATCCCTAGTATCACATCATATACAATTCTATGACTGTCTTAATGCCAAGAAACACTCCAAGCCAAAATCTCATTTTATCTGCCCCATTCAAACAAAGGCCAGAATCCTTAAAGGCACTTAAGAGAAGAACAGCAAAAAGTCCCACCTTAATTACTATTTCAGTGGGGTCGGAAGTCTGGAAACTATGACAGCTGCCAGTGATTCAGTGCCCTGAGGCCTAGGTCTGTCCTCCACTCCCAGCATGGTGCTATAGACCCTTCCCATTGACCTTCCAGGCTGTCTTGGGCTGGAGACTTGTTTCACTGTCATTTTGTGAGTTCTGTAGCTCTAGAATTTTAGAGTAATTTTTTTACAGGTATTTGGAGGGATTTGGGGAGAGCTCAAGCCAAGTCCCTGCTTTTACTCTGCCATCTCAGCTCTGCCCCTAGAGTTATATACCCTTTACAGCCCATAACTTTAGATGTGGAGTTGTTGGCTTTGTTTCTTTTGAGAGTGATGTGGTAAAGGAAAACAAAAACATTGAAATGCTTGATTCATGTAGATCCACAGAAATCCAAGAGTAAATGTGTTAGAACTGGACCCTAGATAGCCTATGTTTATATCTAGTCATTTAAGCTATAGGTTTGCCACTAGTTCATGATGGGGACCCAAGTTCTAATACTAGCTCTAAGTAACGAGTAACTCAGATTCCTGATCCAAGCCCCCTCATCTTATGTCTTTCTACTCATCCTTACTATTGATTTACATGCTGGAAAGTATAATCCGCCTTTCCTTTGCAGGTCTCACTTATCTATCTTGACAGCTCAAGATCTTCACAGGTAGATACTTAAGATCCTTTTGCACTCCTGGAGTAGACAGGTAGGATTTAAGCATAATGACCATTCCATACACCTGGCAATTCATGAGGGATAAATACCACTAGAAAGAACCTAGGAACTAATGCTAGGATTAGTCTCTGGGCTAGAAATGATACCTTCAGGAGACAGGTTTAAGAACTGGAAGGGCTTTGGAATAGAGACAAGCTGGAAAGTTCATGTTTAATAAGTTACCAGGAGAATGGGATTTGGATTTATGAATACTGATAAAATGAGAAGTGAGATAGAATGCTAAGTCAATGACAAAACGTGAAGAGGGCTGGTAAGTTTTAGAACCTTATGAATTTGATCAATAGTCTTAAAGAGGGGAAGAGTAAAATGTTCACAATCAGCTAAAAAAAATACCATGTGGAACAGCAAGTTCAAGGAATAGTACAAAAGAACCAGAAATAACTAGGATATATGGTCTAGCAAAATAAACAAAAACACTGCATTGCTTAGAAGAAAGTATCAGCTAATGGTATATGGGTATGAAATATGTTAACTTAAGATTCTGTTAACTAGCCAAATTTTGACTTAAGAAGAATCACTGAGACTAGAGGCTGATGACTGCCAAGACACCTGTAAGATATTTTCACTTATGAACTCAGATTTTAGTAAGTGTTCATAGAAATTTATACTTCTAAGACCTGACTAGGTAAATGTAGGTGGGATAATCCTGTTAAGAAGTATCCTTATGAGGAAATCCGGAAGAGTACAACTTTCAAAAGGAAAAAAAATAAATTGGGTCATGATCAAGGAGAAAAGCAGAAGCAATTATTAGGATTTAAAAATTGGACTCAGTCAAAATATATCCATTTCATGTGAAAATTTAAAGTTTTATACTAGATTAGAAAACAAGAGGCATGGCCAGATAATAAATCAGGAGGAAAGAACCTGATTGTTTTAGTGGACCATAAGGTCAACGGAATTAGTGTTAACAGTTAACTTCTATGCTGACAGAATAATAAAGGCATAGCTTTTGGGATAGGGGATGTTATGGTCCCACTTGTCTTTGGCCTGGGCAAAGACTGTAATGAGAACATGATACTCATGTCTAGGTGAGATTTTCAAGATGCAGGTAAGCTGGAGAGTTTTCAGAGGGGAAGTGACAGAGAGGACTGCAGACCAAAGGCCACAGAGAGAAACAACATAGCTCACTTTAAAATATATGGACTATGTGAGTTAGGCTTGTTCTACTTGGCCCTAGGAGGCAATACTAGAACAGTGAACAATAAATCAGATTTGGGCTTACAAGGAAGACTTCCAGAAGATAATCACTATTCAAATTTGGCAGATAGCCTATTTCTGTTTTCTGGGGGCTAAGGTTGGGGTGGATGAAGGACCTCAGTGGCTGGAGGATAACTTCTTGTGGATGTTATAAGGTAGATGTGGTCAGACATGGCTTTGACTAAGTAGCCCTAGAACTTTTCCTACTGCTTGAAATTCTTGTTCATAGAGCCCAGTAATTTTCAGGAGAAGCTGGCTTTAGGAAAGAAATTATCACATAGGTAACCAAGACAAACTCATATTGCACAAAGTAGGGGCTGGTAGTGATCATTGTACCTCCCAAATCTGAATGCTTCTCTATTATCTATCTCTAGCATCTATCTGAAATATTTGGTAAATAAAAGTGAATTTTACAATCTAGAGCTAATTTGGTGTCCTTGAGTAAGAGAGAACAGCTGTTATTGTCAAAATGCCCTTTCCTATATTAACTTCCCATCTCTGAAGCTTGTCTGATTGGAAGCCTTATTATACAAAGGTGAAAGACTTCCAACTCCAAACCAAGTTACTGCTTAAAGTTTCAGTTCAAGTTTAAAGAGCTTTCAGAAAACAACATGGGTCAGAAAAAATGAGGACTTTAGCCAACAGAAGTCTCATCCATCATGACCATTTTCTTTGAACAAAGAAATTGGTAATTACTAGACATCACACCAAATAATGCCCTAAAGAATGGTAGGGAGTTGGACAGCAAAAGACTTTTGAGGCTAATGTTTAATTTGATCATTAACTCTGACCTGTCAGTTACGAAAGTTGACACAGGCATCAAAAAAAATTGAATTATGGGGGAAGGAGACATGACATACAATTAAAATAACTTAACCTTGAATTATTTGAACTGAAAAATCAAAATGGGAAATGGACAATAGGAGTGATACCATATATCTAACTCTCGTACCTTAATCCCAAAGTTTAAGTAAAGTTAGCAACCACCAGAAGATCAAAACAGCCTTGTTCCTTAAAACATTTTACTCAGCAACTGATTCATCAAATAGAGATATGGTTGCAATATCTGATTAAGAACATAAGGCTGTTTTGTGAAGTTTTAAGAAGAATAGGGGACAATTAAGAGTTCTCAAGTACGCTCAGTGAGCCGATAGTAGCTTGAAAATGTAGATGAGGAAGCAGAATGCACTGGGAGAAGGGGAAAGGGAGAGATGGAATAGGATAAATTACCTGACATAAGGGGCCTGGAATAGATTTTTATGGTGGAGAGGAAAATGGGGGAAATCAGGGAGGGGAGCACAGGAACCTTACTCTCATTAGAGGGAATATATACATACTTAGTTGGGTATATAAATCTATCTTAACTTACAGGAAAGTAGGAAGGGAAAGGGATAAGAGAAGGGCTGGGGAGGAAGCTGATAGAACAGCTTGGGGGAGGTAAGAGTCAGAAGCAAAACACTTGAGAATGGATAGGGTAAAAGGAGAGAAAACAGGATAAAAGAGAAAATAGGATGGAGGGAAATATATATAGTTGGTAATCATTGTGGAAAAAAATTGTAGTACATTTCTCTGATGAAGACTTCATTTCTCAAACACAGAAAATAGTCAAATTTATAGAAATAAGAGCCATTCCTCAATTGATAAATGGTCAAAGGATATGAATAGGCAGTTTTCAGGTAAAGTAATCAGTAACATAAAAATGTTTTAAATTATTTTTGTTGAGCGGATTGAAGGAGGAATGCAAATTAAGACAACTCTGAGCTACCATCTCACACCTGTCAGAGTGGCTACTATGACAGAAAAGGAAAATGATAAATGTTGGAGGGAATGTGGAAAAGTTAAAACACTAATGTACTATTGGTGAAGTTATATACTGACTCAACTATTCTGGAGTACAATTTGGAAGTATGCCCAAAGGGTTATACAACAATGCATTGACCAAACAATATCACTATGAGGTCTGTATCCCAAAGAGATAAAAAACAAACAAAAAGAAAAAAGGACCTATATGCATAAATATTTATAGCAGCTCTTTTAGGGTAGCATCAAAGAATTGGAAATTGAAGGGATACCCATCAATTGGGGAATGGCTCAAACAAGTTGTGGTATCTGATTGTGATGGAATACTATTGTGCTTTAAGAAATGAGCAGCATGCTCTCAGACAAACATGGAAAGACTTACACAAACTGATAAAGTGAGATGAGCAGAACCAGAACATTGTACGCAGTAACAGCAATATTGTTTGATGATTAACTTTGAATGACTTAGCTGTTCTCAGCAATACAATGATCCAAGACTATTCTGCAAGACTTATGATGAAAGGTGCTGTCCATCTCCAGATAAAGATCTGGTAAAGCCTGAATTGCAGATCAAAGATGTTTTCTTTCTTTTCCTGATCTGTTTTCTTTCACAGAATGGTTTACATGGAAATGTTTTATATGACTGCACTTGTATCACCTATGTCAAATCTCTTGCCTTCTCAATGAGGGAGGAAGGAGAGAATTTGGAATGCAAATTTTAAAAAAATTAAGATTTTTATATGTAATTGGGAAAAATAAAGAAAAAAAACCTAGTCACTCAGTGTTCTAAACAGCTATAGTGGGTTTAGATTTGTCAAGAAGGTCCTGAACTGCACTGGTAGTAAGAGTTTCCTTATGCAGTGCTTCCTGCTACTAACGAAATCCCAAATACCATCCCTCTCTGAAGAAAGGGACAACCTCTGGTACTACAGTGCACAAGTATGAAGTGACCAGAATGTAGCGACTGAGCTTAAACGTGGTGGTGGGTTTGTAGCAGGAACGTGGTGTAGCCCTGCTTTTAGCGAGGATGTTATTGCTCAAAACATTTTCAGAATTGGCTTCAAAATCTTTGGAATGCCATTCAGTAGTACATCCATTCTGCACTCCCAAAAAATCATTTGAAGCCAAAACTGGTAGGTTAGTTGCTAATTTGGCCTTTTTTTTAAATAAAAAAAGAGACTTGAATTTGTTGGCTAAGGACCAGTGTAGATCAGTGTGGAGAAGCTTATCAAAATTAAGTTGGCTACTAGTTGACAGATTTTTGGCCACGGGAACACAAAGCAATTAGAGAATTGGGGGCACTGTACAAACGTGATCATAAAACATTGCATTTGTAAGTGTGAAGAGGCTTGTGGTCAAAAGATTGGAGTCAGTGGCTAGTTTTGATACTTTCTAGCTGTGTGACCGCTTGGGAAAGTCAGTCTCTCTGGGCTTCGTTTTCCTAATCTGCAAATCAGAAATGATGCTTGCATCATTTGTTGTGAGAAACATGCTTTGTATGCCTGAAAATGTTTTATGGTTTACAATGTAAGTTATTAATAAATGTGAGTTAATTCTAAAAAAATTTAAAAAGTTCTCAAAGTAGAAACACAGTGAAGGGTGAAACCAGTTTCAAGAACATTGGGCAAGGGATCCTAGGCAGCAAAGTCATCCCAAGAAAGAAAATGGAGAGGACTGCCAATAGAAGAAAATAAGGGTTTTTTTCCCCTGAGGGCAAACCTTACAAATTTTTTGTTTACCCCCAGTTGAGGCTGGTGGAACTACTTCATTCTGACCCCATGATACTATCTGTTCTTAGAAAGTAGAAACATTGAAGATGGGAAAAGTTGCTAAACCAGCATCTAGAGGGGATAAATTTTTAGAGTACTGAGTTACTGATATGCAAAAAATCCAGAAGAAGGGAATAGAAACATGTAGAAAATATTTGGATGTTGTTAATAAGGACTGGTTTGGTTGTTCTTTGTTCACATAGGACCATAAATGGCACCAGTATGTTAGAGTCAAGTTACAGTTAGTGTGACTGATCAGACCGGTACAAGCTAGGAGTGCTCTACCATGCATTGGGCACAAATAGTCCTTGGGAACATTTCAGGTGGATTTTCTAAGTTTGTAGATCTTGAGTTTCTTTTGAGCTACTTCAATTCTGCTTTGCTCGTAGAGCACATCTTCCCTGATGTGGTCACACCATGCTGCTCAGTCCTTTGCCAGCATCTCCCATGTCAGCAACTAATTCCAAAATTTTTAGAGACCTTGAGAGAGTTCCCTTGTATCTCTGACTACCATGTGAATGCCTTCCTTATTTGTTCTCCATAAAATAGCCTGCCTTTTAGGCAAGTTTACATTTGACATTCAAACAAACATGGCCAGGCTAAAGACTTATTCTCTCCAAACTAAATAAGGAACACCAAAGGACTAAGTTCAATAACTCTTAAAGTATATGCCTATTCTCACATCTCTCCAGAATCTTTGGCCATCAGCTAAACATTAAGCAAGAGCTACCCAAATAAACATGAGTAGGGAACAAGTGGGTTTTGCAAGTTCTTACGGAATTTCTGAAAAGTGAAATATGACCTGTAGAAATGCTATCCCTATGCCAAAATAGAACAGAAGGAACCCTGTCCAATGATGTGGCTATCAATAATCAAGCTAGGCATAAAATAGACGTGTAGGCTAGGGAGAGCTTCTTGCTGGCCAGCCTGCTTAAGCATCAACTGAGGATGAGGTTGTGTGGGATTAAAGAAGAATTGAAGCTGCTGGGAAAATGGAAGTGGGGAGTGGGTCCTTGGGCCTTGGTTGAGTATTTGAAGGACCAGGGCCTCAAGGACAGAGATGAAGCCTGAGCAGGAGGAAAGGAGGCTGTGACTGACGACTAAGCCAGGAAAAGGGCAAATCAGTCTCTGGTGAAGCAGGTAGTAGTGTGGCCAGACCCTACACCCTGCTCTTATTGGCTGTGGCTTCTTAGGAGGCTGGAAGCCTGGCTCTGGGACAAGGGGGCAGCACTGCTTCCACTGCTCTAGCTCTTGATCCACACTGGCAGCCTCAGTAGATCAACTAAAAGGGAAAACATTCTCTGGGAGAGGAAGCAGATCTCCTTTCATTAAAAGCCACAGTCCTTACTCTCTCCATCAAGGTGAAACAGGAATGTGAAAGCCATCCCTGAAGAGAAGAAAGGCAAAAGAATCACCTACAACAAGAACATGGGTGGCAGAGAAATGACTACCAGGACAGATGCCAAAGCCATTCTAACCAGAAAAAGAACAGCAGTGAGAGATCTAGTGGTAGATGGAACCAAGATACCCATAAGCTACAGGAGTGAGAAGCAGAGTTATGACTGGCAGCGACAGTGTTACTAGAAGAAAGATGTAGGTGGTAGCAGTGATGATAATCAGGAGATTGTTCTGCAGTCTTCCCATGGCCACAGTAAAGGAAAGGATGCACAAAATAAAGAGAAACCCAACTTTGAACAGTCAAGGCCACTCCTTGAAGATACCAATATGTTCCAGGGTGTGGTGCTGGGAAACAATTTTATAACCAGTATCTCATGAAGGCCTCATTTCTAAAATATATAAAGCTGAGTCAAATTTATAAGAATGTCATTCCCCAATTGATAAACGGTCAAAGGATATGAACAGGAAATTTAGAGGAAGAAATTGAAACTATCTATAGTCATATGAAAAAGTGTTCTAAATCACTATTGTTTTGAAAAATGCAAATTAAAATGTCTTTGAGATACCACATCACACCTATCAGATTGGCTAACATGAAAATAATAAATGTTGAAGATGCAGGGAAGATTGAAACACTAATGCATTGTTAGTGGAGTTGTGAACTGATCCAACCATTCTGGAGAGCAATTTGGAACTATGCCCAAAAGGCTATGAAATTGTACATACCATTGACCCAGCAATACCACTTCTAGGGCTGTATCCTGAAAGATCATAAAAATAAGAGGACCCACATGCACAAAAAAAATATTTATAGCAGCCCTTTTTGCTTTGGCAAAGAATTGGAAATTGAAGGGATGTCCATCAATTTTATGAATTGATGCTGAGTGAGGGGAGAACAGGAGAACACTGTACACATTAACAGCCACATTGTGCTGACTGACCTTAGACTTAGCTCTTCTTGGCAATGCAAGGATCCAAGACACCTGCAAAAGACTCATGATGGAAAATGCTATCCACATCCAGAGAAAGAACTTTGGAGTCTGAATGCATATGCAAGCATACTATTTGTTTGCCTTTGTTTTGTTTCTTCTCTCATGGTTCCTCCCATTAGTTCTAATTCTTCTTTACATCATGACTAATGTGAAAATGTATAACATGTATATAAGCAGAGCCTATATCAGATCACACACCATCTTGGAGGAGGGAAGGAAAGGAAAGGGAGAAAATTTAAAATAATCTTGTGAAGTAAATGCTGAAACTAAAAATTATACAATTAAAAAAAAGAATGAGGTACTGCCTGTCATAAATATCCACAGACAGTGCTTATCTCGTGGGCTGATGGGAGAATTGCAGATATTTCTATTGACCATCCTCCCCCTCCTGTTCCAAGCAGCACCAGCAGTATGTGCTTATAGAGTATACCTTGTAGAAACATGTTGGCCAAACGTTAAGGTTCTGTATCATTGACCAACAATTCAGGCAATAGGAACAAGTAATCTTAAGCAACCAGCTCATTGAGCTAGTGTTAACTATGAACTAAAGAAGTGTGCCCAAGTTTGGGTTCAATAGCAGGGAATATGTACTGTTCCATGAGTCTTCAGATCCCTTCAGGGTGGACAGAAAGATGAGGAAATCTCGCAGAAAATTCCAAAGAAGCTCCTGTACCTAAGAGAATTTTTCCTTTATGAAAAGCCTGGATTTAAAGAGAAGAGCAGCACTCCTTGATTCCTCTTGTTGCCTTACATCTTTCCTGTTTCTGATCTGCTTGTGTTAAAAATTTATTTTGGGGCGGGGGAAAAAGGTGGGATTAATCTATGGAGTATGAAAAGCTTTGACCTGCGATATCTGGAACAGGATAGATCCAACACAGAATTCAAGTCAGAGATTCCCTCTAGTGGTGAGGTCTTCTACATTTGTAATTTTATTGATTGCAACAAGACCCAAGACATTGTAGCACCTCCTGGAGGAGGGTCTAATCATATGTAGTAGCTTAGGCTTTTTATCCACACAGGAAAGGGAAAGAAAAATAACTGCCCAGATCGATATATGTATTTTGATGGACAACTTGTAGGACCTAGCTCATTCATCCTTATGTATATCTGGGATGGCTGGGATAATGAACCAGGCTTGGGGTTGAATCAACTTCAGATAATTTTAATACTTCCTGGTCTCAAGATTTTCAGGGGTGTCAGTTTACAAGTGTTGCTATGTCAGTGAGATTTGAACCACCATTACCTCTGAACCCTTCAAAGCTGTCAGAGCAATGGAACTTTATTGCATGACTGTATCAATGTTACCAATGAGGAACTCAAAAGAGGAAGTGAAGGATGCCTGAAATTTGTATGATAGGGAAAGAAGATAGGATGGTCCTGTGGAAAGAGCAAGAGATGCAAGGTAGACAGCAAGAGGACGACATTGGTTCTCTAGTAGTGTCAGGATAAATCAAGGAAAGGCTGTGTTGGAAGTTCTCCTTGACAAATTTTGGGAGAATAACACAGACCAGAGGTATAACATAATGAATCTACACTGACCTCAGCTTTCCTCTCAGAAATGGAGATCTGGCAACGGTTGACCCTCAGCCTCATTTTTCTATTGGGACTCCAGAAAGACGCTACTATGGCTTCCCACTGAGATTCTTGGCTGCCTGCACAGACTCTAGCCAAGACCAACGTGAGGAGCACCACCTTGTTACTTGGAATATTTGCAGGTGAATCATAGGTCTTAACCCAGAGATCTAAATATAAGTTCTTGAGCTTTTGTTTGAAATCAGTTTTAACCCTTAGTTTTTAAGGTCATTTATATTTTTCCATGTCTCTCCTCCCATACCTAAAAACAATCCCTTATCAAAAAAACCTTGAATGGTTCAGCATAGTTAGCCTACACATTGGAAAAAAATCTGACATTGTACATGTTCTACACTCATGTTTGGTGGTAAAAGGGGCAAACTAAAGATGGAAATATAGCATTGGTATTCTCAAAAACCTTAGGCATATTACCCATTTTATTGGCTTTAGAAAATGGGTTTCTTGCATTGGGTGTCGATTGCCTGGCTGAAACTCCAGGTAAAATTTGGGTCTATGTCTTTATAATCCAAGGCAGATTGTGTCACTTGGATAAGCAGCTATAGGCAGCTATGCAAGACATAACCAATACCAAGGAGCACATTGTGAGCAAGTTTGCCTGGGCCTAGTAGCTTTCCAGATATACTTGCATCATCTTCACTGAAAGTTTCTGGTTACTTGAATCTGAAAGGTTGTGAATGTTAATCACACAAGATGAGTTATAAGATCTAAAAATATGGAAATAGTATCCCACTCTGTTCTAGGCCCTTTAATCTCAATATTGTTCACATCCATCTTTTGAAACTGAAGTGTTTTAGCTTTGCAGAAGTGAAGCTGAGGTGGTTAAGGCTTACAACTCAGATGAACTTTGTTCCCCGCGGAAAGGGAAATTAGCTTGAGATTATCTGAATGGTTTCCAAGTCCTTACCCATTGACTAATCAGCACATGTTGCTCTGGATTTCATCTTGACCATATTTTCTGGTCTAGTCAAACATTTAACTGCCTACTATGTGCTCAACATTGGGCTATGCAAGAGTGACAAAAAGAAAAGTCTGTGCCCTCTCAAAGGCTGTATGTTATAATGGATTGTTGGAGCAAATTCAAATCTAAAGGCATCTTGTCTTGAAAGCGTTTGAATTAAGTAGGGATGAGAGAGAGGCATTTCTTTCCCCCACTAGAGTTCAAGAAGGTAGGAAAATAGCTGTTACCTGGCCACCTTTAGTTTCTCCCAAAGCTAATCATCCTAGAAATTTCACACATTGGATAAATCTCTTATCTCCCAATGAGGTTGATTGTTGTATCTTTTGCAGGGATTCTACTTATAAAATCCAAGGTATGGGCCAAGAACAAATGTCCTTCTCCTCACAAGTATAGTAAGAATGGCATGTTACACAGACTGGGTTTTTTGCCCACCCCCACCACTTTAAAGGGATAAGGATGCCATCTTTAAGTTTTAATTGATCTAGGGATTAACCCACTGACTTGTCTTCCTTGTTTTGTAGGGCATTGAAAGTCCAACCTATGGCGATCCAGGACACTGAGGTTTTAGCAGAATTCTCATTTCCCTATAGTGAGAGAATGTTGGTGCCGTGGCAATTGTAGTAGCAAAAGGGAGCAATATTTTTATTTTTAAAATATTGATTTAAAAGACTAAGTTATTTTCATTGAATTTTATGGTTCATGTTTCATTTCATTCTAATTCTTAGCCTGAATTATTGGTCTAGCTCAGAACATTTGGTATAGTCAATGTCATAAAAGCTGGAGAAAGAAAGCTGTGTTTCAAAGTAATAATTCATTATTGTATAATTTGGGAGCATTACAACTCAGAGGACCCTTCCAGAATTGCCTATTTGAATACTTGTACCTGATGGTTGGAGACATGAGACAGTGTAATGAATAGTTATTTGTCAAGTGCACCACCAGCTGTTGTAAAGAGAAGCATTATTTATAACTTAGAACTGACTTGTTATAGTAAGTCCTTAAAGGTTAAGAGTACCTCTTCCCACATAAGAAAACACTAAGTCTGAGCCATCTGATACGTTATACATGTGCAGTCATGTAAAACATTTCCATATTAGTCATTTTGCACAGGAAAACCACAAAAGAAAAACAGTATCCTTTAGTCTGTATTCAGTAGACATTAGTTCTTTCTCTGGAGGCAGATAGCATTTTTCCATCTTGCATCCTTTGGGGTTGTCCTGGATCATTGTACTGCTAATAGTTAAGTCAGTTCTTCATTGTACAATATTGTTGTTACTGTGCATAGTGTTCACATCAGTTCATGTAAATCTTTCCTGAAATCATCCTGCTTGTCACTTATTATAGAATGGTATTCTATTATAATCATATAGCACAACTCAGCCATTCCCCAAAGGATGGGCATCACCTCAATTTCCAATTCTTAATAGAGTAGGAAGTGGAGGGGGGAAGAATAGAAGGAAGAAAAAGAAATTTACATGATTTATGTATTTAAAAGGAATAGCAGGTCTTGTGGGGGGCAGAGCCAAAGTGGCAGCTGGAAAGCAGAGACTTGCTTAAGCTCTCCCCCAGGGTCACTCCAAACACCTATAAAAATGGCTCTGAACAAATTCTAGTACTGCAGAACCCACAAAATAGCAGAGAGAAGCAGGGCTCCAGCCCAAGACAGCCTGGATGGTTCCTGGAAAAGGTCTATCACACAGAGCTGGGAGTGGAGCAGAGCCCAGCCTGACCAGACTGGGAGATGGGTGGAACAGGCCATAGGGCCCTGAATCATTAAGCTGCAGCAGTTACCAGATTCTCAACCCACAAACACCAAAGACAACAGAGCAGGTTAATGGGAAAAACTTCTGGGACAGAGTGAAAGGAGTTCAAGGTTGGCCACTGCCCCAGCTTGGAGGCTGCTTCCAGAGCTACAGCTGCAATTGCTTCCAGCCCTAGGCCCACCTCGTAGGAAGAAGTGGCAGATTAGAGTGGGAGCATAAAGCCTGCTTTGCCCTGCCTGGATCTGGGCCTCAATCCTGGTTGGTGGTTCTTGGGGGAGAAGGAACACTGTGGCAGAGAGCTTGCTGTGTAGAAGTAGCTCTGAAAACAGTGCTTGGACCCTAAAGCTTGGACAAAGTACACTCTGATGCTCTATAAAGTAGTCATACCCTAGCCAAAAGCTCAAGGGTCAAGTAGTTGTCTGGGAACATGAACAAGCAGTGAAAACGGACTCAGACTTCGGAATTGTTTTTTGGTGGTAAAGATCAAAAGCATACAACCAGAAGAAGTCAAAGACCCTACACATCAAAAGCATCTAAGAAAAATTTGAATTGGTCTCAGGGTCATAGAAGAGCTCAAAAAAGGATTTGGAAAAAGTAGTAGAGGAAAAACCACAAAAAACAAGTCTATGACTTGCTAAAGCAGACCCAAGAAATACTGAAGAAAATACCTTAAAAAGTACACTAACTCAAGTGGCAAAAGAGCTCCAAAAAACCAATAAGAAGAATGACCTGAAAGGCAGAATCAGTCAAATGGAAAAGGAGGTCCGAAAGTCCACTGAAGAAACTACCTGAAAAATTAGATTGGAGCAAGCAGAAGCTAGTGACTTCATAAGAAATCAAGATATTATAAAACAGAAACAAAGGAATGAAAAAATAGAAGACAATGTGAAATCTCATTGGGAAAGACCACTGACCTGGAGAATAAATCCAGGAGATATAATTTGAAAGTTATTGGACTACCTGGAAGCCATGATCAAAAAGAGAGCCTAGATATCATCTTTCAAGAAATTATCAAGGAGATATTCTAATATTCTAAAACCAGAGGGTAAAATAGAAATTGAAAGAATCCATAGTTCACCTCCTCAAAAAGATCCCAAAAAGAAAACTCTTAGGAATATTATCACCAAATTCCAGAGCTCCCAGATCAAGGAGAAAATACTGCAAGCAACCAAAAAGAAACTATTTGAGTATTGTGGAAACAAAATCAGGATAACCCCGAGATCTAGCAGCTTCTACATTACGGAACTGAAGGGCTTGGAATGATATTCTGGAGGTCAATGGAGCTAGGATTAGAGCCAAGAATCACCTACCCAGCAAAATTGAGTATCATGCTCCAAGGCAAAACATGGATTTTCAATAAAATAGAGGACTTTCAAGCTTTCTCAGTGAAAAGACCAGAACTGAATAGAAAATTTGAGTTTCGAAGACAAGAATCAAGAAAAGCATGAAAAGGTAAACAAGGAGAAATCATAAGGGACTTACTAAAGTGGAACTGTTTTGCTTATATTCCTACATGGAAAAATGTGTGTAATTCATGAGACCTCAGTATTAGGGTAGCTGAAGGGAATATACATAGACAGAGGGCACAGGGTGAGAATATGAAGGGATGATATCTAAAAAAAAATCAAATTAAGGGATGAGAGGAGTATATTGAGAGAGGGAGAGATAGAATGGGGTAAATTATCTCGCATAATATTGGCAAGAAAAAGCAGTTCTGTAGGAATGCAACAAGGGGCAGATGAGGGGGAATGAGTGAATCTTGAGGAAATAACACACACTCAATTGGGTACCTTACCCCACAGGAAAGGAGAAAGGAGAGAAAAAAGGGCGTACAATAGAAGGGAGGACAGATGGGGGCAGGAGGTAATCAAAAGCAAACACTTTTGAAAAGGGACAGGGTCAAGGGAAAAAAATTGAATAAATGGGGACAGGATAGGATGGAGCAAAATAGTTAGTCTTTCACAACATGAGTATTGTGGAAGGGTTTTACATAATGGACTATGTTGAATTGCTTGCCTTCTTAGAGAGGGTGGGTAGGGAGGGAAGAGGGGAGAGAATTTGGAGCTCAAAAGCAGATGTTAAAGAAAGTTTTTTGTATACAACTGGGAAATAAGATATACAGGCAGTGGGGCATAGAAATCTTGCCCTACAAGGAAGTAAAGGAAAAGGGGATGGGGGAAGTGGGGTGACAGGAGGGCTGATTGGGGAACAGGGCAATCAGAATATGCCATCTTGGAGTGGGGGAGGATAGAAATGGGGAGAAAATTTGTAACTCAAAATCTTCTGTAAATCAATGCTGAAAACTAAAAAATATTAAGTAATCGAGTATTAGAAAAAATAGTAAGGTATACACAATAGATTTGCTGTTTCTCATGTAATCATCTTTATTGTACTTTGTTATGGAAATGCTTGTTTATTATTCCATAAATTAAAATATAAATAAAAACATGAGGTGGTACAGGACTAGGAAGTGCCTAGAATGATTTTTCATAGGGAAGAAGATTGATTGTTCTAGAGATAGGTTAGTGAGCTCAACTTCTAGGCATGTTGCTAAAACAAAGATGTTTAGCAAAGGCATAAAACAGTAGCAAAAATAGATTGTCAAACCAACTTTGTTTACACAGCAACAGATTCAATAGCTTTTTCCACCAAGGCATCTAAGAAAGTGAAGCATTGTCACATTCAGACAAAAGAATGTGAAAGACAATCAGGATGGTCAGCTGTATTCAAAGTGAACTAGGAAGATATTCTAATTGAGTTTTTAGGCTTTCATGACTTGATTGCATACTAAATTCGGAAGAGCCATCTCCTGCACTAGTATCGATCTGCTGCTCCTGCTGCCGCCGCCACCACCACCATCATCTTTTTCAGGAAAATAAACCCCACTGGAACCATGATAGTGTAGAGCTCACTCCTCCTATAGACCAAGCGCCCCTTCTCACTATGCCAAGAGATTCCCAGACAACTCGATTCTCGTGTCTTGTCATTTCCAAAACTATTGTGCCATCTAAAACCTGAGTATTCGTAGTCATAGGTAAGGGAACAAGATCTGAATTTCTACACACATCAGAATTTTTTGGAGGTGTACACTATCCTGGCCCATTCACAGGGCTATGCTAAACATTGATCAGTGATGTTAACTGCTTTGTCTTAGAATCTACAGGATATTTACATGAGCAGTTGTCACTAAACACCCAAGGAAGCAAATAATTTGATGACATGATTGTCTCTACTTGAAAGAAAACCTTCAAGCAGGATTGCAACTAAACTAAATTGGAGCTAGCTTACTCTGCAGTTCTGCCCCTGGGCACCAGCCCCCACTCTCAATTACCAACTGAATGGTGTTAGTGCAGTCTGAGAGCAAGTACCCTAAAGGTTTTTTTTTTTTTCAGCCATACCTTAATAGTTATGGAATAAGCTACAAAACTCTTTTTAGGAGGGATTCAAATAGTAAGGAAATTTACTAGGAAGTTGTCAAGCTGAATTCTATAGTATATTAAGAAGATGGTTTATATAGCTTTACCCAAGGAAGGGGTCACCAAGACAGTACAGCTGTGTGGAAAAATCACAGCAGACTTCAAATGTGCCACAGAAGTGGAGTTGTTACAAGTCTCTGGTTTTCTGTGACCAAAGATCAACGGTGTCACACAACCTAAAGTTGGGGAAAAGTCTCCTGGTAAGTTTTCTTGAGGCAACTGTTACTTCTTGAGGGGGAAGGCAGGGCAATTGCAGTTGAGTAACTTGCCCAAGGTCACCCAGCCAGCGTGTGAAGTGTCTTAGGCTGAATTTGATTTCAGGTCCTTCTGACTTTAGGGCCAATGCTCTTACTGTGCATTAAACCTGAAAGTTTGAAGGAGGCAAACAAGCTAGGTGATAGAAAAATCCATGTTGTTTATTTTCCCTTAAGGCATAGCTAAGCTAGCTTACTTGTACATACAAGGAGTCAGAGCATAAGCTCTGGCTGTCTGAACAAAGGAATGAGAAAACTTATATACATTATTTTAGCAGACCCAGCAAGCCTGTGTTACCTCACTTTTATGACCCCCATGTATGTTTAACCATGATACAAGTGGATTTTCCTTAATGGAATAGGTTTGTAAAGACAAGAGTGTTGACAAAGGTCAGTTAAAGTATATACCTGTAGAATATTAAGTGAGGTGCTCTTCTCGGGATTAGGGTCTCATCTTTTAATAGCTAACAGGGGAAAGAATGTCCTTAGGTCAGTCTGGTCTGGACAATGGTAGGGGTATTTCCTGAGCAAACTTTAGGGAACATAGAAGCCCAGGTCTTGGATCTTCTTCCAGTTACTCATTGATTCAGACTGTGGGGTCTAGTTGAAATTAAAAATGATATGAAATGGTATAAAGTGTTCCACATTTCCTCCTTTTGGTCAAAGGCAAACTGAAAGTTTTGCCTGAAGACCAATTAAGGTATGGAAAAACCTCTATCTTCCTCAGGGGTGAAGTTCTAAAAAATCCTTATCTAGGTGGATTCAGGTTTTTCCTTCCTGTGGTTGGACATCCCCAGAGATGGGCAGTAATTGTAGACTAATTGTAAACAAGCAGAGGGAACAAGTTGCAAGGGGGATCAGAGTAGGGAGCATAATGGCTAAAGATACCAAAGACATAGGCAAACAGTCTTGGGAATGCAAGGGACTCAGAAAGGGAAAGAGCAGTCCTTTGTTCAGGTTCTAGTCTGGACTCTTGGGAAAAAGCTGTCTGTGTCTGATGCTGTCCCCTTCAGGCTCTTTGAAACTGGAGGGCAAAGTCTCCTATGGACTCAGATGTCCACTGGGGAGCAAGGGCAATCCTCAGATGTGACAGAAGGATCAAGGAGTCCATATCCACAAGTTGGCAGGTATAGGAGTAGTCAGACCTAACAGGAGCTCCCAGGACACATGTGATTTGATAATTGAGAGGAAAAACAGCACAACATAGGTCCCAGCCATGCAGGGCTAAGTTCAAACAGTGAAATGAATGGTTCAATATCCCAGCCACGCAGGGCTGAGTTTAAATACAATAGGGTTCTTCTCATGATACACAAAACTGCACAATTACTTTGAGTCAGGTACAGACCAAATCACTTAAATGGTTCACAATAGACTGGTATTGAGAGGTAGAAATTTACCTGTCACATGTTTAGTGTTTACATATTAGATAACCAAGAAAATGTAAACATGAACCATACAAAGTAATACAATGTTGATCATAAAACTTCCTTGTATCCCAGTAACATAGTACATACATCATAAACTTTTAGTCATGCCACATCTCTTTGATGGCATTTACAAAATAACCCACAAGCCATTCTTAAAGCTTAAATTATTTCTGATTTAATTCTAGCAATTAATTGCACAATTTTTATACAAAAGTAACTTTAAATCAGTTACATATTCCCAATGTCCATTTAAAGCAGCACTTTTTTTTCCCAGATGCCTGATTGTAGTTATCTGGTCCCTAGATAGTGAAAGTTCTGCTTCTCTGGTTCAGATCTAGAGATTCTCAGATAATTCTTACTTAATATAACTTAGTGCAATCACTTAAATTTGGCTCTTTCTTTTGAAACTTGAAGATTTCAGTTTATATTATCACCTGCTGTTTCTATCCTTACCTAAATTTTGTACCTGGTATAAGAATCCTTTAAAATTTGAAGGTCCGATCCATAAATTGAACTCATCTTCCTTTTGAAATCAGACAGATACTTTACAAAGGAGATATAACTTCACCTGTACACAATGTGAGAAAATCCACATTTAAGATCTTATTACCAAAACACACTTATTAGCTTGAATTTCCCACGATTGATATTTTTGGAGCCAATCATACACATCTGCATATAATTCTTGAAAAATCAATCTGATCCTATTGCCTCTCAATTTGCTATCCCCTTTCTGTTAGACATTTATTACATTACATCTTTGTCTTATTATTTTGTCTAATCATTTCCTCCTTTTGGAGGATGTTATTTCTATATTCTTTTAATCTTTATTTGGTCATGAACATTGGTTAAAATTGTAAGCTATTCATTCCTGCATCCTATTATAACTCAGGATTCCAATTATTCATCTATTACCTAAAATTTAGCATTGTGCTTATAAAACTTAATATAAATTTGCTATGAAAGAAAAGAGGGACAATGTCATCTCTTAAACAGAAGACTTCCTTAACTCTATTTGATTCCAAGGCATGAGTCACATCTGTTAGCCAATCATATAGTCACTAGGCACTGAAAGCAGGGCTTAGAAGTAATCAGACAGATTTTCCTTTTCAGAAAGGAAATAGCAGAATTGGGAAACAGTCAGGAAGATCCTACCTAGGCCGTGTCCAAGGTCGTCTTCAAAACTTTTTCCCCAGCCACAGACATCCCTTTAGAAGTTCTCAGATTCTAATGCCTGCCATTCTACTACTGGCTTCATGTGACTTATCCTTGTAATTAGAGCTTAAAAACATTATAGTCCCATAAAATCTTAAACAGCAAATGAATATGCTTCAGACAGGACTGTTCCAAATTTCACTGAGCTAATTATCAAATCAAGCTATGTAACTTTTGTCTTCTAAATACTCTCAACTTAAGCCATCTGAAACTAGTATTATCTCAGGACAGGAGAGGCTTAGCTAACTCCCATTTGTCCCCAAACTTTATCTGCCTTTCGTATTTCCAATCAAGCCTTTATTTACCTTTCTAGTCTCTCAAACCCATTATTCAGTCTTCCTTTATGTTTCAACCATAAGACAAAATAGCTCAAATTAGTGATTTTTACTGACGTAACTGTCTATACTGGAATCCATTCCAGCTTAAACAAAGCAAAGAGGTTAATGACCAGCCTCACAGGTTGATGGATTTACGTCCTGTTTACTCATTCTGGAGGAAAGGGACACTTTAGGAATCAAATCTTACATACTGATAAGCTCTAACTCTTGCTTTAAAATTACAAGAACATTTTTCAAAACACTTCTAGAATTATTTCCCTTCTTTAAAGAGTTTAAAGTTTATTCTGATGTTAAAAGGAATACTCACTAAACTTTCCTGAAGACAATTACTTAGGTTTTAAAATAATAGACTTCTTTCTCCTTAAAGCAAATTAAAACTGGAATTCGTTAACTAAGTTGGTAGAAAATGTCCTCATTCTCAAAGTATTTATGCAGAATTCCTAGATATCACAAAATTCCTTAGTCAAAAAGGTGTTGTAATGGAGAAGACACTTAATTTCTGTAAGTTTACCCAATTAGTTAGCCTTATCACAATAAAGGCTATGAGGACTTTAGAAACTTCACGGGAATTCTTCTATGCAGAAAACTTTATACAAGATGGATAAGAAATCATGGATAGATGGTTCCAAAAGTCCTTGTTTCAGTTAACCTTGATTTCTTAATTAAGTACAATTTTTAATCTAACATCTAGATTATAAGAGAAATTTTTTTCTCTATCAATATAGGTAATGTTAACCAATTTGCAACTTAGAAATATAGGTATACCACAAGCAATTGTCATGTATTTAAAACTTGAAACAATCTTAATTATCAGGTGACTAACTTAGTTGGATGAGCAAATCAAATCTGGATTCATAATCACTAGTAGTAACATTTTAATTTCTAAGGCCCAATACTTAGCACAGTAAAAGAAAAGATTGTCTATAAAAACCACATTTTTTCCAATTTTGCTGATACATCTGTTTGCCAAAATTACACAATTTAGAAATGTAACAATGCCCTAAGCATAATTATACATTTTAAAACTTGAAACAACCCATTTATTAATTTAGGCAAACACATTTCTAGATCTCCTTGCACAGAGAATCTTTCATCTCATTTGAAACTATAACTTTAAATCAACAGATATATTCTCATAATAGAAAACTTTCACATAGAAAGTCTGTTCATGGTTAAATCAGATTTCTTGTTATAACCAAATATAATAGCTTCAAGTTGTGAAATTTTATCACATCCCTTTAAAAACCCAATTCACATATCAAAATCAGATGAAAATGGCTATAGTACCATTTCTTACACAACGGTCTTCTCAAATTTCACAATCCAAGAGAATTTTAGAAATATAGAAACAATTTTCAGATGACATCAATTGCATTTCCAGATTACCACATATAGACGTTATTCAGCTTATTACTTTTGGTATTTAAAAACCACCTCAGAAGTTAATTACATTAAATCAGAGAGATAACAAGGTTGTGTCTAACATACCAGATGTTATGTTAAGCATTTTACAATCATTTTGACCCCATAACCACCATCATTCTTTTCCCTTTACAAATCAGGAAATGGGTCAAACAGATTAAAATACAGTTTTGCAATTGGAACAAAGTATGAAGTTACCTAGAGCAGAAGCTGGTATCCCAGTGGTGACAATTCTGGGAAGCAGAAAGCTCAAATCCATCTACCTCACCCTTCCCCCACAACTGCAGAAGTTACTGAGCCTAGGGCAGTTTGCAGCTGCTGGGGACAGAGTGGGCAGAATACATAGGACCTGGGTGAGATTTCCAGGCTTTGCCAAAAAGGATGGGCTACAAAGGTACCCAGGGGCACAGGACCGTCATGATACTGTCAGTCTGAATTTTTGTCCTTCTTTTGCCAGGTGGGGAAGAGCGATTTAAGTTTTCCCTACAGTTCTCCTGCATTCTCTTCTCCTAATCTGATCTGGGATGAAAAGAGTTTATTTTAAGCTGCTCTAACTTTTCCTGCAGCCCTGGCTTGGTCAGAGACAGGACAACAATGGTGAAAGATCTCAATGATTGTAACTCAAGTAAATTTCACCTTTTGCTCACTCCTTAAATCTAAGGGAAAAGATTCCCTCTTAACTCTGGAGAGGGAGTGGGGAATAATAAGTGATCAGCATTGGGAGGGTGTTTCAGCAAGAGTATGCTCCTGGAGTGATTTTAGAGTCTCAGGAGTTCTCTCCCAAAATCCAACTAACCAGTTTCCAAACTTTTAACGAATAATCAATCCCAGAATCTGCTAAAATGTTTCGGCTCTATTTTTTCTGTAAGTCCAATTGGCCAGACCAGACATCACAAAAGAGTCTTCCCTAACTGTAGCCTTAGAATTCTCTGGCTACCTGCATTTCAGATTTTACATGGTATAGACAGAGTACATGCTGTCACTCAGACAATTAACAAATACGGAAAAAATGCAGACTGAGCTCAGAGTTTAAAACAGAATTAGAAGCTTTCATGAGTTGGCTATTAGCACCCCTATGGTCTTTGGGGAAGCCTTGGTGTTCCTGATTTTTCTGACTCTCCATATCCTATCCCTTAGGAAGGGAGAAAGGGGAGATGGAGGACTAGGGCAAGTAAGGGAAGGCTAGGAGTAAAGATAAAATGCATTTATCCTCTCCATAATCAGAGCCTTTAAGAGGAAAGGAAGCAGGAATAGGGTAGAAGGCAAAAACAGAGCCCTTAAGGGAAAGGGGGAAAGGAAGGAAGAGAGGAGGCAACAGAAGCAGAACAGAGTTACCTCCCTCCAGATCAGAGCCTTTACTGGGAGGCAGAGGGGGAGGGAGTGAAAGCAAAGTGCAGTTTTTCTCCCCCGGATCCCGGCCTCCAAGGGAAAGGAAGGGAGGGGGTGAGGAGTAGGGTGGAGGGAATAGAGGAACAGTCGGACTTCCAATTCTAGTTTTTGACTTATCTATAGCTAATTTTCTAGATCAGTGTTTCCATGGGATCTATGTGCGTTTGACTGCAGATCTGTGTTTTACCACAGATTTGATCCCTGCCCCCAGAGCTAGCTTAAAGGGAACTTTCAGACTTCAATTTTGTGGGAGTCCTTTTTGGAAGCTGGGAAGAGAGACAGCTTACCCCCCCCCACCTTGTCAAGGCCAAAATTCCAGGAAAATTAATCCTGTGGTGCCCAAACCGTTGGCAAGGTTGGGCTGCTTTGTCTCATTTCCATCATTTCCATCCAAAGTTAATGGCACAATAACTGTTAAACTTGAAAGTTTGGTTGGAGGCAAACAAGCTAGGTGATAGAAAAATCCATGTTTTATTTTTCCCTTAAAGCATAGCTAAGCTAGCTTACTTGTACATACAAGGAGTCAGAGCATATGCTCTGGCTGTCTGAACAAAGGAATGAGAAAACATTTTAAGAGACCCAGCAAGCCTTGTTACCTCACTTTTACAACCCCCATGTATGTTTAACCATGATACAAGAGGATTTTCCTTAATGGAATAGGTTTGTAAAGACAAGAGTGTTGACAAACGTCAGTTAAAGTATATACCCATAGAATATTAAGTGAGGTGCTCTTCTCGGGATTAGGGTCTCATCCCTTAATAGCTAACAGGGGAAAGAATGTCCTTAGGTCAGTCTGATCTGGTCTTGTTGACAACGGTAGGGGTATTTCCTGAGCAAACTTTAGGGAACATAGAAGCCCAGGTCCTGGATCTTCTTACAGTTACTCATTAGTTCAGGCTCTGGGTCTGGTTGAAATTAAAAATGGTATAAAATGTTCCACATGTGCCACCTAGCTGCCCTGCAACTGTTACTTCTGTTCTTGGAGGGGTCGCATGGAATGTGGAGTGAAGAAGTGGTTCTCTGTTCTTCAGATTCAGAGAATCTGTTCCAGAATTAATTTGATGAATATGCAAAAGCCCAGAGCGTGACCACAATTTATCATCCTGTATAAGGGATATAGCCATAGACATCTCAATAAGAATTAGGGTCTCTTAATTGTTTTTTTTTGTTGGAGGTAGGTTGAGTGGCTGAGAGTTGCAGGTTAGAAATACTTTGTATAGGCTTTTAAGGAGACATTTATTGCCTATTCCTCCCTCTTCCCCCCCCCTTTGGAGTGATCCAGGGCTGGGCACCAAGCCAGAGATCAGACTGGCACCTGGGGAGTGATTGCACCCTTTTATCCCACCTTCCATCACCCCAGGTGCCAGTGGTAGATCAAAACTTTAGACCCAATCCTGCAAAAGTGCAGGATGTCTTAGTCACACGTTTCAGCTATATAACTCAGTAAGGATGCAAGCCATCCAAAGGAACAATCCCACCTTAACAGGAAGGTTCTGAGATACCTAAGAAGGGCAGTCCATGCCAGCATGGAAGTAAATAGGGTTTATTGGTGTTTATTAGAGGAGTATTCAAGATCAGTTCTTGGTGACGTGAGAACAGTGGTAGATCTCCATGCCACCTTTAGGCCTGGTCATATTATGTAGACTTATAGTGCTAGAGACAGCCCAGGGTCACATGCAAATTTTCCCATGGGATAATTAGAGCTTTCTCAGCTCTTTACATTTAATGATAGATTACTTTCTTTTGGTCAGAGCACCCTCAGATAAGGGTATGATACCTTATGTAGACATAGGGAAGGGAAATAAAGATGAGGCATAGAACAGCTTCTTTCCATCTCCAGTTGTCCTGATCTATAGCTCATCACTGGACCTAGATGGCTCAGGAGGAGAGAGTGAGGCTGGTGACTTCGCACAGCCCTCCCTCGCTTAAATACAATTCACTGTCCAAGTCCTGGTCCTCTCAAGAAGGAAAGCAACAGCAGCAGCAGCAGCAGCAACAACAGTGTATGGTAACAGGAGTCATTGATCACCTCACAACTCATAGACCTGAGAAAAGGAGACCCCTAAGGCCAAGGAGGAGTTTCTGGGTATACAATCACAACAGGATTATTCAAAAGTCCCTGCAATTACAGAGGTGGCAAGGTAACAGTAACAACTCAGTGTGGGGGGTCACTTCCATTACTGAGTTATTTGGACTATGCCTCAATGGGAAAGCAGTTGCATCTCTAGAAATTCTAGACAGTACCATAAGATAGTGGCATGTCTTCTTTGGACGTAAAATACTTACTAGAATGTGAGAAAGGCATGGGAGAAGGGAGATTCTTCCTTTTACACACTTAGGTTGGCTTCCTGAACTATGAAATTATATGGCTCACTACAGACAGTCCAAGTGAGTAACTACTCAGTCTGGAGATGTTTAAGCCTATCCCATTGACACAGGCATTTTTATCCCTGATTTTCTGTATGGTAGTGAGGAGGCAAAACCTCATAGTGCCCCCAATACAAGGCAAGACATTCGTAAAAATAAATGTCAATGAGCATCAGGCTTCAAGATTGTCAGACACAAGACAAACCTGAGGGCTTGTCTGCCTGACCTCCCCGAAGAAGCCTTGGAGCCCCAGTTGAAGTCATGACCACATTTCCCACTCAAATTCTCAGGTGCACGGGTATTATTAAAGATATGGACACTGGGTTTGAGGAGACACTTTAAAATGAAGGCACACTCCAGCTAGCTGAACTCCAAGGAGGAGCTGCAAAGCAACAGTCAGCTCCCCTATCCAGGGGGCAATGTTTTGGCAGGAAGTTCCAACTTCAGGAAGCAATAGTGACCCAAACCTTTCACCCGTTGTTTTCGTTTACCTGGAGCCAAGAGACATGAATCTGTCTCTCAGCTTCTCAGACTCTGACCATGAGCTCAGTGTGGAACGATTTGTTCAGGTGCATGCCAATTTGCATTATGCCAACTTGAGCACTAAGAGGGATGTTTCAGAAACCAGTCCCAAAGCACAAGTAAACTGAAAGTGAACCTTTTTGAGGATTATTTTTTCATTGCTGGATCTCTTGGGATGTTGGAAGAGAAAGCACCCTATAGAGGCAGGCTCATGCAGAAGTGTTCTTCCTGCCTCAATGAAGGCAGGCAAAACCTTGGATCACAGATGTAGACTTATTTCAGGTGTGCTGCTTCCCAGCCACGCTGCCATACCAGACCCGTTGCCTCCTCCCCTTCTTGCAGTTGAAGTAGAAGAAAGAAACTGTGCTGTTGGTCCCTTCCAAGCCTAAGCAGAGGGAGTTGGATTTGCCTTTCTCATCAAGGTATTTGGAGACACTGTTCCCCAGAGCTAACACCCAGCAAAGCAGAATTTGCCCCCAACTTGACATAATAATCCTTTGTGCTCTGATCTCACTGAGAAAGTGTGTCACTTTGACCAGTATCAGGTGCTCAGAGATTTGTGATTTTCACATTAATCTGCCCAAAGCCACCTATCACATTTGACATGCTCAGTTTTTGTTTTTGATGGGAGAAGACAAGGCAATTGGGGTTAAGTGACTTGCCCAAGGTCACACAGCTGGTGTCAAGTGTCTGAGGCTGGATTCAAACTCAGGTCCTCCTGACTCCAGGGCCAGTGCTCTACTCACTGTGCCACCCAGCTGCCCCACAATCCCTGTTTCTTTTAACAGCCAAGTGAACAGAAGCAGGTACTGCCCTCTTATTCCTGCCACGCAAACTCTGGTTCTGTACCCCACTGAATAATCACAAGGCTCAGTGAATTGACTATCAACTTCATAACTGTTCCCACAGGACCCAGGAATGACTACATCGTCCATGCATGAGTCTGCCACGGGAACTGCTAAGAGCAATTGTTTTGTGGTCCCACCTGCTTTATGTATGAAATACCTGTATTTGCCTGAGCATGTTAAGCCCTGGTTGGGGTTCTTCTTACAAGCACTAAAATTAGTTCTGAAATTAAAAATTCTATTTGATCCCTGACATCTGCTTCTAGCCTTCTGTTCTGCTATGGCCATTTCCAGGCTTTTGAGGTGAGTTCCAGTCTCATTGACATACCTTACACCCAAGGACAAGCATCGATGGATCATTTCAAGGCAAATAGAAAACTTGTATCTAAGAACGTAGAATCCCTTGCACCCTAGCTGGACCACTGCAGTAGTTTCAGGTCTGCAACTGGTTCCAAAACGAGGAAGAGATACATACAGTTTGTATACTTGTTGGATATGAAGAGGTAAGAATCATCATTCTTTTGTTATTCCAACCACAAGGTGCTACAGGCAGTTGTCTGACATATTAAAACTTGTTATCCTCCATCCTGGCTTGCCTGGAGAACCTGCAAAGACCAGGTTTTGTGAGATGGAACGGTTCCTGAGGATGATGTATATCCTGAGGAAAGGTTGGTCTGAGATCTGGTGTAGGTAGCATGATGGGATATCTTTCTAGAGAAGTAGGAAGTTTATCCGGCTAGCCTAAGAATATCTTGCATAAAGTTTGAAGTCTTGAATGACCTTTGGTCACAAAGCAACATGGACTCATGTCCCTTATGAGAATGGTAGGGGAGTAGCAGGGAGGAGAGAAGAGGATATTAGGATTCTATTCCTTGTCCTTATTGTTCCTAGGCACCAGGTCCTCAACTGCATACTATTACTATACAGATTGACTTCCTTGTGGTATAATTTAGTCTACCCTGTGCAGAGTGTTATGCTCTGGCAGAGACCACAAGAGCAACAAGATGAAAGACTAAAAGAATCAAGTTTGTGTGTTAAGGTATTTCAATTTCTTTGAAGCATGACTCTGCTAGAGGCTGGAGCAGGTCCCAGATTGATCTGGGAAGGGTATAATGGATGGAACAGAGACCGATGCTCAGTTTAGATGTGGAATAAAAATCAGGTACTCCTAGATCATTCAATAACTACAAGACTTAAAGAATAGCATAAGAGTAGGTTCAATGAGAATACTAGTTCTTCCACTTGGAAGCTCCTCTGGTAAAGCAGAGCTTGGTGTGGCAATGGGACATCTTGGGAAATCCATCATATCTGAAGGACCATGACTTCACCTGGGTAGGCCTTTTATGCCTTTAGGTTACCAGTCATAGTAATTTGTCCAGATGCCCTCAGACCACTGCTCTAAGGGAAGTACATTGAGCCCTTACCCACTATGTAAGTCAAGTCCTGGGGACAGCTTTATTCCCTTTCAGGGAAAATAGAAAAGCCTAACCCCTGTGGAACAAGGAGAGAAGTGCAGTAGATAGGTCAACCCTTCCACAAAGGTTAAGGAGCTAAATGCAAAGGGTGCTACCTATGACAGTCATCAGGTGAGTGAGCTGAAGACCAGCATATACTACCAAGCACCTACTATGTGCTAGGCACTGAGATAGGCAATTTGTCTTAATCTTACTTGATCCTCAAGCCCTGAAAGGTAGGTATCAGTCATTTTTTGCTTGTAAGATCTAGAAAGTGTTTACTTTAAAATTTAAAAAAGTTAACAAAAATTAGGCCTTTTCTACCTCTCCATTGAGAAAGGAAAATAAGCCCCCTTTTACAAGAAGGTATGTAAGTCAAAGCTAATCAAAATCATCACTACTGAAGAAAGTCATGTCTCAAACTATGTACCAAGCATCCACTCTTCCAGGAGGGTAGGCAGAGTTCCATCATGAATCTTCAGGAATTGCGGTTCATCATTGTATTGATCAGAATCCCTATGTGTGCACATACACATTGTCACTCTGTACATACACACATTAAGTCAAGATCAACCTCATCATTCTATCTTCCCACAACCCCCAGCTTCTGACACCCACCCATCCCCCACACACAAAACAAACGTGTAAGACGTCAATTGAAGTCCATTAGTGGCTGTCAAAGATTTCTCGTTCTGTACCTGAGCCCTTCACCTCTATATCAGGTGGTAGGCAGCATATTTCATCATTATTCCTCTGGAATCTTGCTTGGTTATTATGCTAATCTGAGTTCAATGCAATAGTATTCCATTGCATTTATAGACCTCACTTGTTCATTCTGCCATTTATGTGGCTAATCCCTCACATTCCAATTATTTGCCACCTCAGAACACTATATTCTTGTACATACTTTGATTTTGCCTAAGACCAATCCCTCTCAATCCATCCTCCCTTTAATTCCCACTCCCCCTTTCCCATTTCACCATTGAGATGTATTTCTATATTCAGTGTATTGTGTGTATTCCTCCCTTCTTTTGTCTAGAAGAGGGAGGTTCAAATATCAGATACTTCTAACCATTCACTAGTATGTCTACTTGTGCACCCTACCTCATGAGAGTATTTCCTGATCTTTGTTTCCATCTGCCAGCCTCTGTGTTTTCCTCTTCCCCTCTTTCATTCTTTGCTTAATATTAAGCCAACTAATCACTCCCAGGCCTTTTCTAATTGGATTCCTTCTATGAGGCCCAATAATATCAGAGGGGACACTTAAGTCCCTTATGCTAGTTAACTCATTCGCTTTATGTTTCTTCTCTTCCCTTCTGTGTAAACTTCAGTTTCTCTGCCATTCTGTTTTTTTTATCAGAAATGCTTGAAAGAGCACCATCTCTGGAGTCAGGAAGACCCAAGTTCAAATCTGACCTCAGACACTTGACACATTTACTAGCTGTGTGACCTTAGGCAAGTCACTTAACCAATTGCCCTGCCAAAGGAAATGCTTGAAAGTCCTTTCATTAAAGGTCATTTGGTCTGGTGCATTTTCACAATGCTAGGAGTTTATGGAAGAGTTTACTGCATTGCTTTTTTCACTGCCATGTTGGCTCTGCCACCTAGAAACATTATCCTCAGTTTGCATAGTTGAGGAAACTGATAGATTTTAAAAGGGACTTACCCAGGGGTCATATAGTTCTTAAATGTCTAAGGCTTGATTTGAACCTAGGTCCTTCCTCAAGGCTAGCCTTCCAGACTTCTGGCCCAGTGTTTTTTCCCCCCAAAAGCTGAAAGGCGAGAAGCTCTTAGAAGAAATTTTACATAGGCAACTCAATTAAGGAATATACAAAAGATGCATAGAATTCTAGAACATAGTATAAACATATGAAATAGGTCAGAATTGTCAATGCCCAGGATCGTTTGAGGGGAAAAAGGACAATTAGAAATGTTGCTTCAAACTCTTGGGAGAAGAGTGAGAGGATAGGTCTTTGGCTTGGGGCTGGAAGGGTTAATTGACCAGTTGCAGATTTGCTCAGTTCTTCATTTGCTTTTCTCTGCCAAGGAGAAAAGTGTTTACACAACACTTGAAGTAACCAAAAAAATGGCTGAGTTCATATACATGCTAAGGAAGCAGATAGCATCAAATGGTTTTTGATAACTAAATCCTTTGGCCTACAAATCACATTATGTTGGAAGGACTTGCTGATAAGATTGAACCACTGTCATATTTGACAGACCAAATGAATACTAGAGAGGTACCCTAAAATGAGAGGGATTTTGAAGAGACCTGAAACAGTCTGAAGATTCCAGATCAATGAGCTTAACATGAATTTCTGAGGTGGGGGGGAGGCAGAAATCTTTTAGAATGGATTAGAGAAATGGTTGCTAAATATTTATAAAGGGAATTCATGAGAAGTCAGAATGAGACTTCATGCCAAACTAAATTCCTTGTTTTGACATGGGAAAAGTAGATACAATCCACCTAGAATTATCTAAGTTTTTGAAAGACATTTATGAAGATAAAATATTTAACTGCTTACTATGTGCTAAGTGGTTAGCATACACAAAAAGAGGCAAAAGACAGTACATGCTCTTTAGGACCTCACATTTAAGAAGGCAATAGCTACCTATAGGATAAATAGGAAATAACTAAAACAATTAGGAGGGATTGGGAAAAGCTTCCCCTAGCTGGGACTTTAAGGAACCCAGGGACGGTAGTAGGTAGAGAGGAAGGAGATTATCATCATGGGGTAGGGAGGAGAGGGAAGGAAGGGAGAGCCAGTGAAAATGCCTGGAGCTAAAAGATGGAGTGTCTTGTTCATGGAAGTGAGGATGCCAGTTTCATTTGGTTGAAGAGTATATGTAATGAGGAGTGAGGTATAGGACTGGAAAGGGAGGCATAGGCTAGGTCATGAAGGGCTTTGAATGACCAACAGCATTGTGTATTTGATTCTTGGAGGCAATGGGGAACCACTGGTGTTTACTGGGGGTGGTAGAGTGGTGACAGATTTGTGGTTTAAATAACATCACTTTAATGGCAGAGTAGAAAAATAGATTGGAGTGGGGAGAGACTTAAGGCAAGCAGACCCACCAGCAAGCTATTGCAATTGTTCAGGTGTGAAGTAAACAAGAGCCTGCTCTAGAGCAGTGGCAATGTTAGAGCAAAGAAGTGTTCATATTTGATTTCACCTTTGCAACAAGGACAGATCTTGGCAACAGATCAGATATGGGGGTGAGAGATAATGAGAAGTAGAGGATGAAATCTAGCTTGTGAACACAAGACTTGGAACAAGTGTCAACTGGAATCTTGGTTGCTTCCTACCAAGTCCTATATGGGACAAGTAAGGGCCCATGCCTAGAGGCAGCATTCAGTGGGTAAGGAACAGTTGCAGGCTGTAGGTGGAAGACCTAGAGAAGACCAAGTTCAGAATCAATAGTTTGTCTGGCTCAGGTCCCAGGATGAGAGCAGAGGCTTGGTCCCAGCTTGAAGCATGCAGAAGAATCAGGGCAGGAATTATAGACTAAAGAAGGACTTGCAGAACTTCCCAGCTGGCTGATAGTAGCCAACTTGAGCTGATTTACTGCTGCCAAGACCCCAAACCAAGTTAGGAACCTGCAGAATTAAGATTCCAGTGTTGGGGAAGGGAAACATCAACATCAACATGATCAGACCACTTTAAGAACACTGAAAGCTTTCAGGTCCCCAGCCTGAGCTGTACTTGAGGATCCTGGAATAATGCAACATTCAACATACCCAAGAAAGCATCAGCAAGACCAAAGACAAACTCTACCAAAATATTCCTCCAGGAAGAAAACAAAACTAACAAAGTTAAATGCTTAAGTCAGTTATGACATAACCATGACAGGAGCACTATTGTGCTGTAACAGCAATGAAGGGGTGGTTTTAAAGTAATCTGAAGAAGCATTTGAACTTATGCATACTAAAGGGGAACAGAACCAGACTGAGTTTGTGGAGAAAGTTTTGTAATAGCAATTTGAAATGCTTTGGAATTCTGATGCGTAATGATCAGCCACTTTCCCAGATGACTAACGAGACATGCTGCTGCTATTCCTTCCCCCTCCTTATACAGGTGAAGGACTCAAGTCCACAATGAAGTTTTTGTATATGAAATAGAAGTTTTTTTCCATTACTATGCATGTTGAAAACATGGGTTCAGTTTTTAAATTTTATTCTTAGCGACACAGTGGGAGTGAGGAGGATTTTTTTTCCTGATGGAATATTAGAAGTATACACCAGGACAGGACCAACCCTTTTTTACTCCCCACCTCCCTCAAGACTTGGGAAAATAATTTGGTTTCATCTAGTTTGTTCTTAGCTCCAAATTTCTATAGACACTGAAAAAAGGCAGTTTCGGAACTATAGAACTCTAACCTTTGAGCCAAACGTTATGTAGCAAAGGGCTACATTCACAAGGAAACCTTATGAAGGCTCCAGGAAGGGAAGAGAGAATTTCTATTCATCCAGAAGCTTTGAATCATCCATTTGCCATGTGTGCTCTTCTGACTGAATTTACTTGTAAGTCCAGTATCCCAGACTCTCAAGGATGTTTATATATGTTGGTCCTTGCTATATTTACATAGTAAACAACTTTTTAGAAAATACTCTAATGGATGCACCATCTTCCAGAGTTGTGATAATAGAAGTGAGATTCATAAAACACTATTGAAGCACCATCTATTTTCAGAATAGAAAAATGGCACACTGAAGGCTCTCTAACAAAGTATTTTGAACATTAGTTACTTAAGAATCTTTGAAAGATGTAGATATCAAGAAATTACTCTAGTAACAAGGCTGCAAAAAAGATATGTGCTAAGGGGTTGGCACTGAACATTCAGGAGTAGAAGCCATAGTTTATGGTCACACATTGTCTTGGGAGCTAAGGCTTTTCCTTCCCTCATCTTTATCTTTAATAGTTATTCTTGCCTGGGTTTACCTTCTTTGACCCTTTTGCCCCATAGCTTATTTCTTCATTATTTAATCTTATTTACCGAGGCCATCCAACCTTAGTTCTTATATTTAAACTTTGTCAGAGCCAGTCTATCCTCTTTGGCCCTCTTGAATGATTATGTAAGGCCAACTGGTTCTATAGCTTCTCTAGTCTAAATGGGGTGACTAGTACTAGCCTCTTTCCTTTGTCTCAATTCCAGGTGTTTTGTCTGTCTCAGTGGTCCATTGAGGTTGCTGACCTTAGCCTGTCTCATTCTTGCATAATCCCTGCTGGAGTTGGTTGTCTCCTCTGGTCACAAGAGGCCCAGGTTGAATGCTGGAGGTCATCCTGGTTTCACACTACATCTACTAGCATAGATGCCCAAACATTAAGCTGGACATGTTTGCTGATGTGGCTATCAGTACTCTGAGGAAGACCCAGCTGAACCTTGTCTCCTCGTGGATACATTTGAGAGACAGCTCAGTCAGTTGTTTCTTATTCAATAGACCAGATCCAGATGTGGCCTTCTAGCCCTGATTACTGGAGCTCAAACCGGCTTGGCAACACCCCAACCCCTCCTAAAGTGTGTACAGAGCTCCTGATGCCTTCTTTGGCAAAAGCCTCTCCTAGAGCTTTCAGGCTTTGGGAGAGAGGAGTAGGAAGGAGAATTACCAGACAGGAATCAAGAGGTAGTCTGGTATCCCAAAGCATACCTGAAGAGATCATTAGTCACAGCTTTCCCCAGAGGAAAGGACAGAGTAGAAGTTTTGCAAGTTCTGCAAAAGTCTCAGGTCAGGGGCCTGGAGCAGCAATCAGCCTAGATGCACACAAGAGGAAAGTAGTTCTGGTATCCCCTTCTCTGTATATTCTCCAAGTTCCAAAAGCCCAGGTTTCTCAAACACATTTAATGGGGCTGAAAGTTAGAAACAGATGGCTAGGTGGCAATACCCAATGAGTGCCTACAAGTTTCATTTACACAGCAATCTCATGATACACCAGGTAAGCAGGTAATCTATTGCCTCAACTTTACCTCTGATTCTTAGTTTTCCTTTCAGGTTCAGCTCAGGAACTATTTCTTCTTCAAAATGGCTTTTCCTGATATTGGGTTGAGGGCAGGGGAACCTTCCTGTCTGCCTAAATTGACAAATTTTTAGTTAAAATACTAAAGCCTACTGTTCTGCCATGGCATATGACCTTTTTGTTATATCTTGGTGTCTTGAGTGATAACTTGTCTACGGAAACCTTTTCTATTTAAGGTTTTCTTGGCCTCTTTCTTCTGGTAGGCTACCAGTAAGTCATTAGATTGGTAAAGAAGAGGCTCTATCAGACTTCGTTGTTCTTTGCAAGGACTCTGTAGAAATCCTGCATTTAGCTTTTTGTTTTGTTGATAAAGCTGGCCACTAGTTAGACTTCTAGGACCGTCCACTCTGTTGATGCTTTCCCCACTAGTCTGAGGGAAAGTTTTAAAGAAGACTTGCCTTCACCTTAACCTTGGGTAAAAAAAAATGGAACCTAGTTCTTAACTACAAAGTGAAGCCCCAATACAAACCAGCTGCAGCTGCTGTCTTAAAGTTTTAAAGTTTCCTTTACCCACAAGAAAATTTCTATATGGTGGAGCTAGAAAGCCAACAATCTGAAAACCCCTTCCGATTTAAAAGTAGAATAGCTATTCAGTGTGGGGATTAGTGAAGAAAAATCAGTGTTGCTGCTCAACTAGAAATCCCTGAAGAATAGAGTTCAAGTGATGCCTCTGGGAACATACTGGTTATGCAACCCTGGGTAACACCCAGGGCTTTTTTTTTTGGTCCTAAGCCAGAGGTGTCAAACTCAAACAGTGGAGACCACTAAACTGTACATGCTGGCCTCATGTTGACTTGGAAAGCCATAATTAATTTATATTATGATTTGTTTTGTTAAGTATTTCCCAGTTATATTTTTACCTGGTTCAGGCCACATTCTGTGTAGATAGGCTGGAATGTAGACCCTCCTGGGATATGTTGGACCCCTCTGTTCCGAGGCATCTTTAAGACATAGATCTATAACAGTGGGAGAGTTTCAAGATCTAGGTGTCATCTATATGAGGAAACTCACAGGCCTATAGTTAGGGAAAGAAGTTGACAGACCTTGGTCTGTGATATAAAATATTTTTATGAGTTAGAGGCAATTTAGCAATCGAAGAGGCTTACAGTTTAGAAACATTTGAATTTTCACTATCTTTTCCCTTGACCTTTAACCTGAATTTGGGCCAGAGACCCTTATCTACTCTTTCCTCTTCTCTCTAAAGATAAGACAGAGAAGCCACATGGTTTTCCACTTAGTATGTGCATCCAGTATCTACTTTTGTGGGTCATTTCTTAGTTAACTTCTTTAAGTCATGTAGGAAAACTTAGATTATTCTAAGGTGCCTAGTTAATCCCTTTGGGATCAAATCTTTTTGTCTACTTTCCTCTGGTGCCTAACTGTATGTCTTTACAGATCACTAACTTCTCCTTCCCTGTCCTCCCAGAAACCTTAGGACAGCTAAAATAAGACAAACAAAACTTTCTAAGAATGGAGAGAAGTCAGAATCAAGTATTTTAAGGACCACTTAGGAAAGGAGAGAGATCAGAAGGACAGAATTATAGAAAGAAGAGTCCACAAATGCTGGATTCTCCAGACAAATAACTGCTAGGATAATCTCAGATTATACTAGGTGAAGAATCCCATCCTCAGTTTGCTTTGTTCTGGAAAGCTGCTTAGTAGAGCCTAAAGCTTCCAAATCTTCTTTAAAAGACTCAAAGACTGAGTTGAGGAGTAGTTCAGAGAGAAGCATTCTCAGTATAACCCCTACTAAAAAGAAGGCCTGCTTGTCTCAGACTTATATACCTTTCACAGGCCCTTAAGTGGAATTACTTTCACCTGGATCTGGTAAAAAAATACTCCGCCCACATCCCCTCCCCACCTCTTCAGGGCTTTTGGTTCTGCCCTGAAGGCAGACAACCGGGGCCCCTCACCAGGTAAGAGATTCTGTTAACCTATACCTTGCTATGGCACCTCTCAGAGTCTTCTAAAGAGCTCAGGTGCTTTGGTTTGAATTAAAAATTCTGTCAAACAGGATGGCAGGGGTAAAATCATGAAAAGTCATTTGTGACACCTGGTTAACCACCCCCCTCTCCCCCCACCCCGGCCAGCCCTGGGAGATTTTTCTTTTCTTTTATCCCTCATCATCCTCTTCCCCTATCCCTCCTCAGAATACTAGAAATGGGATAGAATAACGTTAAGCGAATGAGACAGAAATTTCGTTTGTCCGGGAATAATGCGTGTGTGTGTCTGTCCTACAGAGAAGATGCCTTGGAAAGGATTCTAGATTTCGAGTCTTGGGCTTAAGTTTTGGTTTTGCCCCTTAGTGTGTAACCTTATAAGAGTGCATTCCCCTGTCTAGGCCTCAGTTTCTTCATCTATAAGACTGGTCAATATGACAAAAGTGGAGAATGACAATATTGGAGGGAGTGTATAAAAACAAGTATGGCAGTCCACTGTTGGTCAAGCTGTGGGAAATGGTCTGTGCATAGAAATGGTTATAGCAACTCTTTTCAAGGTGGACAAAAATTGGAAACTAAGGTCCTCCTTTGGGGGGAATGGCTAAATAAATTACGGAAAATGAACATAATGGAATATTATTGTGTGAACTATGGTAGAGCAAAGTGAGCAAAACTAGGAAAATAAATTTCACAATGATAACATTAGGGAGAAAAACAACTTTGTTTTCTTAGACTAGCTATTCACTTGCTGAATAGGATGGGGGAGAAGAAAAAGAAAGGGAAAGTAAGAGATTCATAAATAATTTAAAAAGATAAAATGGAATAATTATAATACTACAAAAAGAAAAGATAAAAATTTAAAATAAAAAAATTAGTTGCGGCAAGGCTGATACACAAAGAATTATAGGAGGACAAGATCATAGATCTAAAGTGGGAAGGGACCTCAGAGAACATATAGTCCAAGGGTTCTTTACCTGGGATCTGTGAATAGTTTTTTTTTTTATTTTGATAACTGTATTTCAACGTAATTGGTTTCCTCTGTGGCAGCTACTCGGTGCAGCGGATAGAGCACCAGGCTTGGAGTCAGGAAAACTTAAATTCAAATGTAGCCTCAGATACTTACTAGCTGTGTGACCCTGGGCAAGTCATTTAACCTCTGTTTGCCTCAGTTTCCTCATCTGTAAGATAGGGATAAAAATAGGACCTACCTCCCAGGGTTGTTGTGTGGATCAAATGAGATAACATTTGTAAAGTGTTTGCACATCATAGGTGACATTATTATAATCCTGTGTATTTTATTTTATTCATTTAAATACATTTGAGAAAGGGTCCACAGCGTAGGGGGAAAAACTGGTCGAGAATTCTGATCCTGTAGAACCCTTAAATTTACAGACGAGAAAACTGAACACCAGAGACATTAAATGACTGCTCAAGGTCTTAATGCAGTAAGCCTGAAAGCCACAAATAGCACAGATATTAAAGATTGAAATTTTGTTTAGCTTATTAGGGAAGGGGACTAAATGAAGGTCAGAGCAGAATTACTGAATACCCTGTATAGAGTACTTGCTTAATAAAGGTTTATTTAATTTAATTGACTAGTCAGCCTGCTATCATAAATAATGATAGGACCTCTGAATCTCCCATTTGAGAGGATTGTAAGAGAGACTAAAAGAGGACAATTAGTCCAATAGCTTTCCTTTCTGGAATATTTTACAGCATATAATGAATTAGGGAATACCCCTGTTATTATGGGTCTTCCCTCACTACATATTTTTTATTTTAACGTTTTATGTCTTCTTTTTATGCTATAATCATCCTATTTTTTATCTTTTTAAAATATTTATTAGTCTGTCACTCCTTTCTTACTTTTCACCCTCCTTCCTGCAACAGGCAGATTATAAAAGGGAAAAAAAGCCTTTAATAGATAGCTGCATAGTCTGGTAAAACAAACTCTCACATTAGCCATGTCGAAAAACTGATTTTTCTTTTTGCATTTTAAGTTCATCACCTTTCACGAAGTGAGTGGTAGGTTTCATCCTTATTCTTTAGAACTTGTGACATTATTGTGTTGATCAGAGTTCTAACATCTCTCAAAGCTGTTTTTCTCTTTTTATTCTCATTTTACTCATGAGAAGACAAACAAGAGCAAATGGAGGCTTAAAGAATTTGAGTGACTTGCTTCCAGAAACATAGATATTTAAGTGGGAAATCTAGACTTGAACAGAGGCTTTTGGACTCCAAGTCCAATTTGCCACTACTGATGTATGTACATGTATATGTTTATGCATGTTATATACTCCTGTGGAGAGAGATATTTATATATACATATATGCATACATATACATACACATATATGTATGTGTATGTACACACACACCCCACTATATATCATGGTTTTTTACTAGATTGTAAACTCCTTGAAAGCTAGCAGTAAAACACTAGCTACAACGGGGTCTTATACACAATAGTTACTCAATACGTTCATACTATGATACAATATAAGAGTAGGAGGGGATCTCTAGTTCAAATAAAGCTCATTTTACACAGGAGGAAACAAACACAGAGGGAAGGTGATTTCTTCAAAGTCATAGAATGAATTTGTGTCAGAGCCAGGACTGGAGCAAAAGCTCTCTTGATTCTCAATTCAATCTTTATTGAGCTATGCCAATAGATTTTGCTAGGATTAGGTGGAATTTGAAGTGGTCCTTAAAAATGCTTTGTTTTGCATTTTGGGGCTGACTTACATAGATTGTCTACTGAGCTCTAACACCACAAAAGTGCTTTCATCCAGGAACTTTCCTGCAGAGGTTTTGTCTGATCCTCAAGTAATGATTTTTTTTTGGGGGGGTGTGCAGCTGGGTGATACAGTGAGTATAGCACCGGCCCTGAAGTCAGGAGGACCTGAGTTCAAATCAGGCCTCAGACATTTGACACATGTACTAGCTGTGTGACCTTGGGCAAGTCACTTAACCCCAATTGCCCTGCCTTCCCCTATGCAAAAAAAAAATGATTTTTGTTTTCTCCCCCCAATAGAATAGACAATACTAGAGGAACTGATACAGGTTGCTGTCATAATGTTTGGAAAGTGCTAGGACCTCGTTAAGGAAAGGGTTATGTAAACGGTATTAGTGGGCATTAATTAGAGTCCTGAGAATTTTTCTAAAATGTACATGAATCTTTATAGAGACGTTCGGGGAAGGTATTTAAAACATAGAAAGTCAGAATCCGAAGGGATATGGGATAACAAAACTTTAGAGCTTTCAGGGGGATTCGAAAACATAACATTAGAATATTAATATAATGTTACTACTGGGGAGAATTTCGAACTCAATTTTTTGTTGGGTCTCTGCTGACATCTATATATGTATTTCCTCTGACAATGTAGATTATAACACATGCATGTATTTTAACTCCTCTTTCCTTCTTTTTAGCTTTGATTGCTGTCTTTTGCTTTTATATCACAATCATTTCAAGGATACAGATCCCTTTACCTACACATGCCAACTTAATGAATCTTCCCTTGTAATAAAACATTGACTAAGCAAAACCAACCAATGTAGTTACTGCATGTGACAGGATATATCACTTTCTGCTCCACAAACCTCCATCTATCCTTATCTCTTCTTTCAAGCCAAGATTGGTCATCACAATTACATAGTGGTTGTCGTTGTTTTAGTGTTCTTTTCATTTACATTGTAGATATATCTAAATATCTTTCCTGGTTCTGTTTACTTTTTATTAGTTTATATACAAGTCTTCCAGTGATTTGCTGAATTTCAGATTTTGGTCTTTTCTTGTGGCGCAAAAGTAGTGCATTACATTCAAATACCATTACCTAATTAATAAATGTCAATTTGGTTACTCCCTCATTTTTATTACCCTATAAGTTTTAAGAATAATTCTCCTGCGATCTTGATGATACAGTAATCCTTCATATGCAAATCTTTCCAATGCTCTCTTACAAAACCTTCTCAGAGGGTCCAACCAACATGATGGAAGCCTTCTTTTTATCGCTTATAATGTGAGGAACTCAGTGGAACACAATGGATCTCCAAAATTTCTCTCTCACTTTTACTTAAATGACTAGCTCACCTTCTTTCCTAGTTTGAAACCTCTCTGATGACGTCCTTCAGTCAGCTCATGCTATGTCTCTCTTGATTGCCTTTTGAGTGATCTAAAAGTTAATTTTTGAAAAAGATTGTTGAATTCCATAACTTGTGTGTGCATACTGACATTGCTTATTTCTTGCAAGTCCCATCCCCTTTAAAATATTAAGATACCAATTTTTTCTGGGAGTATTTTCATCTTTTTCATATATCTTTTTTCTCCATTAGTTAATTAATTTTTAGTTTTCAACATTTACTTCCACAAGACTTTGAGTTCCAAATTTTCTCCCTATTTTTTCCTCCCCCCCACCCCAAGACAACATGCATTCTGATCATCCTTTCCCTCAATCTGCCCTCCTTTCTAACACCCCCTTCTCTTATCCCCTTCCCTTCTATTTTCCTGTACAGCAAGATAGATTTCTATACCCCATTGCCTATATATTTCCCAGTTGTATGTAAAAACAATTTTTAACATTAATTTTTAAAATTTTGAGTTCCACTTTCTATCCGTCCCTCCCTCCCCACCTACCCTCATTGAGAAGGCAAGCAATTCGATATAGATCATATGTGTGTAGTCATTTTAAACATTTCCATAACAGTCATGTGAAAGATTAACTATATTTCCTGCTATCCTATCTGGCCCTATATTTATTCTATTCTCTCCTTTGACCCTGTCCCTTCTCAAAAGTGTACTTCTGATTACCTGCTCCTCCCATTTGCCCTGATTTCTATTATTTCCCACCCCACCTGCTTATCCTCTTCCCCCCTACTTTCCTGTAGGGCAAGATAGATTTTTATACTCAATTGCATGTGTATGTTATTCCCTCCTTAAGCCAAATCTGATGAGAGTAAGGCTCACTCACTACCTCTCACTTCTTCCTCTCCCTTGTAAAAGCTTTTTCTTGCCTCTTTTATGTGACATAATTTACCTCATTCTACCTTTCCCAGTACATTCCTCTCTCACCCCTTAATTTTATTTTTTAGATATCTCTTGCTATTCAACTCACCCTATATGTACATGTGTATACACATATGTATACACACACACACATACATAATACGTAGAGGGCCAGCTCTGAGAAAGTCCATTCTGGATAAGATACAGGCTGGGTTTTCCCTGAGGCCTGTTCTTGCCCTTGGGCTACTAACTCATCACATGGGCTCTCCAAACCCCACCCCCCCAGCCCCCGCCTTGGCACACACATGCTGCTGAGGGTGGAAAGCTCCCCAAAGCTCCTTGGCACACACGTGCTCACTCCAAAACCTCCACGGCACTCATGTGCTGAACACCACCTGTGGGCTATTAACACAGTATTGTTTATGGCAAGAGGGGAACAAAAGCATAAGGAAATCATGCAAAGGGGAACTAAGCATGAAGAAGTCATGCATTATAACAAATGCCTCGCATGTGAACTTGTTGATTCTGCTAGCCTAAAAGGTATATAAGTCCTTTCCCTCTGCATAATAAACAGAGCTATCCTTTACTCTTCCGCCTGGTCCATATTTTCTTTTCACTCTCTGTGGCATCCTTTTCACTCTCTGATGGCTGCGGCCACTGGCGACAAGTGGTGGCAAGAACACACACATATACACAGACACATACATATATATGTATACATATATATGTGTGTGTGTGTGTATTCACTCCAACTACCCTAATACTGAGAAAGGCCTCCTGAGTTACAAATATCTTTCCATGTAGGAATCTAAAAAGTTCAACTTTAATAAGTCTCTTACGATTGCTCTTTCCTCATGCTCCTCTTAATTCTTGTATTTAAAAGTAAAATTTTCTATTCAGCTCTAGTCTTTTCATTAAGAAACCTTGAAAGCCCTCTATTTCATTGAATGTCCATTTCCCTCCCCGAAGTATTATACTCAGTTTTGCTGAGTAGATGATTTTTAGGTTTGAATCCTAGCTCCTTTGAACTCCAGAATATCATATTCCAAGTCCTTCAGTCTTTTAATGTAGAAGCTGCTAAATCCTGTGTTATCCTGACTGTATTTCCACAATACATGAATTGTTTCTTTCTGGCTGCTTGCAATATTTCCTTCTTGATCTGAGAACTCTGGAATTTGGCTACAATTTTCCTAGTTTTCCTTTTGGGATCTCTTTCAGGAGATGATCAGTAAATTCTTTCAGTTTTTATTTTACCCTCTGGTTTTAGAATATCTGGTCACTTTTCCTTGATAATCTCTTGAAAGATGATATCTAGGCTCTTTTTTTTTGATCATGGCTTTCAGGTAGTCTTTTAAAATTTTTTTTAACTTTTTAATCTTTTAACTTTTTATCTTTTAACTTTAAAAACACTTTTTAAATTATCTCTCCTGGATCTATTTTCCAGGATCGGTTTTTCCCAAGGTATATTTTACATTGTCTTCCATTTTTTCATTCCTTTGATTTTGTTTTTATAATTTCTTGATTTCTCATGAAGTCATTAGCTTACATTTGCTCCATTCTAATTTTCAAGGAATTATTTTCTTCATTGAGCTTTTGGACCTCCTTCATCATTTGGTCAATCCTGCTTTTTAAGGCATTTTTCTCCTCATTGGCTTCTTAGACATTTTTTGCCATTTGAGTTGGCCTATTTTTTAAGGTGTTATTTTCTTTTTTTTATAAATTATTTTTTTTATTTTTAGTTAACAACATTCAGTTCCACAAATTTTGGGGTTCCAGATTTTCTCTCCTGGCCTCTCCTTCACCCTGTCCCCCAAGATGGCATGTCATCCAATGTAGGTTCTACATTTACCTTTCCATTGAACTTATTTACATAATAATCCAGTTGTAAAGAAGAATTATAACCAATGGAATGAGAAATTACAACCAAATGGAATGAGAAAGGAGAAACAAAACCAAAAAAGAAGAAAAAAAAGAGAACAAACAATTTGCCTCAATCTGCCTCAATTCAGACTCCATAATTCTTTCTTTGGATGTGCATAGCTTTTTCTATCATGAGTCTTTTGGAGCTGTCTTTGAAGCTTGTATTGGTGGGAGGAGTCAAGTCTATCAAAGTTAGTCTTCATGGACACCGTGTGTCTGTAATCCTGTATAATGATCTCCTGGTTCTGTTCCCCTCACACACCATCAATTCATATAAGTCTTTCCAGGTTTTTATGAAGTGTATCTGTTCCTTATTTCTTATTGCACAGCAGTATTCTGTTACATTCATATGCCACAATTTGTTTAGCCATTCTCCAATTGGTGGGCATCCCCTTGATTTCCAATTCTTTGCCACCACAAAAAGAGCTACTATAAATATTTATGTACACATAGGTCCATCTCCCACTTGTATCATCTGTTTGGAATATAGCCTTAGAAGTGATATTGCTGGGTCAAAGGATATGTACATTTTTATAGCCCTTTTGGCATAGTTGCAAATTGTTCTTCAGAATGGCTGGATCAGTTCACAACTCCACCAACAATGTAGCAATGTTCCAATTTTTCTACATCTTCTCCAGTATTTATCATTTCTCTGTTTTGTCCCATTAGCCAATCTGACAGGAGAGATGTGGTACCTAAGAATTGTTTTGATTTGCATTTCTCTAATCAATAGTGATTTAGAGCATTTTTTCACATGCCTATAGATATCTTTAATTTCTTTCTTTGAAAATTGCCTGTTCGTATCCTTTGCATTTCTCAATTGGGGAATTACTTTTATTCTTATAAATTTGGCTTAGTTATCTGTATATTTTAAAGACGAGGCCTTTATCAGACACACTGGTTGTAAAGATTTTCTTCCAATTTTCTGCTTCCCTCTTAATCTTTGTTGCATTGGCTTTGTTTATGCAAAAACTTTTCAATTTAACATAGTCGAAATTATCCATTTTGCATTTTGTAATGCTCTATCTCTTGTTGGGTCATAAATTCTTCCTTTTCTCATAAATCATACAGGCAAACTATTCCTTGCTCTCCCAAATTGCTTATAGTATCAGCCTTTATATCTAAATTGTGAACTTATTTTGACTTTATTTTGGTATATAGTATAAGATATTAGTCTATGCTCAGTTTCTGCCATACTATTTTCCAATTTTCCCTGCAGTTTTTGTGAATTAGTAAATTCTTAACCCTGTACCTGGATCCTTTGGGTTTATCAAAGAGTAGATTGCTACAGTTGTTGACTATTGTGTCTTGCATGTAAGGTGTTATTTTCTTCAGTAATTTTCTGGGTCTCCTTTAGCAAGCCGTTGTCTCATCTTTCATGGATTTCCCACATCACTCTCATTTCTCTTCCCAATTTTTCCTCTACTTCTCTTACTTAATTTTCCAAATCCTTTTTTGAGCTCTTCCATGGCCTGAGACCAACTCATATTTTTCTTGGAGGCTTTGGATGTAGGAGCTTTGACTTTGTTGTCTTCTTCTAGTTGTATGTTTTGATTTTCCTTGTCACCAGTAAGATTCTATAGTCTGATTTTTTCCCACTGTTTGCTCATTTCCCCAGCAAATTATTTGAAAATTCTTTGTTAAGATAAGATTCTTGCTTCCTGTGTGGAGGGTGTATTGTCCTAAGCTTCAGGGATTTTGTGAAGCTGTTTTCAGATACTTTCAGGGACCTGTAAATTTTCTGCTCTTCTAAGGTGGTATGATCAAAGGAGAAGTGTTTACCCCTCTCCTCATCTGTTCTCAGCTCTGTGAGTGACCCTAAGCACTCTTTTCTGCCTTGGAACTGTGAGGAGGATTCCCTCTCCAGAGCCACCACAAGCTCTTCCTTGCCCCAGAACCACCACCCAGGACTGTGACCCAGATCCAAGCATGGGCAAAGCAAGAGAATCCTGCCTTAGCACCAGAAAAAAGATCCTTGTAATGCCCCTCTGATCAGACCCTCAATCCCCCAATCCCTCACCATCTGTGAGTTGCAAGCTCCTGACACAACCACTGCTGCCACCTCCACTCCTGCTCTGGGGCTGGACCTGGATAGTGCTTTTTTCTCACCCATGTCTGACAGACTTTTCCTACTGACCTTGAGAAGTCTGGAAACCACTAGAGCTGCCATTGATTCAGTGCCCTGAGGCCTGCTCCAGGTTTGCTCTGGCCCTGTCTGTGCCTGTATGGCCCATGATGGACTGTGTTCTTCTCTCAGACTGGTGCAATAGAACTTTTCTGTCCACCTTCCAGGTTTTCTTGGGCTGAACATTTGTTTCACTCTGTCATTTTGTGGGTTTTGCTGCTCTAGAATTTGTTTAGAGTCATTTTTTTGCAGGTATTTGGAGGGGTTTGTGGGGGAACTCAAGCAATTTCCTGCTTTTACTCTGTCTTCTTGGCTCCACCCCACTTTTTCAGGTATGTTAAGAATCAGTCATATACTTTTGGTGCCCCAGAATTAGGTGAAATGCTTATCATATAGCATTTTCCCACTTTATGTATGTTCTGTGAAGTCCATATTTGTTCTCCCCCCCTTTAGTTCTATTTCCACTTCTGATGTAGCCCTTTGAGGCCTATGTTATAGTCCAAATATGATAGCCCCAGTGTAACTCATGGAGAAAAGAGTTTGTTATAATAAAATCTTTGCATGTCTTTCCCATTTTTGTCTTTCTGTTTTCTTCCAGTTTCATAACTGATATTTAAAGTTGGATATTTTACTAAACTTTTTAAAAATTTATATTTATTTTCACTGGTTCTCTTTGTTTTATTAGAATAAATAGAACTGCTCATAATTTTCTCACTCAGCTCCTCCATTAGATTTAACAAATGAATTTATTTTCTAAACCTGCATTGCTTTTTGGCTGTCATATCCTTCCATTTGGCAAAGAAGTCAAGTATTTGTTGGCTGGGGCACTGTCTAGGCTTTTTTGGTCTCCTCCTTATGGTGACTAATTTGTGTTCATTAAATAATTTTGGGATATAGTGATAGTTTGTATAGAGGTCTGTATTTTACATATTTCCAGTTTAGGGACATCAGTAGATTGTTTCAATGGATTGAGTTGGAGTGGCCTCAATTGTATGCCATATCTTCTAAATTTTAGTCTTCTAGCTTGACATCGATTTTGTTGACAGATCTGCCTTGCATACATAGCTGATACTGAAATGAGTCCTGTTCTAGTTACTAGTCATTTCTTGCCTGATAAAGTATAATCAGTTTATTTTTTCTGTGATATTACTTTGGATTATCTACATCCAATCCCTCTTGACTTTTTATTTGGAAAAATAAATATTCCTGGTATAAAAAAACAAACAAACAAACACGTGGCTTCTTTGGAAGCTATAACTCTCCGTGCCGTCATATATTTACCACATTTTTTCAACACATTTTTGTTGCACTCCACTATGTGTATCTTTGCAATGAAGTGACTAATTATTAAGTTCATACTTATTTAATATTGGGAAACCTTATCAAATTCTGCATAGACTTACTCTTTTTCTTTACTCACTAAAACAGGCATTTATACAATTATGTTTAAAAAGATCTTTTTACTTGTCACAAACATTTTAATAAAAAATGACCAAATGTCCCATTACATTTGGAATAGAAATGATATTTCTGGTTGCCTTTGGACTTGTGACAAAACTAGCTCTGCAAATACTTTATTAGCCTCTCCAAAGAGAAGCTGTGAACCATCCTTAGAAGAAAGCCTTAACTAGTCTGCAGTTATGCCTTTTAGAGGAGAATAAAATTTCATTTTATTTTCATAATGAAATTGTTTTTAAACTATATTTAGCAAGTAAAATTGTTCCGTCAGACTTACATGAAATATGTACCTTAGAATATTTGGGAGAGAATCAGTGCTATGGAACTTAAAGAATACCAGATAGTATCATAAGACTCAGACTAGTCAGGTTAATTTACATGCTTATTTTAGACCAAGCATGGTGTTAAACACTGGGGATTTAAAAAGAAAGACAAAAAAAGTTCCTGCCCTCAAGAAGAATAAATTCAAATGACAAAAGGCAATACGTAAATAATGAATATGTAACATCTATTTCTAGATATAGTTTTGTATGCATATAGTTATATCTGTTATATACATAAAGCATCTTCTTTCAAATACTTTTAAGACAGAATTTTCCTCCACGGAATTAAGTGATTTTTATTGTTTTTACATTAAAAAAACAGTAAACACATAGGGACCTTGATTTCTTTCTTTTTTTAAGTTCAGTTGTATGACTAGATACAGTCTACTGTTGCAAGCACTTGCGCTATTTCAAAATTTCATGAAGGATATCTTCATTTCATGTGTTTATTCTCATAAAATATACATTATATAAACATATGTACACATACATCACACACACACACATATATATATATACCTATATACACATATGTAGATTAAGGTAATCTGAATGGGGAGATATTAGTAACTGGAAGGATCAGGAAATTACCACTAAATGAATGTAGGATTTGAGCTGCATTTTGAAAAAAAAACCTAGAAAAATAAGAATTTGACATTGGAGGGGAGATTGTTCCAGGCATGGGAACAGCCAGTGCAAAGTTAGAGATAAGAAGACAAAGTATTGTATTTGAAGAACTGCAAGTAGGCCAACCTTGCCAGATTGTGGAGTATATAGAGAGAAATAAAATGTAGGACAGTTAGAAAATTAGGAAGGACCTTAAAAGCCAAAAGACTTTATATTTGCTTCTGGAGGTAACAGGAAGCCACTGAAGTTCATTTAGCATGGGAATGATAGGGTGAGTTAAAAATGTAGGTTTTTCTATGCTTAAGAAAAATCATCTTGGTGGCCAAGAGGAAGATGGATTGGAGTGGGGAAAAGAGGATGCAAGTAGTTCAGTTAGAAAGCTATTGCAGTACTTCAGGTAAGAGATGAGGGCCTAGGGTTCTGGCTGTATGGCGGCCATGGTCTTAATCCTCCATACTCAAAGAGGACCAAAATGACATCACTATGTTGGGGTCATGGTACGGTGTGTCCGACTGTGGCTGATCATATCAATATGAGCTTGGAAGGCTCTACCACAGGTCGGGTACAAATATTCCATAGAAACATTTGGAGTGGAGATATCTTTAAATTTACACATCCTATGCTTCTTTTGAGCTACTGCAATTTTGCTTTTCTCATAGAGTAGAACACTTCTTTGATTCAGGCATGCAATGCTGAGTGGTCTTGTGCCAGTGTTTCCTGTGTCTCAGAATTGATTCCAGAGTTATTCAGGGAGACTTTGAGAATATCCTTGTGCTGTTTCTTCTGACCTCTATGTGAGTGCTTACTTTGTGTGAGTTCTCCAGAATCTTTTAGGTCAATGTATATTGCATATGCAAACAACGTGGCCAGCCCATCAGAGTTGTGCTTTCTGTAGCCGAGTTTGAATGCTTGACAATTCAGCTTGAGAAAGGACCTCAGTGTCCTGTACCTTATTTTGCCAGGTGGTCTTCAGAATCTTCCTAAGACAATTCAAATGGAAGCAGTCAATTTTTCTGGCATGGTGCTGTTATACTGTTCAGGCATGACAGGCATACAACAAGGAGGTCAGCACAATGGCTCTATAGAACTTCAGTTTGGTAGGCAGTCTAATACCTCTTATAGCAAATGAAAGAAGGGGGCGTAAGATAACAAGGGGTATAATAAGCTGTGGCAATGAATTGGATATGTGAGGTGAGGAATTGAGGTAAGACCGATGTTGTGAGCCTAGCTAAATAGAAGGATGGTGATACCTTGGCTTGGAATAGGAAAGTTCATAAGGGGTAAGTATTTTATGGAAAATATAATAAGTATCATTTTGGATATGTCCAACTTGAGATACCTACACAACATCTAATTCAAGATGTCCAAGAGGTAGTTGGAAATATTTGACTTTATTTTAGGAAAGATATTGGGGTTGGCCATTGGATGAATAACTGGACAAAGAATTATCTGGGAATCTTCTGTATATAGATGACAATTGAACTATGGGAGTTGATGAGATAAATAGTTGCAGTAGTTATTAAAGCACATCAAAGTAGAGGAGCAGAATGGAGCTTTGGAGGCTGCCCAGAGTTAGAGAGCATGAGTTGGATGGAAAATCAGATAAAGAGTCTGAGAAATGGTCAGACAGCTAGGAGAATATTGTTAACAAAAACTAGAAAATATACAGAAGATGAATGATAGAGTCAAATTCTGCAGAGAAGTCAAAGAAGATTAGGTTTGAGAAAAGACCATTAGATTTGGCAATTGAGAGATTACTGGTAATTTTGGAGTAGATTTGAACGATGAGCTCAGAAGCCAAATTGCAGAAAATTTGGAAGATTTGAAATGAGAGAAACTAAAGTATTGAATATAGATGGTTTCCCCTGAGGGTGTAACCATTATTGTTGTTTTGTCGATTAGTGATGTCTGATTCTTCATGACCCCATTTGGAGTATTTTGGCAAAGATCCTGGAATGGTTTGCCATTTCCTTCTCCAGATAATTTTACAGGTGAAAAAACTGAGGCAAATGGAGTTAAGTCACTTGTCCAGGTTTACACAGCTAGTAAGTATTTGAGGCCAGATTTGAACTCGGATGCTTCTAACTCCAGGATCAGCACTCTTTCCACTGTGCCACCTAGACACTGGTTTAACCATGAAGTGGAGGTTATAGGGTAATGTTCTAGTGGAGATAGTTGGATCAAGTGAGGGATTTGAAAGATGTGAGAGGCTTGAGCATGTTTATAGGCAGCAGAGAAGGAACAATTAGATGGAAAGAGATCAAAGATAGAGAAAAAAGAAAGAGATCAAAGGGCATGGAGATGATAGAGGGTTAAATTTGCTAGAAAAGCTGGAAGTGATTGGTTATCAAGGGCTCTTTTAGATGAGTTTCCTTTGACAGAGTGTTGGGGAATATCTTCTTCCAAGACCAGGTCGAAAGAGGGGTTAGTGGAGGAAGTTGTCTGAGTGACATGAGATGAAGAGGAGGTTTAAAGAAGATCTTAAAGAATGATTTCATTTTTCCCCCATGAAGTATGAATTGAGGTCCTTGGCTTTGAGGTGGGGAACCAGGGTACACTGGGAAACCTGGGCAAAGGAGAAGAAGTTTGAAGCAGCTACTGTGCAGAGTAGGACAGAGAATTAATCAGGGAAAATAGAATGTTTGCCTTGATGCAGTGAAGGCCCTTTTGAGATCAGACAACATAATTTTGTAGTGGGTCCAGTCACCACACTGTGTTGGTAAGCAAAATGGTCTCTTAGCACTCAGTTCAACCAAGTGCTCTTGAAGAGTTTGGCTTCTGTTTCCTTTGATTAATTCAATATATTTCATTGAGTCTTACTAGGTGCTAAGCCCCAGGCCCAAACCCCTACTAGGTGCTAAGCCTGTGTGGGTGTGAAGCTTCCAGGATCCCAAGGGGAGGTGCTAACTCCAGAGCCAATCATAGCAGCCTAAATTCTGGTCATTCAGATGATGGTTGATGACATCTGAAAGCTATTTGCTCAAGGACTCTCACTCTTGGTGGCGCACATTGATGTGGAGACTCTGGGCAGACATAGCTAAGAGCCCTCCAGCTCATAAACCGGGATGTTAGGACTTTGTTAAACTCTGGTAACTATGTATTGAGATTTGAATCGGACAAGGTCTGTCTGTTGATGTTCGTGCTTTCTATTTTGCTCTGAAGTTCAGGGTGCTGGCTTTTTCCCCTGAACTAAGTGAGTGATATTTGTATACTGGATTGAAACAAGCTTGTTAACCCCTTAACATTGCTTTCCTTAGTAAAGCAGATCGAAAGAACCTGGGCTTTTGTAGCGTGGTGGTAGCATTCTTGTTGTTGGGCTTGTGTTGGTCTTTCACCCCCATAACAGCTGCTAGCCAGATTGTTGAAACACACAGTTATGTGATTTCCTCCAGCTATCCTCAGGAGTGTATACTTCAGAGCGGAGGCATGGAAATTATGGTAGTAATTCTGAGTTGGAGTTTGCAAGGTATGATTGGCCATAGGATAAAGGAGCAAGGAAAACTATGATGGCAGACAGTATAGAGTGAATTTGGTTCACCAAACACTGAGGTTAAAATTTTGGCACAAAACTTGCTAGCTGTGTAATCTTAAGTAATTTCTTGTTTCTGAGCCTCAGATTACTAATTTGCAAAATAAAATGACTTGCTTACCTCAGAGGGTTATTTTGAGGAGAATGTTTTTAAACATCACAATCCTCTATAAATATGGGCTGTTATTATGAAGACTAACTACAAATTTTATCTACAGAAATTAACTTTCCCAAGTTTGACTCCCATTAGAGGAGTTAAAAGTTGGCTCCAATTTTTAGATTCTTTGGAGTAGAAATCACTAAAAAATGAGCTTATAGATTGTTATTCACCTAGAAAAGGATCTTTTTAAATTGGATAAGACTGGGAATGGAATTAAGTACTAAATGTACTTTTCTGTTTGTTTAGGGATCAGGGGAGGGGAGATTGTGGTCTAGTGGGAAGAGCATTGGATTGGAAGTCCAAAATCCAAACATGATGCCCTGACTTTGCTATTTACTATTCTTTGAGTTACAAGTTTCCCTGTCCATCGATGGGATAACAGTGGGAATTACCTCATAGGATTGGATTTAGTGAAATAATGTATAAAAATACTTTTAAATGTGCCTTATGAATTAAAATTATTATTATTATACTAGTTCTGGGTTCTTCAAAGATAATTGTTAAAATAGATGTACTTTTTAAACTCAATGATTTTTTAAGTTTATTTTTCGTTTTTAGTTTACGACACTCAGTTCCACAAGTTGTTGAGTCCAAATTTCTTCCCTTCTCTTTCCTCTACCCTCCCCCATACAAGATGGCATGTAATCTGCTATAGGTTCCACATATACCTTCACATTAAACTTATTTTCACAATAGTCAAATTGTAAAGAAGAATTACAACCAATGGAATGAACCATGAGAAAGAAGAAACAAAACCGAGAGAGAGAGAGAGAGAGAGAGAGAGAGAGAGAGAGAGAGAGCAAATAGTTTGCTTCAATCTGCATTCGGGCTCTATAATTCTTTCTTTGGATGTGGATAGCCGTTTCCATCATGAGTCTTTTGGAGCTGTCTTAGAACCTTGCATTGTTGAGAAGAGCCAAGACTATCAATGTTAGTCATCATGGATAACTTGTGTCTGTAATCGCATATAATTTTCTCCTGGTTCTGCTCCTCTCATTCAGCATCAGATCATATGTCTTTCCAGGTTATGATGAAGTCTCCTCATTTCTTATAGCACAATAGTAAGCCATTATATCCATATACCACATATACCACAACTTGTTTAGCCATTCCCCAATTGATTCCAATTCTTTGCCACCACAAAAAGAGCTTCAATAAATATTTTTGTACATATGGGTCCTTTTCCCACTTGTATGATGTCTTTGGGATAAAGCCCTAGAAGTGGTATTGCTGGGTCAAAGGATATGCACATTTTTGTAGCCCTTTGGTCATAGTTCCAAATTGCTCTCCAGAATGGTTGGATCAGTTTACAGCTCCATCAACAATGCAATAGTGTTCCAATTTTCCCACATCTTCTCCAGCATTTATCATTTTTCTGTTTTGTCATGTTAGCCAATTTGACAGGAGATACGTGGTACCTAAGAGTTGATTTGATTTGCATTTCTCTAATCAATAGTATTTTAGAGCATTTTTTTCATATGACTATAGATGTCTTTAATTTCTTCCTCTGAAAAGTGCCTGTTCATATCCTTTGATCATTTATGAATGAGGGAATGATTTGTATTCTCATAAATTTGACTCAGTTCCCTGTATATTTTAGAAATGAGGCCTTTATCAGAGATATTGGTTGTAAAAATTCTTTCCCAATTTTCTGCTTCCCTCCTAATTTTGATTGTGTTGGCTTTGTTTGTACAAAACCTTTTCAATTTAACATAATCAAAATTATCCATTTTGCATTTTGTAATGCTCTCCGTCTCTTTTTGGTCACAATTTCTTCCTTTCTCTATAAATCTTTTTTTTGATGATGTTTCACAAATTTTGTTTTGTTTCTTTTTATTATTATTATTTAATATATTTAGTTTTCAGCATTGATTTTCACAGGAGTTTGAATTACAAATTTTCTCCCCATTTCTACCCTACCCTTTTGTTTTTGTTTTTGAACATCTATTTTTTAAAACTTTGAGTTCTAATTTCTCTCCCCTCTTCCCTTCCCACCTACCCTCCCTAAGAAGTCAAGCAATTCAACATGGGCCACATGCATATTGTTATGTGTAACCCTCCCACAACACTCATATTGTGAAAGACTAACTATATTTTGCTTCTTCCTAACCTATCCCACTTTATTGAATTTTCTCCCTTGACCCTGTCTCTTTTCAAAACTGTTTGTTTTTGATTACCTCCACCCGCATCTGCCCTCCCTTCTATCATCCCTTCTTTTTTATCTTCTTCCTCCTTCTTTCCTGTGGGGTAAGATACCCAATTGAGTATGTATGGTATTCCCTCTTCAGGTCAAATCTGATGAGGGCAAGATTCACTCATTCCACTTCACCTGCCTTCTCTTCTCTTCCTCCAGAACTGCTTTTTCTTACCACTTTTATGGGAGATAATGTACCCCATTCTATCTCTCCCTATCTCCCTTTCTCAATATATTCCTCT
>CM053622.1:81426105-81442902 GCA_028646595.1 Phalanger gymnotis
AGGGGAGAGAATTTGGAACTCAAAGTTTTAAAAACAGATGTTCAAAAAGAAAAAAAAATAGTTTTTTGCATGCAACTAGAAAACAAGATACATAGGCAATGGGGCATAGAAATTTATCTTGCCCTACAAGAAAGGAAGGGAAAAGGGGATGGGAGGGGAGTGGGCTGACAGAAGGGAGGGCAGAATGGGGAACAGGGCAACCAGAATATATGCCATCTTGGAGAGGGGGGGAGGGTAGAAATGGGGAGAAAATTTGTAATTCAAACCCTTGTGAAAATCAATGCTGAAAACTAAATATATTAAATAATAAACTGAAAAAAAAACATACTGATCTTGGAGACATAATGCGTAAAGACAATGTAAGTATCATAGGTCTCCCAGAACAACATGTCAGGACAAAAAATCTTAATACGTCAATAAAGGAAATGATAGAAGAAAAATGCACAGAACTTCTGAACATAGAAAATGAAAGTAAAATAATTGAAATAATTCATAAATATCCTCTAAACACACACACACACCCACATACTCGTACACCTACAGTACCTGCAAACTCCAAGATACAAAGCATTCAAATCGAACAATTCAGAACCATCAAGTTCTGAAAGCTATTGAGAGAAAGTCCTTCAAATACAAAGCAAAGGAAATTTGAATAACTCAAGACTAATTTTCACTTACCAGAAAACACAGGAAGGAGTGGAATAATGTGCTCCAAAGAACAATGGAATTCAAGATACAGCCTGATTTGAACTACCCTGCAAATGTCAGCATAACCATAAATGAGAAAGGGACATTCAATAATAAAGAGACATTTGAAACATTTTTAAAAAGAAAACTATGCCTGAAGCGATTTGCTTCTCAAACAAAAGAAATATAGAAAGAATAAATAATGACAGCAGCCGAGGACAGTCACAGTAACAGAGTGACAGCAGAGGGAACAATAAGAGATTTCTTTCTAAATGTAGACAAGGAGACAGGCGAAGGCAGAAGTCTGGTGGAGGTAAAGGTGAAGGTTAGGATATGATGCACAGAATTTGCTAACACTCTGATTGCAAGTGAATCAGTGTTTCTTATAGGAGTATATTACGACATGAGAGTATATATGAAAGGGGGAGGGGATAGAAGGATAGAGAGGAATGTGTAATGGGCTCAGATCAAATCAAAGGCTACCAGTGAGAAGACGACTCTTGTGGACTCAGTAAGAAAAGATTGTAGGGGAATGGGTGAGGAGGAAGGGGATTAAAAAAGAGAAAAAAGAGTCTGCAGATTGAAGCATACTATTTGCTCTCTCTTTTTTTTTTTCTCGTGGTTCATTACATTGGTTATAATTCTTCTTTACAACATGACTAAAGTGAAAATATGTTTAATATGAATGTATATGTAGAGCCTATATCAGATTGCATGCTGTCTTTGGGAGGGGGAAAAAATTTAAAACTCAAAAGCTTGTGGAATAGAATTTTGAAAACTAAAAATAAATGAATTTATTCTTTTAAAAAAGGGAAAAAGGAAGGATGACTTTCTTTGGTGGTAGAATGCTCCTGTGAGTGAAGAGACATAAGTCTATGAAGGGAGATGGGGACCTTATTCATGCTGGATGTGGTCTGTGGAAGAAGGTGTTTGAAAAGTTCACTCATCCTACATCAGGCGAGGGAGGGTTGGAACTCCTGTGGGCAATTGGTACTTGGGGAAATGGGATGGCAATGACACAGAGGGAGATTTTGAGGCAAATGTGGAAAAAAGATTCTCTTCTATTTTTTCTAGTTGTATTATTTCCTCAGTGTTTTACGTCATTCATTCACCTGCCCATTTCTAGTTTTCAAGAAGTTACTTTCTTCCTTAAGATTCTGTACCATTTTTTCTAGTTGGTTAACTTTCCTTTCATAATTTTCTTGGATTGCTTTTCCCCCACTAATTTTTTCTTGATGTCTCTTATTTGATTTTTAAGTTCTCCCAAGTGCTCTTTCTGGGCTTGTGGACACTTGACATTACTTGTTTTTATTTGTTTTATTTTATTTTTAGCAATTTATTATAATAAAGTTTTAATCCCAAGTTGTGGATAATGTGGCCCTAGGCCTCAGGTCCTCTTTCCTGTTATTTTCTGAATTCTGTCTAGGGACTCAGCCTCAGGGACTTAAGCCACAGTTGGGGCCCCTAGCCATGCTGTCCCAAAAATATTCTTGCTCCTTGCTATACCACACTCGCCCCATGTGTGCTCATTCCTCCTCATCCACAGCAACACCCTGGGGTTATGTCTGATCAGCACTTCTAGGCCTGACTTCTGCAAAAGGGAGTGGGGCAGTCTTTTAATCTTCCCTTACTCAGTCTCAGCTATTCCTCAGATGAAAGTTGGTGAGGTAAAAGTTCCCGAGGTGAAAGTTCCGAGGCTATGAGGTGAAGTTTCTTGAGGTTTTTGGGTGAGGTAAAAGTTGAGGTTAAATTTCCTGAGGCTTAGTTTGTTTCCTGATAGAGCTGCTCTGAGGCCTGCTATTTGTTGATTCAGTGAAGTTGGCTTGGAGTTGTCTACCCTTCATTCAGGCCAAATCTCAAACCCCAGCCCCACCCACCCACCCCGCCCATGATTTCCTGTCTTTTTTGAGTTCTTCTTAAGTTGTCTTAGGAGGACAATTGCTTTTACTCCTTTACTTTTGCTGCTCTACATTATTTTTGTGGAGATTCCCCATCTGTTTTTGTAGGAATCTGGAAAGCCTGGAAATTAATTTGTGACCCACTCTGTCATTTTCCCAGAATGCAAAAACCTTCCTTCTAATTTTTCCACCTGAACTTCCTATTTCCTCCACCATCTTGGACTTGAGAACTAAAGAAAAACAAACCTGTTAACAAAAATGTGTAGTCAACCAAAACAAATTTCCACATTGGCCACATAAAAACATCTCATTCCACACTCTAAGTACTTACCTCTCTAACAAGAAGTGAATAGCATGTTTCATCATTAGTTCTCTGAAATTGTGGGTGATCATTTCCCTGATAAGAGGTACCATTACTGTTTGAATTGTTCTACTGGATCTGTTCACTTCATTGGGCATCAGATCATACAAGTCTTCCTAGGATTCTCTGAATCCATTCCCTTCATTATTTCTTACAGTACAGTAGTATTCTCTCACATTTATATAATAACACTTGTTAATCTATTTCTTAATTTGTAGGCACCCTATCAGATTTTCATTCTTTGCCACTTCAAAAAACCTATACATATTTTTATACATCTTTAGACTTTGTTTTGCTTATGACTTACCTCTAGCTTAATTTACCCTCCTTCTAATTTCCCTCTTCCTCCCCTTTCTCTATTATTTCCTTGTTGAATGAAATATATTTCTTTACCCAATTTTGTGTGTTTTTATTCTTCCTCCACCTATCCAGTTTAGATGAGAGTGAGGTTGAAGTGTTAGCTGCTCTTTCCATCCATCCTCTTTGTTTTTATAAATATCTACTTGTGAATTCTAATTATGTGAAACAATTTCCCCTAACCTTCTTTACCTCCCCCACCCCAAGGTATTCCTCTTCCCCTCTCTTTACATTCTCCCTTTAGTATTATTAAGATGTAACAGGACATTGTGATACAGGGCAAAGTCTGCTTATTGTGTCTTTAGTCTGTTATGTAAGTTCCTGGCTTGGGTTTTAGTCAGAGCACTGATAGATTCCTATTGGACTCAGCCCCTATTAACTCATTAGGAAGTTCTGCTGGTTCAAAGTGATAGAAGTAAAGGCTTCCCTCTGGTCTTGGATTCCTGCTTTGCTTTTGCTTTGTAGCTTGGGCTAGGAGCTGGCTAATCTTTTGGTGTGTTAAATAAATATCTTCATGTTATTTATTTATTTATTAACTCATTGATCTCTTCCCAGTTTGTAGTCTTAATTGTCATATCATTGTGTTGTTATTTCTTGAGCCTAATATCCTGCCCTTTCAAAAAAAATGGTCTTCCTGACAGTATTTCACTAGTTCTGCACAATATTTACATGAGACTTCCATCTTGAGTTTGCCCCTGATCCTGCCTTCCCCTCAATAGTTGGAGACAACTGTAGACTGTAACAATCAATCAACTTTTGTTCACCCTGAATTATATCCCTGAATAATCCCTATCCTGTGTTGTTTACCTACACTTTAGAACAATTTTATATCATAAGAATTTAGAATACTAAATAAGTTAAGAACACTAACAACTTATGTGTATATAATGTGGGTAGTAGGTAATGTAAGTAGGACAATGGAAAAATGACAATAACTGAGGTGCAGAAAGGTATATGTCTTGGCCAAGGCAACCCAGTAAGTGTCAGAGACTGAGAACTAAAGTTCTATTTCTTAACTCCAAGTCTAATGTGCTTTCCATTGCACCCTGCTTGCCCTCAAAGTAGATCAATAATTATACTTTGGCTAATACCTAAAATATTTCTAAGTCTTTTCTCAATTATGTTTTCATTGGATCAACAGCATTTTGATGCCATCAGAGGAATATAATCATCTCCATTTTGCAAAAAAAGAAAATTGAAGCCCAGGGAGGAGGATTCCTTATCTAGGAAGTTGGTGCCAAGGACTTTGTGTCCCATTTTTTTTTCATTTTTTTTTCTTGATACCACAGACCTTTGTAGATAATGTTCCAAACAACTCTTTAAATAACACTTATCTGTCATATTGATGTAGGATGGACTGAAATAATAATGTTGGACTGACCATTAATTGTACTTGTCTCCATCTATAATCCACAATCCTCAGAAGTTCCTTATGGATCCTGAGTCATTGGTGCTCATTTTAAAAGTCATGAGACTAACTTGCCATCAGAGAAATGGACTCGTAGGTCCTTAGTTGGTAGAATACACTTTATACTTCTTATATCACCTTCAATAGAGAAAGGAGAGCAAATAGGTTGATCCTTTGATTGGTAGATGCACAGAAGTCTGCTTGTCCCTTTCAGCCTGCCCTTGTATAGATTATTTTCCATGGCCAGAAATAGTAAAAATATGGATTTTGTCAGTCAAGTAAAAAATGGTGACTCAGGCTCTCCCAGAGAAACAGAGAAAACACAAAAATCTTAGATATAGCACCTCCTACATCGCGTAGTTTAATTTCTACCAGAAGAGCAATTTTTTCTATAGCATCTCTAAGAAGTGACATGTTCATCCAGTCTTGATCAAATCTATCTATCAATTCACATGTATCAAGTACCTACTGCGTGCCTGGGCACTGTGCTAGGTAGTGAGGAAGCACAGACAAAACTGAAACAGTCCCTGTCCTCAAGTGATGAAAGCATCACTAAAGATAACTGAATATCTGTTCTTGAAAACGTGTAGTGAGAAGGAACTCACTATTCCTTGAGGCACTTTGAGAAAATTTTAATAGTTCTAAGATTCTCCGTATATTTAGCAGTGGTAGGAGAATACTCTATTAAACTTAATATAAGGCAATCCTGAATATAGGTCAAACTCATGAACAAAATATCTTTGAAAGGAAATAAAAAGAAATATAGAGATATAGTGAGGAATACAAAGAAAGCAAAACAATGCCAAATAACAACTATATATCGCCATGCTTAAATAATATCATCAAAGTTGTTTGAAAATCACATCTTTCAATTCAAACAAACTTGTTTTCTTCAACATCATTCTCTCTATCCACATTATTTTCCTTGTCATTCTGTTTATACAGATTTTCCCATAGCATGGTACTTTGACCTTCTCTTTCTCTCTGTCCTAAACATATGTAGGCAGCATATTTTGAATACAATGGTGAGGAATTCAGGAAATATTACTTATATGATGGCAATGCAGTGGAACAGAGGGTCCACTTAAGATCTTAATTTCCTTTTTATTCTTGTATGTGGGTCTGTCCTTCTGATTAGAGCATAATTAAAGATGTTCTCAGGTTTTTGGCAAATCAAATTTTGGGGAAAAATATGGCCAGTATTTGGACAGTTATAGCATCATTTAAAAATAAAAGAATGACCCGAATCATACTTGACAATGGAAATTAAATGAGAAGTTAAACGATTTTCCCAAGATCCCATTCACTGGTAGAGCTGGGATCAGAATCCAGACCTTGTGACTCAATGGCAATAATTATATCTGCCTGCAGTGTACTTGGGAAGGTAAAATGAGACAGTGAATGTAAAAATGTTCTGTGAGGTTAAATGTACCAGCCATATGTAAAGTGGCATTATTACCAATAATAACAATAATACTAAGATTTATAACATATAATCTTGCCTCATGAAATATTCGGTGGAGGAGGTGTGTACTACCAGTAAATGGAGACCAGAATTTAATGGGAGGACCTAAGCTGACTAAAGTGCTTTTGGAAAATTGTGTAGTGTTTTTGATAATCCTAAGCTCACTGCTACAAAAAACAGATCTTGTTAACTGATATTAATGTTAGGGACATTTTGGAATTGTGGAACATTATGATTTCAGAAAAATCAGTTGAAAGTGACCCAAAAGCCAATAGGTAGTGAGTTCATTGTCTCAGCCCTTTTCATTATTGCATAGATCTAATTGGAAGGAAATATCTTCTCATATTGAGCTGGCCCTCCCTGTAATTCCTTCTGTCTCCATCATTGCTCCTACTTGTCTTATTGGCTCAGTAGCATAAAACAAAATCCCCTTTTCACTTAATAACCATTTGTTTGTAGACAGGGATCACATCCCCACTGAAGTCTTTTTTTTTTCTCTATGATAAATATCTTTAGTTGGTCAGAGATGGAAAGGGACCTTAGAATGCAATCATTCATTCATTCATTCACTCATTCATTCAAATTGATGCTCCAAGTAACAAAAGCTGGAAGGGGCCTTCAAAATGGAGTCTTCAAGCACAGAACATGCAATTATAGAGTTAGAAGGGACCTTAGGATAAAGAATAATGGTGCTTGGAAGGGTTTTGAAAAGTAGAATATTAGCTCATAGCTCATAGAATGTTGGAGCTGGAAGAGACCTAAAATATAAAATGCTGGGTCCTTGAAAATAGAATCTGAGAATATAGAACATGAAATATTCAAGCTAGAATGGGCTTTAGGGGACCATAAAAAAAAAGAAAGTTAGAACATAGATGGTGGGATGACAGAACTACAAGGGCCATTAGAATACAGAATACAGGAACCAGGAGGACATTATGACCTAGTTTCAAGTCCTTTCATCCTGGTTGCCTCTCAGTCATGGGAATGTAATAATAAGCAGTCTTCCCATCTGAGATCTGTTGTGCTTTGGGATCTTTTGAGATTAAAATGACAGTGTAAACACATGGGTACTATTTTAAGGGGGGGAATAAATAGACTCTAAAATGAATGCAGAATATTTTTGCTACAAACAGGTGCAGGAGTGATGTCAAATCGCACTTCATCCTTGGGTATGCTATGCTTGGCTTTGTTCTGGCAAAGGCTGCCTTTGTTGAGGGCTCTGCTCCCTTGACTCTCTCTCTCTGGGAGTTGTAGCTTCCATCCCCTTCCTCATGCCACCCTTTGGAAAGTAAAGAGCGAGGGCATTGCAGTCTGTCTCTCACAATCAACACAGAAAGCCCTCCCTGGACAACAATGCTAAATCCATTTAGGGCCGAGCTTTTAAAGATAATCACCTCTAATTAGGGTTCCAACCCTGAAATTTTCATTTGTATACATTGTAAAAATGTTCATATTAATTTGCATCATCAAAGTAGCATGACATCTATTATCCACAGGCTCTTATTTTATCCCAAAGCTTGGAGGAGGCACATACCAAGGCATTTACTGCTTCAAGCATTCCATGTGCCACATTATGGTGGAGCTACCCATCATTTGATAAGCACTAAATGCCTGTTATGTGCCATGCACTATGCTACCATAGGAAATACTAAATGCTGGAAGGAGGTGGGAGGGTAAAAACAGAACCATATATCCCCTGGCACTGAGTTCAGTGCAACGGGATACGGAAAAGGATTGAAAAAAAAGATCTGTGATTTTATTGATATAGGGACTCCCAGAAAAGGAAATTTTCTCTACCAATATAGATAGGCATCATATCTACAACTTTTAATCTTAAAAAGTTACCTAGAAGTGGTGGAACCAAGATGGTGGAGAAAAGTAATGACTAGCCTGCACTCTCCCCAAAACCTTGCCAAACACCTTAAATAATGCACTAAAACAATTCCTATAGCAGCAGAGCTCACAAAAAGGATGGGGTAAATAATTTTTCTAGCCAAATACAACTTAGAAAGTCAGCAGGAAAGGTCTGTTGCACCTAGGTGAGAATGGAATGCAGTCCAGCACAGGCCAGACCCAGTCTCAGCAAACCAGGAACAGGCATTGGGAGCCACTGAATCAGCAGTGACATCAGCTGCTTCTGGAACTTTCAGCCCACAGTCAGTAAGGGGGTAGAACAATTGGACAGAAGGAGATTACAGGGGTCTTTTTCCTAGCACTGAGACATTTTCTTCACATTTCCAGGGCAAAAAAGAGTGCTTGTGGTTGCTCATAGACAAGAACACAGACAAAAAGAGTAGTAAACACACCTCTCCTTAGATCATACCACCCTGGAAGAACTGAAAACTTACAGGTCCCTAGAAGTATCTTTGAAAATAGCTGCACAAAACCTCTGAAGCTTGGGACAGTGTGCCCTCCACCCTAGAAGCAGAGTCATACTTTAACGAAGAGTTTAAAGTCAAGATACAGGTTGGGAAAATAAGCAAACAAGAGAAATAAATTCTGGCCATAGAAAGCAACTATGGTGACAAGGAAGATCAAAACACACTCAGAAGAAGATAATAAAGTCAAAGTTTCTACATTTGAAGCCTTCAAGAAAAAAAAAATGCATTGGTCTCATGCCATGGAATCATGCAAAAAAGATTTTGAAAATCATGTAAGAGAGGTAGAGGAAAACTTGGGAAGACAAAAGAGAGTGACGAAAGAAAATGATGAAAAACGAGTCAACAGCTTGTTAAAGGAGACACACAAAAAATACTGAAGAAAATAATGGCTTAAAAATGGACTAGGCAAAATAGTAAAAGAAGTACAAAAAGCCAATTAGGAGAAGGATGCCTTAAAAAGTAGAACTGGCCAAATGGAAAATGAGGTGCAAAAGCTCACTAAAGAAAATAATTCCTTAAAAATTAGAATGGAGTAAGTGGAAGCTAGTGACTTCATAAGAAATCAAGAAACAATAAAACAAAACCACAAAATAATGAAAAAAATAGAAGACAACATGAAATATCTCATTAGGAAAACAATGAAGTGGAAAATAGATCCAGAAGAGATAATTTAGAAATTATTGAACTTCCTGAAAGCCACGATCAAAAAAGAGCCTAGACATCATTTTTTTTTCAAGAAATTATCAAGGAAAATTGCCCCAATGTCTGGAACCAGAAGGTATACTAGAAATTGAAAGAATCCACCAACCACCTTTTGAAAGAGATCCCAAAAGGAAAACTTCCCAGGAATATTGTAGCCAAATTCCAGAGTTCCCAGGTTCAGGATAAAATATTGTAAGTAGCCAGAAAGAAACAATTCAAGTTTTACGGAGCCATAGTCAGGATGACAAAAGATTTAGCAGCTTCTACATTAAAGGATCTGAGGGCTTGGAATATAATATTCCAGAGGGCAAAGCAACTAGGATTACAAATAAGAATCACCTATCCTGCAAAATTGGGTGTAATCAGGGGGAAAATGGATATCCAATGAAATAGAGGACATTGAAGCATTTTTTGATGAAAAGGCTAGAGGTGAGTAGCAAATTTAGCTTTCAAATATGACTCAAGAGAATCATAAAAGGTAAACAGCAAAGGGAAATCTTAAGGGAGTTAAAAAGGTTAAACTGCTTACATGCCTACATGGGAAGATGATGCTTGTCACTAAAAAGCATTGTAATTAAGGCAGCTAGAAGGAGTATATATAGATGGAGGGCACAGGTGTGAGCTGAATAAATAGGGATGATATCTAAAAAAAATTAAGGGTTGAGAGAGGAATGTCCTGGGAGACAGGGAAAGGGAGAGGAAGAATGGTATAGATTATCTCAAATAAAAGAGGCAAGAAACAGCTTTTACAGTAGAGGAGAAGATAGGTGAATGTGAATGGGGAGTGAGGAAACCTTACTCTCATCAGAATTGGTTCAAAGAAGGAATAACACACACTCAGTTGGGTATAGAAATCTATCTTACCTTGCAAGAAAGTAGGAGAGGAAGGGGATAGAGAAAGGAGTTGATAGAAGGGAGGTAGATTAAGGGAAATGGTAGTCAGAAGCAAAACTCTTTTGAGGAGGGACAAGGTAAAAGGAGGGAATAGAATAAATGGGGGAAATAGAATGGAGTTAGCAGTAGTAATTGTGAAATAATAATTGAAGCAAATTTCTCTGATAAGGGCATTTCTCAAACATATAAAAACTGAGTCAAATTTATAAAAATAAGAGCCATTCCCCAATTGATAAATGCTCAAAAGATAGGAACATATTTCAGATAAAATAATCAAAGCTTTCCTTTGCCATATAAAAATATTCTAACTCACTATTATTTGGGAAATTGCAAATTAAAACAATTCTGAGGTACGCCTTATACCTATTAGATTAGCTAATAGGACAGAAAAGGAAAATGATAAATGTTGGAGAGGATGTGGAAAAAATGAGACATTTTTGGTGGAGTTGTGAACTAATCAACCATTCTGTAGTGCAATTTGCAACTATGCCAATGAGCCCTCATTGACCTAGCAAAACCACTACTAGGTCTGTATCCCAAAAGAGAAAAAAAAACAAAAAGGAAAAGGAATTATATGTACAAAAATACTTATAGCAGTTCTTTTCTGGTGGTAAAGAATTGGAAATTGAGGAGATGCCCATCAATTGGGGAAAGGCTGAACAAATTGTGTTATGTAATTATTATGGAATATTATTGTGCTATAAGAAATGATGAAGAGGATGACCTCAGAAAAATCTGGAAAAACTTACATGAGCTGATGCAAATTGAAATGTACTGTGTAGAAAGAAACAACAATATTACAAGATGATCAGTTGTGAATGACTTAGTTATTCTCAGCAAAACAACAATCCAAGAAAATTCTGAAGTACTTATGATGAAGCACTTTTGATACACATGTATAACCTATATCAAACTCCTTGCCTTCTTAATGGGGGGGATGGGAGAGAGGAAGGGAGAGAATCTGGAACTCAATGTTTTAAAAATGAACATTAGAAATTATTTTTACATGTAACTGGGGAAAGTAAAATACTAAATAAATTTTTTAAAAAAAGAAAAAAAAAGGTTAAGTTAAAGCTCAAATACACACCTAACTCTACATAAAATCACTTCCACAATACCTTTTTGACCTTGGTTTGGTGCTAGGGTTATTTGTGAGTTTATTTAGTTAGATTCGCTTTTCTCCTCAGGACAAATAAAAGAGATTTGAAAAAATAATTACCTGGAGAACTCAGAGGTTAAGTCACTTGTCTATTGTCACACACTAAGTATATGTCAGAGAGAGGACTTGAATCCAGGTCTTTCTGGTTATAAGGCTGGTTCACTGTTTACTGTGCTGCTTCTAAATCAGGGGTTCTTAATGCAAGGTTCAGAGATACACCAGGGGTCCATGGATAGATTTCAGGGGGTTTGTGAACTTAGATTGGAAATAATTCCATTTTCATTTCAATATAATTAGTTTTCTTTGCAATATTATGTATTTTATTTGATTTAAATATTATTCTGAGAAATTTTCATGAGACTTCCAAAGGAGTCCATGGCACATGAAAAGATAAATGACTTTTGATTGCTTCATTCCTAAACACATCAGTGCTCCTCTACCCTCACATTGTTCTATTCCTTATGATTTTGCTTTCCCTCTCTGTCTCTTAACAAGCTACCTATCTTTAAGGGCCCAGATTAATTCCTGGCTCCAAATTTACTTTTGTGTTGTGACTTTAGAAAGAATAAAGCCTTAAGGAGCTAAAATTATCACTGAGAGATAAGACACAGGCATATAGTTCTTCAATCATAAAATATATATTTATCGAGCATATCAAACTCAAGATGGTGCTGGGGTTAGTTCTTACATAGCATTAGTCTCACCAAATACATGGCCAAACATGGTATGACTGTTGCGCAAATATTTTGTGGGGTTCGGTTCCTCAAGATCCCTATCAAAGATGGAGGATCACTCCTTGCTCTTTTAAGTGCCAGTGCTTTACTAACTTCAAAACCCAGCCTAGATTCCAGCTCCTAGATTTTTGTGGCCCAAAGTTTCAACAAATGGTGGAGATTCTATTCTTTTCTCCTAGAATATAAAAGTATAAATGGAAAAGCCAAGAACCAAGAGCTAGTTTTTGAAGGGGCCATATAGTCTCAAGTGGGGAGAAGGTACTAAGCCCTTCTTTTAAGAAGGAAGGAAACAAACATATTAAAACAACTACTGTGTGCCAGGCACTGTACTAAGTGCTTTATAACTATAATTTCATTTAATTCTCACAACAATTCTGAGAGGTGCTATTATTGTCCTCATTTTACATTTGAGGAAACTGAGGTAAGCACAGTTTAAGTGATTTGCCAAGGGTCACACAGCTAATAAGTGTCTGAGGTCACATTTGAACTCAGCTCTTTCTGATTCTAGGTCCAGAACTCGATGTACTGTGCCATCTTGCTACCTCATAGCATAGCGTCTTACTGTCGCCAAGAATACAGAGTCCCCAAATTAAGTAAAGAGACTGGCAGCTGAAGCTGACTCATACCTTCTTGAAGATACACTTCCAGATACACAGGCAATCAAAAAAAATAGTCCTTCTAACCATGTGTTTAGACAGTTGAAACTAGTTATAGAATGTGTGTGCATTCTCCATAGCCTTTCCAAGGCACTTCCATGCAGCATGAGTCTCCTGGAAGTAAGCTGATGAGGTCTGTACATGTGTCACATTCCCCTTTACACTTGCACATAAGACATGTTATTTAAATAAATTACTATAATGCAAGAAAATATTACTGACTTCCATAAGCTTAAACACACATATGTATGTGTGTATATATACATATATATGTGCATATACACACATACGTATACATGCTTGCACATGTATATAATCTTATGGAAGTTGGTAACTCTTTCTTGTGATATAGTGATATGTTATTCTGATTATATGTATTCTAGCTATATATGCATATGTGCCTACTTTGCACATATGTGTGGTTTTTAATGATAAAAACCTCACCTATATACACATATGTATGTGTGTATGTCTATATAAATGAGCTTTAATCACATGTGTGCATTTATAATATATACACATATATTATATATGTATTATAAATATACATATTATATACATATATTATATATATATATGTAAATGAATTTTTTATTGTTTAAAAGCACTTTCACAGGAATTTTGTGAACCACCACACAGGGCAAGTCTTGATTTTATATCCTTGATTTTATAGGTGAAGAGAGGGAAAATAACTTGCTCCTGGTCTCACAGTCAGTAAATGATAAGTTCAGGATTGAAAAACCAAGTCTTCGAAGTTCAAGTTGTATTTCTCCTAATATTGATCCTCAAAGTACTATGGCAGGTTAGAGGTGTGAGAGATTGCTTCTGGATGTTTAAGACAAAACAAGGTTTCATAGAGGATGTGGCAGCTGATTAAGGCCTTGTAGAATGAGTTGGTTTTGGATTAAGCAGTCTTTAAGGTTGGGATTTTTAACATCCATGAACTTTAAAAAAAAATTATAAATATTTCATTATAATTGATTTCCATTTTAACCCCATGTATTTTATTTTAAGCATTTAAAAACATTATTCTAAGAAGAAATCTATAAGTTCAACAAATTATGAAAGGAGTCCATGATACACAAAAGGTAAACAATTCCTGCTCTAAGACTTTTCCAACTGCAACAATCTATGGCCTTTATCAGAAGTCCATTTCTCCCACTCCCATCTTCCCTTGTGCCCACCCTAGAGAGAAAATTTATCCAACAATATACTGTCACCAGATCCACATGGTAGACTGTAGAGTGAGTGTTCAGTTGCCAAAGAATGTATATTCTATTGTGCTGAAGGAAGAAAAAAATACTCACAATTTTTAAGCCAAATCTTCTATGAATAAACAGACTTTGGACCATATTGTTTGAAACTATAACTAACCAACCAAATATACTTAGAAACTGCATTAAAAACCTGAATAATATAAGCCAACCAGTAAGTTCTATAATAGCAAAGAGAATAGTTGAAGAATAGTTGGAATAGTTGAAAGGACCCAGGTCTAGGAGTCAGAATACGTGGGTGCTAAACCTGGATTTGGTACTCACTAGGTCTATAACCTTGAGCACATCACTTAATCTCATTTAGCCTCAGCTTGCTCGTTTGTTAAATGAAGACTCTGAACTATATAAGGTCCCGTTCAGCTCAGCCAATCCATATTCTAAGAATTATTATTTTTTTTTTTTACTTAAAAAGCTCTGTAACTCAATGGATGGAATACTGGATTGGAGTTAGAAAGACCTGAATTTAAGTCTAGGCTCTGGTGCTTGTTAGCCTGATTGGTGAGTCCCTCAGTGGGGTCACTATTTTTTGAGAGGTCCCAACCATTTTCACTTTATGTGCAGCTCAATTCACTCTCTGAACTGCTCCACCATGATTTCCAGCTCCTCTTTATGTTTCATAACCCCTATTTAGAATATTAGGGATCATCTTGTTTACTTGTATTTGTTTCTGCAGCCTGGCACATAGTACTTAATAATTTCCATTTATCTTTTATCTGTCCATCTACCATACTCTGAGGTACTTTCCAGATCTAGATTTTAGAATCATGACTTTTCATGATTGCTGAATACAAAGAACTTAGAAATTGGGTGACATGGGAGACTGAAAGATATCAGTCAGTTAATAAACATTGATTAAGTATTATGTGCTAGGCACTGTACTAAGTGGTCAGGATATAAAGAAATGGACAGCACAGTGTCTGTTCTCAAGAGGCTCCCAGTCTGATGGGGGGGTTAACAGGTAGGCAACTATGCATAAACAACATTTATCTCTGCCTATAGTTACATCTACATATTATAAATTTGAAGACAATCAACAGAAGGAAAGCACTAGAATTAAAAGGAATCAGGAAAAAGTTTCCTGTAGATAATGGGATTTTAGCTAGTATTTGAAGGAAGCCAGAGAAGCTAGGAAGCAGAGATGAAGGAGAGCATTTCGGGCATAGGGGATAGTAAGTAAAAATTCCCAAAGTTGATAGTCTTGTTTGAGGAAGAACAAGGAGGATAGTATCATTGTGTCACAATGAGTGTGTGTGTGTGTGTGTGTGTGTGTGTATGTGTATGTGTAGTGGGGTGTATAAGGTATAAGAAGACTGGAAAGTTTGGGGGGATCAGGTTATGAATAGTCCTGAATACCCAACAGGATATGACTCAAAGGAAGCTAGAAAGAATTTGGGGAAGAAGAAGTTGATGAAGACTGTTGGAGAGCAAGAAGACAACTTTTTTTCTCATTAATTTTTAATATCTCTTGGCCTGGTCACTCTGTTTTAAGCAGTTATTTGTGAAATTCAATCTTGACAGTAGGGGGAATGATAGAAAACCACCACACTTATTAAACAATGGGCACATTTCCTGCCCTGATGAACAAATAGTGAAATATTTAAAAGAAAGGATGACCTGTCGCTCCCTTGAGCATGCTGTAGTGATGCAACGGTTGGATGCCTGGAAGCCTTGGCCATTTGGTCAGTTCTGCACAAGTGGAGAGAATGATTCTACCTCATTTGAGACTGCTTTCCTGACTTTGGAACTGACATTTATGAGGGAAATGAGCCAAGTGCATCCTTTCCAGGAGGACTGCAATCTGGCTGCCCAGGACGTTTGGGCACCAGTGCTGAAATTTTGCCACCAGCGGCAAGGGCTCTTTGGAAAGCACTTTGTGCTTTTCAAAGTACTGTCACATCTGTTATCATATTGGCTCCTCACCATAACTCTACATAATGCAGCTAGGTAGGACATCTCCATTTTATAGATGAGGAAATTAAGACCTAGAGATCTCAAGTGACTTGCCTATGGTTATGTGTGTGTGTGTGTGTGTAGTGTAAACCCTCATTATACTATGCTTTGTCTATTATATTAGTCTTCTGATTGGTCCCCCTGCCTCAAGTCTCTTATCCTTCACTTATCTGCCAAAGTGATTTTCCCAAAGCAAAAGTTGGACCATATCATCCACTCTCCCCTCTTTACTCAATAAACTCTAGTTGCTCCCTAATACTTCCATGATTAAATATAAAATGCTCTGTTTGTCATTGAAAGCCTTTCACAAACTGGAATCTTATTATCATTCCAGTCTCATATTTTTCTCCCCTACACACTGTGACCCAGCTATGCTGACCTATTTCCTGTTCCTCATACATGGAACTTTTCCCTGGCTGGCCCCCATCCTTGGAGTGCTCTCCTTCCTTACCCCCCACCCCTTGGTTTTCCTGGCCTCCTTCAAGACAGCTCAAATACCACCTTCTTCAGGGGGCCTTTTATACTTCTCACTCCCTCCTTTTCTCTGTGCCTTTGCCTTGAAATTACCTTCCATTGTATTCTATATATCTGGAATATATTCAGTTATTTGGAAGTCATCTCTCTTTATAATGTGAGTCTCTTGAGGGCAGGGACCATGTTTTTGTCTTTCTTTGTATCCTCTGCTCTTAGCACGATCCCTGTACATAGTGAACATTTAATAAAAGCTTGTTGACTGAGTAGCCTGAAGTTCCTTAGATAATTTATGTACATCTTAGGATGGGCCTAGCTCTTCTTCCCTTCCCCACTTATTACAGCTCTCCATGGTTCCAATCTGTTTTCCTTTCTCTTTTCTCTCCTTTTCTTTGCCCTC
>CM053622.1:81443002-81461686 GCA_028646595.1 Phalanger gymnotis
CTCCTCTCCTCTCCTCTCCTCTCCTCTCCTCTCCTCTCCTCTCCTCTCCTCTCCTCTCCTCTCCTCTCCTCTCCTCTCCTCTCTAGATAAGTTCATGCAAATTTCAAAGCATGAAGTTCCCCTGCTGAGGCTATCATTAAATTTCCTTTAGAAGGAATATTCCTTGTACATTCCTTGTACAAACAAATATTCCAATTTTCAAATGGAATATGAAAATTTACGATCCACTAAAGTCCTGTTTTGATACCTCTTGTGACATGGAGGTGACACTGGGTATTGTCGCTAGTTGCTTGTTCTAGGGAAACATAGACTCAGCTCCTAAGCTGGGAAGGCTTGTCCAGACCTGTTTTGGGACTATGCTTCTAATGTCCAAGAATGAACCTAACTAGCAGTGGTTCTCAAAAAGAGTGACATGGTTTATTACTGTCATGATTTTTGCTAGGTGTGTTGTAAAATTTAGATGTTATGCTTTTACAGATAGATAAAAGGATAGGTTAGATAGGGATATGGACTAGAGCAGTGGTTTCATCAGTATAGGGAATGTCCTGAAAAGGAAATTCTCTCAACAAATGCACGTCAATCCCTTCTCCCCCTCAACTTTTTTCAAGTTACAGTTTTAGAGAATTGCCCACAGAACTGAGAAATTTAAGTGATTTGCCCAGGTCACATAGGGGACAATTTATAAATTATTGTTTAATATAATTTTTTGCTTACCAGAAGGCATAGCATAGTAAACATGGCATTTTCAAAATAAACAATCTTCCTGTAACATACACAAATCCCAAGAGATGTCAGACCTTGACTTCACAAAATTCAACAAAATGACTTTTTTTACTGAAGGGAAACTGTTCAAGTACAAATCTTCTGACTCGCCTTTACTGTTGCAAATCAGATGGTCACCGTGCTTCAATTACTCATGCAAAGAATGCTGTATCAAGAACAAAAAATGTTTAAGGACTCCCATGGTAAACTTGACTCTCAGAAGGCTGGACACCAGGCAATGATTTGTTCTGACCGTAGCCACTCATGAAAAATTTTGATAAAAATTAATACTAGTTAACATTTGTGTAGTGCTGTAAGGTTTGCAAAGTGCTGACCCATATTGTCTCTTTTCTCATTATAATAGCACTTGGAGGTAGGTACTAATCTTATCCCTATTTTACAGATAAGGAAATTGGGGCATATAGGTTAAATGACTTGCCCGGTGTCACTTTGTGAGTGTCTGAACTGGTAAGTACTTTGAATTTGGGTCTTCTGGATTCCAAATTCTTTACTCTCTGAACGGGTAAGTGATTGGAACTCAGGTCATCTGGATTCCAAGTTCCTCACTCTCAATTTCATGACTCAGCTGCCTGAGTTAAGGTGTAGAGGAATCCCCAAATACATCTGTGAAGGGAGCACCTACATATACTTAAATTACATATACTTGAACAACTGATGAAATGAAATGACATTTGTCAAGGAAATTATGTGACCTATTATAAATCCTTATAAAGGAACGTCTCAGAAAGTGAAGGATCATGCCATCATTTCCATAAAGATTTCTCTGTGCTTGCATGGGCCCATATCACTACATTCACTTGTGTAGTGGTCTTCATTGTTACTGTAACTAGTTGCTTCTTGGCCATTGTGGTATCTAGATTTTGCCAGGTGTGCAGACCTAGCAAGGCATGAAACTCTTCTTCCATCAACGTGTCAAATAAATGGAGAGATACTAGACCTGTAATTTTATTGGTATAGTGAATTCCTGGCTAAGGAATCTTCCTCTACTAATGCAGATATGAACCTTCTCTGCCAAGTTGTGGTCTGAATGAGTAGTCTAGTTCCTCTAGAGATTAAATGACTTGTCTAGTATGTGTCAGAAGCAGGAGCTGAACCCAGATCTTCTGTCTTTGGGGCCAACTTTCTATCCATTACTTTAAATTTCCCTCCCCTCCTTCTTCCTCTTGCCACTGCAAAGAAACAAAAATACCTGTTGAGTTTTGAGTGCAGTGCCAGGCACTGGTTAAAATACAATGTTTAGGATCATAGATCTGCAGATGGAGAGGAATTCAGAGGCCATCTAATTAGACCCTTCCTCTTCATTTTGTTGAGATAAAAAAAAAAGACTCTTGCCATCAAGGAGCTCATAGTGTGAGTTCCCAGAGCCCTATTGGTTACATCCCACTTTAATGTTCTAGGGTTACCAGTGAAAAAATTATACCCCGTTCAAACTTTCAGTGATAAGGTAAGAGCCAGACCCTTTAGTTTTTCATTCAGTGACCTTTGTAAACCTTTCCAGTTGTGTCTGCCATTGTTCCATTTTCTACATTCTATATTTCAATCAAACGGCAATACTTGCTATCCTCCAAACACTTCCTTTCTTCTCCTGCTTCCATATTTTGGTTACATCCATTTCTTATGTATAGAAACTCTTCTTCCAACAGTTCTACTAGCTTAAACAATTCTTTTTTTCAAGGACCAATTCAGATTTTACCTCCTTTAAGAAGCAGTCTTTGTCTTCTTCCTCTCCTCAGGTTGAAAAAATGATTTCTCTGTTTTCAAATTTCTTGCTGAAATTTAGATTTCTCTTTTGTACTTAGCAGGTTCTACCATCATATGGAAAGAAGGCCATCTAGTCTAATCAATCCCTGAAAAATACACACCAATATATCACATGCAACATCTACCCAAAGGAATGACCTTCGAGAATTTATTAAAGACCTCTGGTGAGGGAGAACCCACTACATCCTGAGGGAGATCACTCCACTTTTAGATATATCTAATTACTAAGAATTTTTTTTTTCATACATAATACCAAAATCACTCTCTCTATACTTCCACCTATTGCTCTTGCTTCTGTCCTCAGGAATCAAGCAAGTTAGGTAGAATCCTTCTACATGAGAACTACTGAAATATTTGACGACAGCTATTATGCCTTCCCTAGATCTTTACTGTCCTAGAATTAACACTAACAGTTCCTCCAACTGATTAAATATGACAGTGCATAAGGTATTATGTTCAATATCCATCAGATGTTGTACTGAATGTCAGTATATTTCCTAAAATGTGGCACCCAGAACTAAATATACTTCATTAGATATGGTCTAATCAGGACAGAACACAGCCTTTCCATTACATTTGTGAACACTTCATGTTTCAATTCACTCTAAAATTGTGTTAACTTTTTTGAGTGACCATATGACACTATCGATTCATCTTGGGCCTTCAGGACGTTAAAGTCCCAGATACACAACTTTTTCCTCAAGTTTCCACCGCCCCTCTTCCCACCCAACCTGGACTTACGCTGTTGAGTTTTTTTTAGCCTATTAACCAAGTTTTAACTATTAATTATTCTTCACCTCCCCTCCTCTCCTTTCCAGCCTAAAGGTTATTTCTTTCTTTAGGAAAAAAGAAGTAAAATAAGAATTTATTGTCTCTCTGATGTTTTGGCATTATTCCATTTACTCTGAGAAGAAACCCTATCCATACGCTGAACACCCTTTTGTTCTCCAACCTCTCTTACCTCCCAATATAACTTCACTGCTGAGGGCCATTTCAACTATTAAAATTTTGTGAACTTAGGGAAATCCCTCACAATTCCCCTCCACTTAGCTTTTCTCATCAAATTCAGCAGATTCTGAGATGTGCTTCTTATAACATGATTGATATTGGTCCATGACATTCTTTTGTGGTAATCTTAAATTTGATAACTTTACTTCACCCTTCTATACATCTTTTAAAAATTTATTTCCTGTGAGCTATCCATAGTTCATGTTGGTTTATTTAGACAGCTATTTTCCTCATCAGAATTGTTTAAATATTCAAAATTTCATCCTTTGGAATTTTTTCATCCTTCTTTATCTGTCTTCTGTACAATTTTTATCAGTGTATTCCAACATATCCTTTTTCCCTGAACTCTTTGAAATTTGGTTTGCAAAAATACAGGTCACTAATTCAGACTATATCCAACTTTCAATGCCTTCTCTTTCACAAATTCTACATTGGAGTAGTCACTTGCCCCAATACTTTTCATCATTTCCACTCTCAAATTCAATTTTGTTGGTGACAATCAGATTCATAATAGCAAATCTACCTTTTGTTGGTTTTTTTGGGGGGGGCAGGGCAATTGGGGTTAAGTGACTTGCCCAAGGTCACACAGCTAATAAGTGTGTCAAGTGTCTGAGGCCAGATTTGAACTCAGGGCCTCCTGACTTCAGGGCCAGTGCTCTACTCACTGTGCCACCTAGCTGCTCCCAAATCTACCTTTTGTAAGATGAAATTATTACTAAGGCAAGTCAAGAAACACTGTTCTGCTCTAATTTTTCAGAAATAGCTCTCCATAAAATGTCAAGGCAATTAAAATTTCCTCATCGCCATTATCTGTCCTGGTGGTTTTTAGCATAATTCTATGACAATAGTGATTCTGTTTCTGTCTCTCATCTTTCCAAAAGCTTTCCACCAGGTTACCTCTTTTCATTCTTAGATTTCCTTGTGTGACTATATCTTCTTAATAGCCGATGCATTCTAGTCTTCCCCTTTCATACTATTCCTTTTGCATGAGATGCAAATTCCTTCCCAGAGTAATATTTTAGTCATGAATTATTATGTGACTCATTGATAGTCAAAAGATTATAAGTTTATTGAGGGTAGGGAATATTTTGTGTTTTTCTGCCTAGCAATGCCTATTGCCTATAGATGCTTAATAAATGCTTGATAAATTGAGTTAAATGGATCTCATACTACCAAATCCCTGTAATTTCTATGAGGTTGAGTTTGCCTTTTATATTCTGGTCTCTATGTTTTAGGCTCACATTACCAGCACCCATATATTGTGTAGGTCAAGTCCGAGGCCATAGGCTTTATTTTTTGACTCCTTTCTTGTATTTCATCTTCTACCAATTTCTGGACATCTCTATTATCTCTTTACTTATGCTTATTTTTACATATGTTCAGACCTCTATGTTTAGACCCTAAGCTTCTTGAAAGCAAGCTATATTATTTTTGTTCTTTTTGTCTGCTAGTCACTTTCATCTATTTGTCCAATTTGGTCTCTAGATTCAAGCTCAGTCTTTCATCTATACTCTTTCTTGATATATTAAGAACTTTATACTTATCGTGTCCAATTGACATTTTTAAATTATTGGAGAAATTTTCCATTAAAGTAGTTATTTAATGTGTTTTCCAGTGGGTGCATATAACTTTATGTTATACATATATTTCAAATGGTTAATACAATGCTTTGGCATGCTGCTGTCTTTGATTTGAAAGCTCTCCTGTGTTCTATTCAGGAAAATTGATAAAGGGTTTAAGGCTAGCTAGATTCCTAGTGGGCTTAAACTGTTGCCCTGGAAGATACCATCTTTTATATGATCATTCTCAACAATATTGTCAGAAGCATGTTTTAAATAGACAACAATTTTGACATCACATTCCCTAGCGTTCTCACTGTGATCAAATCTACTTTATATATTTACAGAAGTCATCTGACTTGCATTAAGGAAGAATGGTAGAATATGTTGCTAGTAATTCACGAACCATTGTAAATCATTTGAGTCAGTAATTATGACTCTTGCCTGGACTCACTGTATTTCATTTTTGCAGACAAGCAAGAGTTTCAGTCATCCTCCTTGGCAAAACCATTCTGTCATTCATTATATTAATGATACACAAGCTGTTTTGCACTGTACACTTTTTATGTTGAACTTCTTGTGACCATAGAAATAACCTCAAATTTTCTATATCCTCTTTGCCATGAGTTTTTTCTCTTTTCTAAAATATTTTTTCAGAAGATGTGTTGGTAAGCAAAATGGGCTCCTTAGCACTTAGTTCAACAAGTACCCTTGAAGAGTTTGGCTTTTGTTGCTTTGAGTAATTCAGTGTATTTCATTGAGTCTTACTAAGTGCTAAGCCCCAGGCCCAAACCCCTGTTAGGTGTAAAACCTTAGTGAGTGTGGATTGGCACTAAGGTGGGGCCCAAGGGGGGGCCAGCTCCAGGGAGGGCCTGGTTTACATGTCTGGGACAGCAGAGGCTTTTAGATCATGTGGGTTTAAGTCCGCCTCTTTGTAACGATTCTAGGTCATGTGGGTGAGTCACATGTGTGACTTACCCCTGACACTGAAAAAGATATAAAACTAGGGCTTGGCCTCCTCTTCCTTGGAGCTCTTCGCTGCAGCAGTGGTGGCGCACGTGTGCATGACTCTGGGCCAGCCCTTGTTCTGAGCTCCCTGGCTGAACCTAGATGTTGGTAACTATGAATTGTATTGGGTCTGTCTGTTGATGTTTGTAATTTGTTTATATTTTGCTGTGAAGTTCAGTGTGCTGGCTTTTTCCCCTGAACTAAGTGAATGCTATTTGTGTGCTGAATTAAAGTAAGCTTGCCAACCCCTTCACCTTGCTTTCCTTAGTTAAGCAAATCAAAAGAACATGTGCTGTCAGCAGCTTTCTGGGTGCTGGCTGTGGGTGGATCTTTCACCTCCACACTAGCTGCTAGCCGGATTGTGGAAACAGAAGCCTTGTTAGTAAATTTCTTGATTAGGTTGAATTGTTTATATTATTCTTTACATTGCTTTGATTTCTTATTTCATCTCAACCTTTTGATTTTAAAGAGGTATCAAGAATTTCTGACATATTTTGTTGGTTAGCTTTCCTTTTACATGTTTCTTTTCCATTGCTACTTTTTGGGAAATATGGTTTTCAAATGTTTCACTATGGCTAGATATTGATGTAAGTTTCCAGTGTCTTATTACAGGTCTTCAATATTTTTCACAAGTCTCTTCTGCCATGGTGGTATATTATACTTGTCCTTAGGAGTATTCTCAGAGAGTTCAACCTTTTCCCTTAAGCTTCTCATTGTTCCAAGTGTTATAGAATATAGTACTACTGTCTTTGGGTTCTGAAATGATGCTATACTCTTTGTCATATAATATGGGAGAATCTTTTTGCTTAATCACACCAGCTTTTCAAAATAATCTGTTTTTGTATAGTTGTTTTACTAGTTGTTTTTGTGGTTATTGGATTTGTGTCATCAAACCCAAAAGGGGCATTTAAAAATTCCCATTTAAGTAGATTCATCTCTTTTTCAAAGTAATTTTGGATATTAGCTTTATTGCTTTACTTCAGCCATTTATTTCATTAGTAAGTAGCTCTTCTGGAGGGTGTGTTAAATGTAGATTTTATAATGACTTTTTCTTCTTCAAGTTTAACTAACTCCTCATTTCCCACTCTTATTTCACCTAATATGGGTTTAGAATTGATATAATTTCTTTCAATTTCTCTACATTAATATATCGTGGGTTTACTTGACACAAGAATATCATAACAAAAAGCAATATGAAATCCTTTCTTCTAAGAGATAAGATCCAATTCCTGGTTTCTTGTGATGTATCACTGGTACATAAAAAGCACCTCTAAGTTCAGTCTCCTTGTGCACTTGACATTCTTCTACTTTAATGATCAGTGTTATTTACACCAAAGTCTTTCTAGGAGGTGAAGTATTGGTATTTCTTCTTTGTTCTGATATATCCTATCTCCTTGGGGCACCGAAACATGAAGCAATGCTACTTCTTCCACTGTCCTCTATGTCAAGATGATAATTATGACCATTTCAAATACGACAAGCATTTACTCTATACCATCCTTTTCATATCTTAGATTCACTGGAGCAGCTTCATCACTCTGGCTTGTGTGCTAATCTAAACAGTGGTACTGTCAGAGCCCAATTGGACAGGGTTTAAGTGTTCTTGCCAGACTTTTACAGCTACCAAAATTGCCCCAGGGCACATGAAGTTCTATCTATACAGGATGGGCATTCCATTCTTTGTCATGCCCTCTTTCCTTGCTACTTCATGGACCATGACTCGGGCTTCAAGTGAGTTGTTGTTACTACTGTTGTTGCTGCTGCTGCTCCTGCTCCTCCTGCTCCTGCTCTTCTTCCTCCTCCTTCTATGACAAGACTACTATGACAACTTCTAGGATATGATTACTACTGCTATCATCAGCATTACCACCACCGTCACTACTACTGTTGTTAGTATTATTTCTACCTGGCTTCTTCCTTGCAAAAGTACAGATAGAGAGTGAAAGGGAACTGGGATTCTTATGCCCTTTCTATCATGAAGTAGAAATACAGTGTTGGTTTGTCATTCAAGAGCCTGAATTTCAGTAACTATATGGCTTCAGAAAATATTGGGTACAAGTACAATCTCTTTTCCTTCTGATAAGTCACAAGTTATGTTAAGGGGGAATGAAGGTTTTATATCAGTCACCTTATATTTCATTACCACTGCAGTGTTATTAACCTCTATAAAGCTATTTTTACTTCTCTGGCTATCTATAATATACTCAGTTTTGTAGGGCATGGTTATATTGAAAGACAGAGAATTACCAAAGGTTTAAAATCACTTGAAATCTGATGGAAAGAGCACTCAATTTTGATTCATAGAACAGGATTTCAGATCTCAGCTTCAGTATTTATTACCTGTTTGACCTTAGATAAGTCACTTACCCACTTTGGATCTTAGTTTCCTCAGAATTTAAATGAAAAATCAATTTTCTAAGCACCCATCCCTCTCCAAGTCCTATGACTTCTCCCTTCCTGGGAAAGTGTTTAGGGAATACAAGGTATTTAGACAATACTTCTGTAGGCCAGATTTAAGAAATACGCTTAGAAGCTAGATAGGCGTTATCAGATATCTGCTCTTTTGTCTCAGAAGATCTCCTAGTGGGTAGCTCTGGCAACTTCACCTCCAACTCAATTAACAATTCTTCCCTACAAAACTGGCCCCTCCCCAACTTCTGGATATAGTGTTTATATATTATCAGTTTTCCATCCACTGTTAGGGAAAGACCACTTTAAAAAACAAAAGCCCATGGAAAATCCTGAGGGGGTATTGTGGAAATATATCCTACCCCTTCTCTGGACATGTATTATACAGATTAAGATTTCCAAAAGACCAATATTTTAGATAGTAAGGTTCTCTAAATAATTATTGCTATTCACAGATGACATTATACTAATCATACTAAGCCCCAGAATGCTACAAAATCCCTTTACTGGAATTCATAGCATTGCAGAAATGATTGACATTATTCTCTGTGTAAAACCAAAATGGATAAAAACAGTATATTGCCTAGGTGATTTTATGCAGAAGCTGACTTAAAAAGCTTTTTTGTGGTATTCCCATCACCAAATCATAGAACATGATCTCAGAAGAATTTTTTTTAAACAGAATGAAATTCAAAGGAGATATACATGGTGGATGTAGGTAGCATGTAACAGCTTACGAACAATGACTAGAATATGAGAAAGGATGCAAAAGACATGTCTCTATGAAGACATATACAAGCAAAACAGAAGGTGAATAAGTCATGAATTGAGAATGAGACACAATAGATTACAGCTTAAGTGATATATTGTCACTCCTAAGATACTGAATGAACCTACATGATGCTTAGAATGTCTATCAAAGCATTGTAGGTTATCAGTCACTCAAAGGACAAGGAAGACACATATAGTGGCTATAAGGGGGCTACACCACATTGCCAATGAACATGTATAAGAAGCAGCATAAAAATATTTATATATATATAGATATCTATATCTATATATCTATGTATCTATGTATCTACCTAGAGAGAAAATAAGGTAGTCAAATGCAAGAGGGATGGGACTACCCAATGGAAAACTGGGATACTTGCTCTATTATCTATACATTAAAAGATCTAGAAAGATCCTCAGCATGTTTCATGGACTTCCAAGTAGAAATTTTTTCTTTTTCTTTTGTTACATTTTGAGTTCCAGTTTGTCTCCCTCTCTTTCTCCCAAGCTTGCATTAGAAAAGACCAACATTTGATATATATATATAGATAAAGATATACATATACATATAGATATACATGTATATATACATATACTCCCACTTATCACTTCTTTCTCTGGAGTTTGATGGCATTTTCCTTCATCAGTCTTTGTAGTAGATTTGAAAGATGATATTACTCATACTATCTTAGTCATTCAGAGTTACTCTTTGAACAATGTGGCTATTACTATATATAATGTTTTCTTGGTTCTGCTTATTTCACTGCATTTTTCATGCAAATCTTTCCATATTTTTTCCACAGATTCCTTTACTTTTTCCCTGATTACCTTGGGAAACAGACCTAACAGTGGTATTACTGAGTCAGTGGATATACACAGTTTTATAACTCTTGGGGCATAATTCTAAATTGTTCTCCCAAACAACTGGATCAGTTCACATTTCTACCAACAGTGTATTACTGTCCCAATTTTTTCCACATCATCTCCAGCATTTGTCCTTTTCCCCTTTTATCATTTTAGCCAATTTGGTTATGTGTGAGATAGTACCTCAGAGTTGTTTTAATTTGCATTTCTCTAATAGTGATTTAGAGCATTTTTTTTTCATATAGCTATATACAGCTTTAATTTCTTCTTCCAAAAACTGCTTGTTCATTTCCTTTGACTCTTTGTCAATTGGGGAATAACTCATATTCTTATAAATTTAACTCAATTCCCTGTATATCTGAGATAAGAGGCCTTTACCCAAGAAACTGGCTATAAAATTCTCCCTAATTTTCTACTTTCCTTCTAATCTTGGTCATAGTGGTTTTATTTGTACAAAACTTTTTAATGTTTCCAAGTACAATTTATTGGAGGATGAGAATGGGTTGACCAGTACTATTTGAAGAAGTATCAGCATTGATAAGATTATGATTTCATAAACCATATCAAATTGTGGAAAAGAATTTCCCAAGGTTCAAAGTCAGAGAAGGATTGTGATTTATATGAAGGGAGTGAGGAAATCACAGATTCTACAAAAATATCCATTTGGATCATCTAATCTTGATTCCAGAGCAGTAGTACTAGTGATCCTAGCTTTGAGTTTTCTTTCATAGGATGAGAAATTTCCCTTTAAATGTAAACATAAAGACCAGAGGTTCTTAAATTTTTTATGTTCTAGACCCCTTTGGCAATCTGGTAAAAACCTTTGGATCTTTTCCTAGAGTAAGGTTTTTAAATGTATAAAATAAGAAACATAGAATCACAAAAGAAACCAATTGTGTTGGAATACAGCCATCAAAATATATATTTAAAAAAAGTTCATGGGCACCACATCTTTACTCTCTTCTTTGATCCTAGGGAATGGTTGGACACATTTTTCTCAATTTTTACTCTTAATAACATATAAAAATAGTAATAATAACTCAAATAGCACATTTAGGAGTACAAAGCTCTGTGAAATAGGTGGTGTGATTACTCTCATCTTACATATTAAGCAACCAAGTCTCAGAAGGAAGAAGTGACTTGCTCAGATTCAGGATTTGAACTAATTTTCTTTATTCTAAATCCAGTGTGTTCTTTCTCTTAGTAACTGAATCTATCCCATGTAGAGACTCTAGATTTAAATGCATCTCAGCTAGTACTGTAAGAAATTGGATTTCTGATTGCAAATTAAATCGAGAAAGTTTGACTATTACTTGTGTGTGTGTGTGTGTGTGTGTGTGTGTGTATTTGTACTACCCCATTTAGCCCATACAATCAACCAAATTACTTAAGATCCTTTGAGTAAAGGCAAAGCCATTGGCACTGATTACATAAATTTCTTCATAGCTTGGCATCAGCCTATCTGGGCTCACTTTTGTATGACACAATCTTTAAATAGACTCTTTGCTCAACTTAGGCCATTACACTTAAAGGGACTGGAGCTCATCCAGTGCTAGGAACTTGATACCTTGGATTGAATCTCTGAGCAGCTGAAATATGCAACTTGTTCCTTTAATATAGTTATTACAATAAAAGGCACTTCCCTTACTCATGTGCCATGAAATCCTTTGTTTGACTTTCCTTGAGGAATGGTGTCATGGTAAGTGTTTAACAACCAGCTCTCTTTAAAAATTTATTCACTACACACTTTTAAGTTTAACCTTCATTATTAATATTTTCTACATCACTTTAATAATTCCAAATGATAAACAACTTAATAAATCAAGCCCTGATTTATAGTATTTGTCAAATTGTGAGCTGTAAATTCTCAGATTAAAAATTTAACAATCAGATTTCAGGAGCCTGTATGAGCTGGTTCCATTACTTTCCTGGAATTTCCAAGCTTTTAAGGCTATCTATAATCTAGCCATAGAGGCAGATAGGGGTCTCAGTGGTTAGAGCACTAGGGCTTGAGTCAAAAATACCTGAGTTCAAATCCAGCCCCAGACACTTAAGAGCTGTGTGACCCTGAGCAAGTGACTTAATCTCGATTTGCATTAGATCACTCAATTATGAAGTGAATATAATAACAGAATCTATCTCTCAGAGATTGTTGTGAGTATCAAATGAGAAAATATTCTTAAAGCTTTTAGAATAGTGCCTGACACATAGTAGGTATTCTATAAATACTTATTCCCCTCCCCTCTCCCTTAGAAACAGAATACTGTTGACACTATTGCATTCCTCCTCCCTACCTAATAACTCCAACTAAGTCTCTCCTGAATCCTATCTCACTTAAATACATAGACAAGCAGGAAAAAACAGGGACTGACTTAAGCTCTCCCCTGAATCCCTCCAAATGCCTGGAAAAATGGCTCTGAACAAATTCTAGAGCTACAGAACCCATGAAATAACAGAGAGAAGCAGGTCTCCAACCCAGGATAGCCTGGATGGTCACTAGGAAGGGGCTATCATACCATGCTGGGAGCGGAGTGCAGCCCAGCATGGGCTGTGCCAGGATAGACCAGGGTGGATCCCTGCTTGGATCTGGATTGTGGTCCTGGTTGGCGGTTCTTGGGGGAGGAGGAGCACTGGTGTGGTGGCTTAGAAGTAGCTCTGAAAATAGGCATGCAAGGCCCCTGAAGATTGGGACAAAGGACTGTTTACTCTGAAGGCAGCCATAAGCTGACCAAAAGCTCAAGGGTCAAGTAGTTGGATGGCAACATGAGCAGCAGACAGCGGAAAAGGACTCAAACTCAGACTCAGACTATAGAATATTTTTTGGTGACAAAGATCAAAACATACAGCCGAAAGAAGTCAACAAAGTCAAAGATCCTACATCAAAAGCCTCCAAGAAAAATATGAATTGATCTCAGGCCATGGAAGAGCTCAAAAAGGATTTGGAAAAGCAAGTGAGAGAAGTAGAGGAAAAATTGGGAAGAGAGATGAGAGAAATGAGAGTGATGCAAGAAAACCATGAAAAACAAGTCAATGACTGGCTAAAAGAGACCCAAAAATACTGAAGAAAATAACACCTTAAAAATAGACTAACTCAAATGGCAAAAGAGCTCCAAAAAGTCAATGAGGAGATGAAAGCTTTGAAAGGCAGAATTAGCCAAATGGAAAAGGAGGTCCAAAAGACCACTGAAGAAAATACTACCTTAAAAATTAGATTGGAGCAAGTGGAAGCTAGTGACTTTATAAGAAACCAAGACATTGTAAAACAGAACCAAAGGAATGAAAAATGGAAGACAATGTGAAATATCTCATTGGAAAAACCACTGACCTTGAGAATAGATCCAGGACAGATAATTTAAAACTTATTAGACTACCTGAAAGCCATGATAAAAAAAAGCCTAGACATCATCTTTCAAGAAATTATCAAGGAGAACTGCCCTGATATTCTAGAGCCACAGGGCAAAATAGAAATTAAAAGAATCCACCAATCACCTCTAGAAGAAGATCCTAAAAAGAAATCTCCTAGGAATATTGTCACCAAATTCTAGAGTTCCCAGGTCAAGGAGCAAATACTGCAAGCAGCCAGAAAGAAACAATTTGAGTATTGTGGAAACACAATCAGGGTAACACAAGATCTAGCAGCTTCAACATTAAGGGATTGAAAGGCTTAGAATATGATATTCCAGAGGTCAAGGGAGCTAGGTATAAAACCAAGAATCATCTACCCAGGAAAACGGAGTATACTTGAGGGCAAAATGTGGATTTTCAATAAAATAGAGGACTTTCAAGCTTTCTCAATTAAAAGACCAGAGCTGAATAGAAAATCTGACTTTCAAAGACAAGAATCAAGAGAAGCATGAGAAGATAAACAGGAAAGAGAAAATTATAAGGGACTTACTAAAGTTGAACAATTTTTTTTACATTCCTACATGGAAAGATGGTATTTGTAACTCATGAGACTTTTCTCAGTATTAAGGTAATTGAAGTGAATATACATATCTATATCTATATCTATATGGATATGTATATATATCCATATAGATATAGATATAGATATGTGTGTGTGTGTACATATATATATATATATACACACATACATACACATATACAGAGGGCACAGGATGAGTCGAATATGAAGGGATGATATCTTTAAAAAAATAAAATTAATGGGTGATAGAGGAATATTGGGAGAAGGAGAAAGGGAGAGACAGATTGGGGTAAATTATCTCACATAAAAATGGCAAGAAAAAGCAGTTTTATTGAAAGGGAAGAGGGCACAGTTGAAAGTGAATGAGTGAATCTTGATCTCATCAGATCTGACTTAAGGAGGGAAAAACACATACACTCAGTTGGGTATCTTACTCTATAGGAAAGTAGGGGGGAAGAGGATAAGAGAGAGAGATGATAGAAGGGAGGTCAGATCGGGGGCAGAGGTAATCAAAAGCAAACACTTTTGAAAAGGGAGAAAATTGCATAAAGGGGGACAGGAATAGGATGGAGGGAAATATATTTAGTCTTTCACAACATGACTGTCATGGAAGTGTTTTTGTATAAGGATGCATATGTGGGCTATGTTAAAATTCTTGCCTTCTCAAGGAGGGTAAGTGGGGAGGGAAGAAGGGAGAGAATCTGGAACTCAATGTTCTAAAAACAAATCCTCAAAAAAGTTCTTTTTACGTGCAACTGGGAAATAAGATATACAGGCAATGGGGCATAGAAATCTATCTTGCCTTACAAGAAAGTCAGGGGAAGGGGGAAAAAGTGGGGGGAGTGGGGTGACAGAAGGGAGGGCAGACTGGGGAAAGGAGCAATCAGAATATATGCCATCTTGAAGTGGGGGGAGGGTAGAAATGGGAAGAAAATTCGTAACTCCAAATCTCGTGGAAATCAATGTTGAAAACTAAAAATATTAAATAAATAAAGGATAAATGTAAAATAAAAAAAAACACATAGACAAGCAGACCTCTCCAAGAAAAGCCTATTATCGTAGCATTGGAGGAAAGTTGGGCATAGCCTTATATATTCTTTAATTTTGGAAGAATTTTTGGAAGATTTTGGAAGAGTTCATAGAAAAGATAAATTTCTAACTCTGAAATTCTGATGGGAAATCAGCTCAAAAGGGATAAAAATCCCTCAAGAATTCAATTCTGATGTCATATTTAAGGCTTGAAAAGCACTTTCCTCATATGAGCCCTATGAAGGATGATTATTCCTATTTTATAGGTGAGGAAAATGACATTATGAGACATTAAGTGACTTACTCAAGGAATCACAGTTTGATAAACACATGAAGCACTGTTTAAATAGAAGGCTTTTGGGGCAGCTAGGTGGCATAGTGAGTAGAGCACCGGCCCTGGGGTCTGGAAGACCTGAGTTCAGATAAAAATAGCAACACATAACATGATATAATTACATTATATCTGTTAATAACATGATAACACAATAATAATGTAACATATAACAATGTAATAACAAGTCAATAACAGGATATAATAACATGCTATAAATAGTTCCAATACAGAAAAGAGTTGTCTAAAGATAGTCGTGAATGCATAAGAAATTATGAATTTACTTAGGTCATCTAAAAAACTTCTAGGAAAGATTGAAACAAGTTTAAAGAAAGGAGGATTAATGAAAATATGGTTAAATCATCCAAGAATGGTGACAGAAGTACTAAAACTATCTCAGCACAGAGTTAATCAAGGATATCTATGAATTCCAAGGATAAAGAGACAAGCTTCTAAAAATGTGGGGCAGGTAATAAAGAAATCATGGAATAGTTTATCTGTCAGATTTATGGATAAGGGAAGGATTTTGGACCAAGAAATATATAAAGAGTATTACAAAATGTAAAATAGATAATTTTGACTATATAAAGTGTAAAAAGCTTTTACACAAACAAAACCATTGCTACAAAAATTAAAAAGAAAGCAGAAAACTGGGGGTAAATTTTGCAACAAATATCTCTGATAAATGCCTCATTTCTCAAATACATATAGGGAACAGAGTCAAATTTGTTAAAATACAAGTCATTCCCCAACTGATAAATGGCATTAAAAGGCAGTTTTCAGACAAAGAAATTGAAGCTATTTAGAGTCATAGAAAATGCCCTAAATTATTATTGATTAGAGAAATGCAAATAAAAACAACTCAGGTACCACCTCACAACTATCAGATTGGCTAATAGGACAAAAAAATCACAAATGTTGGAAGAGATGTGGGAAAACTGGGACACTAATTCACAATTGGTTGAATTGTGAACTGATCCAACCATTCTAGAGAGCAATTTTGAACTATGCCCAAGGAGCTATAAAAATGTGAGTATCACTGCTAGGTCTATATCCCAAAGACATCTAATAAAGGGAAAAGGACCTAGTTGTATAAAATATTTATAGCAGCTCTTTTGTGGTTGCTGAGATCTGGAAATTGAGGGATGCCTACCAATTGGGGAATGTCTAAATAAGCTGTGGTATAGGATTATGATGGAATATAATTGCTCTATAAGAAATGACAAACAGGATAATTTCAAAAAAAATCTAGAAAGGCTTACATTAACTGATGCAGAGTGAAGTAAACAGAACCAGGAGAACATTATACACAGTAATAGCAATATTATTTGATGAAGAATTGTGAATGACTTAGCTATTCTCAGCAATACAATGTTCTGAGACAATCAGGAAGAACTAATGATGAAACATACTCTCTACCTCCAGAGAAGGAACAGATATTATTAGACTACGGATTGAAGCGTGTTATTTTTCACTTTCTTTCATTTTTTGTCCTTTTATTGAGTCTTTTTGCACAAAGTGAATAATATGGAAATGTTTTACATGATCGCATAAGCATAACCTATACCAGATTACTTACCATCTCAGGGAGGGGGTAGAGGAAGGAGGTAGGGTGGGATAGATAAAATTTGGAACTCAAAACTTTAAATAAAAATGTAAACTTTGAAAAAAGCAGGACAAGGGGGAAATCAAAGAAGAAAGAGCACCACTGTCTGCCATGGATGGAAAACGATAATGTGATAAATAGGATGGAGAAAGACACAATTCTTAGTCTATTCTTTTAACTAATTTTTCTATTTTTTTATTTTTATTTTTTTTATTATTTAATATATTTAGTTTTAAGCGTTGATTTTCACAGGAGTTTAAATTACAAATTTTCTCCCCATTTCTACCCTCTTCCCCACTCCAAGATGGCTTATATTCTGGTTGTCCTGTTCCCCAGTCAGCCGTCCCTTCTGTCACTCCACTCCCCTCCCATCCCCTTTTCCCTTTCTTTCTTGTAGGGCAAGATAAATTTCTATGCCCCATTGCCTGTGTATCTTATTTTCTAGTTGCATGCAAAAACTTTTTTGATTTTGTTTTTGTTTTCGAACATCTATTTTTTAAAATTTCGAGTTCCAAATTCTCTCCCCTCTTCCCTTCCCAACCACCCTCGCTAAGAAGTCAAGCAATTCAACATGGGCCACATGCATAACATTGTGTATAATCCTTCCATAACATTCATGTTGTGAAAGACTAACTATATTTCACTTCTTCCTAACCTATCCCCTTTTACTGAATTTTCTCCTTTGATCCCGTCCCTTTTCCAAAGTGTTTGTTTTTGATTACCTCCACCCCCATCTGCACTCCCTTCTATCATCCCCCCTTTTTATCTTCTTCCTCCTTCTTTCCTGTGGGGTAAAATACCCAATTGAGTATGTATGGCATTCCCTCTTCAGGTCAAATCTGATGAGGGCAAGATTCACTCATTCCCCCTCACCTGCCTTCTCTTCTCTTCCTACAGAACTGCTTTTTCTTACCACTTTTTTTGTGAGATAATGTACCCTATTCTATCTCTCCTTATCTCCCTCTCTCAATATATTCCTCTCTCATCCCTTATTCATCTTCAACTCACCCTGTGCCTGCTCTGTCTCTCTCTATTTCTCTCTCTCCCCACATACATACTCACATATACATATATATATACATAAACATTTATATGTATATATTACATATGTTTATATATGTATATATGATATATATTATACATATATATTATTATATATAATATATATTATATAACATATAAATATATATTATACATATTATATATCATGTATAATATATATTATGTATGTTATATATAATACATATAATAATAATATACATATAATATATGTATATATTATACATATGTTTATGTATATATGTATATGTGAGTGTGTATGTATGTATATATGTATGTGTGTGTACATATATATATATGCATATTCCCTTCAGCTACCCTAATACCGAGGTCTCATGAGTCATACACATCATCTTTCCATGTAGGAATGTAAACAAAACAGTTCAACTTTATTAAGTCCCTTGCAATTTCTTTTTCTTGTTCTTTTTCTTGATTACCTTTTCATGCTTCTCTTGATTCTTGTGTTTGGAAGTCCAATCTTCTATTCAGCTCTGGTCTTTTCACTGAGAAAGCTTGAAAGTCCTCTATTTTATTGAAAATCCGTATTTTGCCTTGGAGCATGATACTCAGT
>CM053622.1:81462186-81518714 GCA_028646595.1 Phalanger gymnotis
TCTTTTCCAAATCCTTTTTGAGCTCTTCCATGGCCTGAGACCAGATCATGTTTTTCTTGGAGGCTTTTGTTGTAGGCTCTTTGACTTTGTTGACTTCTTCTGGTTGTATGTTTTGGTCTTCTTTGTCACCAAAGAAGGATTCCAGAGTCTGAGACTGAATCTGGGTGCGTTTTTGCTGCCTGGCCATGTTCCCAGCCAACTTACTAGACCTTTGAGTTTTTCAGCGGGGTATGACTGCTTGTACACTACACAGTTCCATGTTCCAAGCCTAGGAGGATGTGACAGCTCTTCCACACCAGCACTCCTCCTTCCCCAAGAACCCCCAACCCAGACTGGACTTAGATCTTCAGCAGGCTCTTCAGTCCTGCTCTTATCAGCCACTTAATTCCTCCCACCAGGTGGGCCTGGGGCCAGAAGCAACTGCAGCTGTAGTTCTAACGCTGCCCCACTTCTGCTGCCCCTGGGGCTGTGGCTGAAGAGCAAACTCTATCCCAGTCCCCAGCCATTTCTCCCACTAACCTACTCCATTGTCCTAGGTGTTTGTGGGTTGGGAAGTCTGGTAACTGCCACAGCTCACTGATTCAGGGTGCTAGGGCACACTCCACCCGGCTCCCGGTCTTTTTGGTCTGTGCCGCCTACGCTGGGCTCTGCTCTGCTCAGCTCCACTCCCCTCTGCTCCCAGCTCCATGCAGGATAGACCTTACCCAGAGACCATCCAGGCTGTCCTGGGCTAGAGCCCTGCTTCCCTATGCTATTTTGTGGGTTCTGCAGTTCTACAATTGTTTCAGAGCCATTTGTTAATTTTTGGAGGGACTTGGCATGGAGCTCACACTAGTCCCACACTAGTTCCAGCCTCCATCTTGGGTCTGCCACCCCTTAACTAAATTTTTAAACAACTTTATCATCGGGCAACATTTTAAATTAGATACTAAATGCAAAGCATGGCACTTGGCATTGGAGGAGATGCAGAGAAGCAAGACAAACTGAAAGCACCAAGAAAGGTGAATCTGGTCAGCCCAAAGCACATACTTAGCATTCCCTACAAGTGTATTTCCATTAAGAAGTCATTTACAATGGCAAAGCCTGAACTACTATTCAGCAAAAAGTTATCCAGCTCTAGGAAGCCAAGACACTCAGAAATCCTTTGAGTTCCTTGCTTTGCACTTTTGTCAACACAGATATCCTGGCTAGTAATAGCAAGATTGGCACTCCATTAGCCATAATGGCCAGGAAGGGGAATTGTTTACCTGTTAGCTTTTAGGGGTCCCCGAATCTCTGACAAACGTCCTAAGGAAGAGGGAACTTTGCTTTTTCTTTTGCTCACCAGTGGTCACATCCAGTCAGTTAGTGAGTCTTGATGATTTCACATTTGGAGCATCTCTCATAGTTCTCTTTTCTTCTCTATTCCCACGACCATTTTCCTAGTCTAGGATCTTATTACTATTTCCTTGAACTTTTGTAGTAACCGTCTAACAAGTGATCCTATGTATGCATTCTTTCTTCTCTAACTTCCATTTTATGTTTACTGGACTTTTACTTTCTTAAGTATCTTTATTCCCATTGCTTATCAAAGAACACAAAACTCCTTAGTCTTTATTCAAGGCCTTCTACAAACTGGAGACATCCTCATTTTCTAGTTATACTTCATACTTCCCTTTCTAGTTATACTTCATACATCCCTTCCATGTGTTTTATGCTTCACTAAAGCACTATTATTTTGATATCTTTCCTACAATTATACTCATCACTTACTATAGATGAGCTATTTTAAAGATAAACAAAAGTGATATATTTTAATTTGTGCTGGCAGCATACTCCCTCTTTATGAACATAAAAGAGCCCTAGCTGCCCAGTCCTTACTTTTACAATCTCACAGGGTTTCCGTCCTTGTTGTGTTTCATTGGAGACATATCGTTTCCTTGCCCTGGCTTATTCAGGACCACAGACAGCTCCTGCCTGCTGTTGTGTTCCATAAATAGTTATGATTGATTAATATGAAAGAAGAAAATGGAAACAAAAGTGAGCTTGTTGACCTCAGTGAAGTTACTTTGTCCTCATGGAAGCAAGAAAACTAAATTTCTCTAAAATAATCTATATTTAAGAGTTTTAACTATTCACCAAAAGTGTATTATTCACTTATGGAACGATAAAAATTTAAGAAAATGTATGGTCACTGTACCTATGGAGTTTACAGTCTCATCAGTAAACATGATATATACATAGATAAGTCTAAAAAATGAAACATGAATGCATAAGTGCATAAATGAGTTGCAACAGAATGTAAGCTATGAAGAGGGAAAAGTCATTACAAACTGTTATCATAGGGGAACACATCTTGAGAAAGTTGCATTTGAGTTGAGCTTTAAAGGATAGGTAGAATTTAAATCTTTAGTTCATGTATAGGGGCTGCATTTCAGGCATAGTGAATCCAAAATCAAAGAAGCAGAAAAAACACAGGACATGAGTGTAAATAATCCAGTTCATTTAAAGACAGAGCATGTAGAAAGGCTGAGTAGGGCATAAGGTTGAAAAAGGAGAGTGGTGCCAGATAATGGAGAGTTTTCAGTGCTCGTTTTAGAATTTTTGCTTTACTTGGTAGGCAATGCCATCTCCTCCAACAGTGACACTTCATTGGTATGTAACACGATTTAGCAATGACTAGGCAGAATAGACCTGCTAAAGTTGGACACTCACCCTGTGAACAGAGTAGATGGGGTGCTGAGAGCTTTGGGTCCATTAACAAAGATGCTTGTTCTTTATATTAGAGACAATTTGAGATGGGTCCATTTCCAAAAGAACATGTAGCTCCTAATGAAGCTGTATTTAGAACACTCTCTAATTACACACATTAAACAGTCCAATTCTCACACTATGCTTAGAATTTTCAGAAAGCAGAATTGGAGAATTATGGGAGACCAGTCTCACAATAAGGTTTCCATAAAAGTTGGTCCATTTGCCTATAAGTGATCATCCCTTTCACAGTGAATTATATAATCATGTTATGGGAGACATTAGAAGCTTATGTGAAAGAACTGAGAAATTCAATGTTTGGGCTCATTTTCATCGAAAAAGGACATATTTTTGCATCTGTTCTTTCAGCTCATTACAATATCTTCATAAGTTTAACAGATTAAAACCTGGCATGTTTCCAGCTCATTAGGGATCAATTTACATGAATTATGATATTACATGATTCAGGAATTGTGATTAATTACATGAATTGGGAAAAATGTTTTCTCACCTGTAAAGGCCTTTATAAAACAGGATCATAGAATTTGTCATTTAAAGAAATTTTAGAGATCACTTAGTTCAACTTCCTGCCCCCATTTTACAGATGAGGAAACTATGGCACAGCGCTTGAAACTGTTTTGCTCAAAGTCATAAAGATAGTGAATAGGAAACTGAAATTTGAACCTGTTTTCTGATTCCAAACTCAGTACTCTTTCCACTATACAAAAGTATCTAATATGTACATGTGTACACACATACATGTACACATATATTTTAGTCATTGGTCAAAATGGATCTTCTCTCTTGCTTTTGGCAAATAGTAATTAGCAATACACATCTGTACTCAACTTGGTTATGCCACCTTTTGCAGTGGCTAAAGTTGCTGGGCCTAGAGTCAGAAAGACCCTCGTTCAAATCCAGCCTAGGACCTTTACTAGTTATATGACCTTAATCCCGATTAGCCTCAGTTTCCTGAATTGCCAAATGGGGATAATAACACCTAGCTCCTAGGGATGTTGTGAGGATCAAATGAGATGTTTCTAAAGTGCTTAGCATGGGGTGTGGCAAATAGTAAGTGTAAATATTATTTTTATCATGTGAAACTATTATTACTATTTCCTCATGCCATACCAAAATGCCAGAATATTCTACCTCACAATAGAAAACCAAATTCTAGTCTTGCCTCCTCCATAGAATTTTTTGCTGTTTATATAGACTAGAGTGTCATACCTCACTTGAACTGCTATAACATGTGTTACCTGCACTGTAAAACAAGGGTTCTTAATTTGGGGTCCATGAAATTAAAAAAAATTAATAATTATATTTTGATGCAACTGGTTTTCTTTGTAATGCTATATATTTTATTTATTTGTTTAAAAGATTATCTTTTTTAATACTGTGTATTTTATTTTGTTCATTTCACTTAGAAGATTGTATAATTCTAATGTCATTCAAAACCAGCCACCACCAACTAACGTGTCTGAAAGACTCCCTGGAGGCATTTCTTCCTCCATTGATAGAGAGCAATACCAACAGAGACACATCAGTGGGGGCACCATACACTGAGAGAGTCACATCATTCTCCTGCTGTGTCTCCTCTTGAGGGACTTTGTGAAGAATATTTAACAGTCAACTGCACCAAGACAAGTTTCCTTTTGAAGAAGAAAATCATATCATCATAGATTTAGAGCTGGAAGGAATCTCAGAGTCCATGTTGTCCAATCCCCTTTTTATTTGAGAAAACTGAAGCCAGTGGAAGTTAAGCAATTGTTAATGAACACACACAGAGATTAGTAAGTGATAGAAGTAGGACTTGAATCCAGGTCATTTGACTTTCTAGGCAGTGCCCTTTCCACTATACTGTATGTCTCTTATTCTTGTTTAAGAATCCTAGAATCTGATTCCCTTCAAAAACAAACAACTCATAAACAAACCAGATTCAGCCAAGCAGAAATTGAAGATGAGAAGCTATTCCTTCTCAGCTGCATGTTTCAGTCATTTTCTGGATCGATTCATACATGGCAGACAACAAAATCAATAACAATTTGCTACATAAACATAATTCAGTCATTTAGTTAAATTCAAAGGTGACTGGCAGCAAACACAGAGGATCCCAGGTCTTATAATAAAGTGCAGGATGGTTTAGAATGGATTAAGATAATAAAAATTGTTTTTTTCAATAGGTTTTTTTTTTGAGGCAATTAGAGTTAATGTGCCTAGGGTCACATAGCTAGTAAGCATCTGAGTCCAAATTTGAACTCAGGTGCCCCTGATTCCAGGGCTGGTGCTCTATCCACTGCAACACCTAGCTGCCTCAGATGATAAAAATGTTGAGGGAGAAGGGATATCAAAAGTCACCTAACCCAATCCCCACGTAGAGCATGAATCTTTAACATTTTGGGACTCACAATGACAAAGAACTAAGGGCTACTAAGGTGAAAACTTTGGACACCTTTAATACTCAGGAAGTTTTAACTGAAACATACCTCCTCATTTACTTTGTCCATTGGCTTTAATCCTATCATCAGCTACTGCCATGATTTCTCAAGGATCTGGTGGGGAGAGTGTATTTCAAGGTGAGAAAAATGATTATTAAATAACCAACCATTAATATTGGGGAGACCAGGATTTTTCCTTTCTTTATTTGGAGATTAGGCCAAAACAAAGTTCTCTGAAGGGAGGGGGGATGATAAGATGAAATTATGGAATTCTTACCCCACCCAACAAAAAAACCTTACAAAGAAGTTAAGGTGCATTCTGGCCCATTGCTTTTCACTCAGGCAAGTATGGGCAGGGGGTAGATCCTTTGTCTAGATTATCTGAGCCTGGGAATGGTCTGGGAGCAAGAGTGATCAGAGCCCCTCATTAGAATGGGTCCGGCTCTCATTCTAATATTCATTCTCATTAATTGTTAACCAATCAGATTTGATTGCTACCCCTCAGGAACAATGACTTTTCTGAGGGCATGTAACTGTTGAATGGGTTTCATGATGGGTCTTTGACATTCAAGAATGCCACTCACCCCTTTTATTAATTATCTACTGGCAATGATTAATATAATAATTACCCAGAAATTATGGCTCTCAAACTTTTTATATGTCACAAAGGCAATTTTGTCAAATCAATGAAAGGAAATGAACATAAGAGAAGCACAGAATCACACAGAGGCAGCATGGTGTGGTTTAAAAAACACACACCAAATTTGGCATAAGGAGGGGAGGGCCTCAGGCTCCTCATCTGCAAAATGAGGTAGTTGGACTAGATAACCTCTGTGCTCCCTTTTAGCTCAAGGTCTATGATTCTGTGACACAATTAGTGTCATGAGCAAGATTCAGATGCAATTCTCTCTGAGATCATGTATTTAGAACTAGAAAAGATCTCGGGGGCCATTTAGCCCAGACACATTATTTTATAGGTGAAGAAGCAGAGGCCCAGAGTGATGAAGAGAGCTACATAAGGAACCACAGGTAGTAAGCAGCATATCATTTCTGTTCAGTTGTGCCCAAGTCTTTACGATGCCATTTGGGGGTTTTCTTGGCAGACACTGGAATAGTTTGCCGTTTCCTTCTCCAGCTCATTTTACAGTTGAGGAAACTGAAACAAACAGATGTTAAGTGAATTTCCCAGAGTCACATAGCCAGCAAGTGTCTGAGGCCACATTTGAACTTGTGAAGATGAGTCCTCCTGACTTTAGGCCCAGTACTTTATGCACTATGATGCCACCTAGCTGCCCAACAATTAGTGGGATTTAAACCCAGGTCTTCTGGCTCTGGAACCAGCATTCTTCCTGCTCTTCTCTGATGGGCAAATGATTGAGCTTCAGGTCCTCACATGTAAAAAGAGAATACCTGTTCATGGGGTTGTTGTGAATTAAAGTAGACTTGCAAAAAGCTCTTTGGAAACCTTAAGGCTACACATCTCTCAGATTTAGATCACATGACCCATAAATCCCTTCTATAGTTAGGAGTAGTTATTTGCGCCTTTCTCTGCTAGAAGGTCTCTAATGAAAGGGAGCTCATAACCTACTTCATGAAGCAACACATTCCATTTCTGAAAGCCTCAGTCTGTCAGCATCCTTCTTGAAATGATGATCATGATGTAGTTGTTAAATGGCTCAACTGAAGGAATCATTTAGAGGACATATTATCTCAAAGTAGACTACATGGGAGTCATTGAGCATATTTATAGCCAGATGGCAGCTTTGCTATGAGCATGTGAGTTTTACGTGTAGCTACAGGGGCACAGAGAAGCAGTGGGATGTAGTAGCTAGAGAGCTCGCTCTGAAAACAAGAAGACCTGGGTTCTAATCTCACCTTTGATGTATCCTGCTTCTGTGACCCTAGGTGAGTCACTTATCTTCTTAGGCTAGTGGTATCAAATTCAAATAGAAACCAGGCCCAGCAAATCACAATAAGGATCCCTGTAGTGGTGTATTGACTTAGAAAACCATATTTTAAAATTACCTATGTTCTATTGTATTTCTATTTATTTGGTTAAGTATTTCCCAATTACATTTTAATCTGGTTTGGGCTGCACTCTGGAAAATAGTGGGTGATATGTTTGACCTCTCTGTTCTAGGAAACTCTTTAACTCTTCAAGGTTTTGAGCAGGAGGAGACATGAATTGTCAGAAGGGATTTCCTTATCAGGTAGTTCCTTCAGTCATTGAAATCACAGGTCCAAGCCCTATACCTTTCCTTAAAGAGCCTATATAACCTCTGAGAAATTGGGGCCAATATTTTGGAGCCCCTATTATTTAGGGATCAGGTAACTAGGGCTTCTTCAGGGAAAGGTGGAGAGAGAAGAGATAATGATTAAAAGCTGGCACTTATATAGTGCTTTAGGGGCAGCTAGGTGGCACAGCAGATAGCTTACCAGGCCTGGAGTTAGGAAGATTTGTCCTTCTCATGAGTTCAAATCTGGCCTCAGAAACTAGCTGTGCGACCGTGTTTAAGTCCCTTAACCCTGTTTGCCTCAGTTCCTCATCTGTGAGCTAGAGAAGGAAATGTCAAATCACTAAAGTATCTGCCAAGAAAACCCCAAATGGCATCATGAAGAGTCAGACACAACTGAAAAACAACAGGAAATACAGTGCTTTAAGGTCTGCAAAGAGCTTTACAAATATTATCTCAGGTAATAACAACTCTGTGAGGTAGGTGCCTTTATTATCCCCATTTTGTGTATGAGGAAACTGAGGCAGACAGAGATTGAGTACCTTGCCCAGGGTCACATAGCTAGTGAGGCAGGAATTAATTTCCACTCTTCTTGACTCCAAGTCCAGAACTCTATCCATTGCATGACCAAGCTGCCTCTAGATAAAGAAATGTGGAGCATCAGGTGCCTCTTGTTAAATAAAAAGGCTAGATACTCATGCAGGCACTCAGAAGGCACAGGAATTAGAAAATGCTGGAGCTGGATGCTTGAAGATAATTTTCTCTCACCCCTTCCACTCATGACCCTCCTCTTCCCTATAACATACCTCAAACTTCCTTCTGCACTTTGGTGACTCACTTCACCTCTTTTTCACTGCTCCTTTAAGCCTGGCTTCCATGTCCATTTCATGCCAAGAGAGCCAGGGGGATATGGTAGAGAGTGAAACTAAACTCGAGATCCAGGTAGCTGGGTCAGAGTCTCAGAATTGTTTCATATTAGCTATGACATCTAGAGCAAGTCAGCTTAATTCTCAAGATTTTAGTTTCCTCCTCTCCAAAATAGAGTGTAATAACATCTTCACTTTGTCTCACTCAGGGCTATCATGAGGAAAGTGCTTTGAAATCTGCAAAGTTATTATTATCTCGTAATTATTTTTTATATATTTTAATATAGTTATATATACATGCATTTTAATATACTTACATATACTTTAATATACATGTATATGCTATATACTTATACTTTTAATATAGTTATATTTACTTATACTTAGATGTCATCCTGATAGAATGTAAGTTCCTTGAGGGCAAGGCTGTTAGAATTGTTTTCCTTTGTATCTCTGCCACTTAGCATATATCTAAGTGTTTAATATATAAGCAGGAGCTTTTTTATTAATTGTTTTAACCAGATTTCACCCAGATACAAATATTAGTATGGAAGGGAGATAGCACAGGTTGTGATCTGAAAGGCAGCATGATAATGCTATACTACGTATCAGAAAACTTGATTTCTAGTCGTGGTGCATGATCTGGTCCAAATCACTTTCTCCCCCCCCCCCCCCATGCCAGTAAGGCAAGATTCATGACCTCGAGTATGACCATGAACATGCCTGAATGGTTTGGAATCGCAAAATATGAAATACTCTCTATGTAGAAGGCAAAAGAGGTATAACATTTATTTAGACTCCAGAGGATTAAATCCAAGAACCAATATCCCCAATTTGATATAGGAGAAATTACACTCCAAAAGCCCAACTCAATATAGTAACAAGGAAATTATAACACAGTATTATAGCAAGGATCCAAGTCATCCTGTAACCTTTCCCACTGCTAGGGCCTTCTTGTAAACAATCCCTCATGAATCTTAACTCTCTGCCCAGCACTCTATTCTGCACCTCCGCCAATGTCTGCTCATCAGCAACTTCTTGATGTCTGCTGCCTCAATGTCTTCTCTCAGTTCTTCTGCTCTCAGTTCCGCTTCTCCTTCAGTTCTGCACCCTACTTTTATACAGTCCTAGCCAGCATCTGATTGGCTAGAACTCAGGTCTCTGATTGGCTGAATTCATGATTGACTAGAACTCAGTGCACATACCATTGACTCTGGCCTTATCAATTCCCCTTAGGGTCCTATTTAGCACCTAGTAAATAGGGGCTTTAGGACTATTTACAAACAAAGATATAATCAAGCTTTCTCACCTATGCCCACCTGAGGCCTATTGAATGGGTGGGGAAGATCTTTGATCACATTAATACTATACCCCCTCTGACTTATTTCTTCACGTCTGAAATGGGTCTAATAAGATTGGACTTTTGTTAGATGTTCTTTGAGAGTGATAAAAAAGTAGTGTACATAGATGTAATGGAATGTTATTGGACTGTAAGAAATAACAAGTATGAAAGCTATTAGGAGGCATGGGGAGATTCATGTACTAAGACAAAATGATATAAGCAGAATAAGAAAATTATACGTGCAATAATTACAACAAAAGCAACAAGAAAACCTAGATGCTATTTAATTGTAATATGCAAGCTTGATCCTCCAAAAAGACGTATCACAATCCATCTCCTTTCTTTGCAGAGATGAGGGCACTCTGGAGGTAGAAAACAATATGTTATTAATATATATTAATTTAATTGAACACTTTGGCTAACTTTTTTTTCTCTCTTTTTTCTTCTTGTTATAAGATATGACTCTTCAGGTAAAGAAAGTGGGGGTATATTCAAAAATAAAAGTGATGCAAAACCAAAGGAGAAGAATACACATAAAAACTGCATCACTTAAATGTATATTTTGTGATCTAGCATGCCTTTTATGAATGATTGTATTTTCCAAATAAATCTGAATGGATTGCTTCCCATTCTGGGGCAAGTGAAATCTCAGTGGATAAAAGCCAGTTGTGTAAGTGACACCACCAACCATCTGTGTCTGTTTGCTCTGCAAATATAACACAAATGTTGAATTGCCTGCCCATTCAGGGCTACTTTCTTGTGGGATCATAGTATGATGTATTTTGAGCCTGAAGAGATTGGAGAGTTCATCAAGCCTAGTCCCCCTATTTTCAAGATAAAGAAACTGAAGCCGAGAAGGGTTAAGTGATTTGATGACAGTCAAACCACAAGTTATTGGACGAGGCAGGATTGTTTGTCATGCTTCCAAGTCCAGCACTTTCTATACTATATCATGGGAGTAACGGAATCATTCTTTCCTAAGACAAGACAACATAACCTTGAACATGTTGCCAGAAAGGCAACAAGGCGTAGACAGGAAATTCAATTCAATTGAATTCAATAGAATAGTAGAACTTCAGAGTTGGAAATGACCTCACCGGACATCTTGCCTAACTACCACTCAACCTCTTCTTTTCTGAATCAAATATAAGCTCTTTGAATATTATCAGAGCTCTCCAGGTAGTTACACCACCTCAGAATCAAAGAATCTCAGATTTGCAAAATTAACGTATCACAAAACACCAGAATTGGAAGGCACTTGAGAGGTTAACTTTCATCTGAACAAGAGTTGCCTAGACAACATACACCACAAGTCATCATTTAGCCTTTTCTTGAAATTCTCTGCCAAAGATTCAACCATTTCCTTCTAAGGCAGTATGTTCCACTCCTGGATAGTGCAAGTTTTCCTTTGTGACAGACTTAACTATGACTTTCTATAACTGCCATACATTGCTCTTAATTCTGCCCTTTAGAACAAAGTAGAGCAAGTCCAATCTCTTCTCAAGAAAGTCCACAAACAAGCATCCAGGGAAGAAATTATGGATCAGCAGGGATCCTCAGACTCTAGCCTGGGACCACAGACTCAGGCAAGAAGTAGCTCTATAGTTTTCTTATTCTGACCCTAGAGGAGAATGGCAAAATGAATCCCCAGGCTCAGTGCACGAGGAGGCAAGCAGAGTTGTTGCTCTGAATCTGTAGAGCTTTCCAGTTAGGTAATAGGGGGTTAGGCCAGCCATTGTGTACAAGAGCTCAACTCAGGGGCAAGTCTATAGCTGTGTGACCTAGATCAAAACCAGGATCTGACGACTAGATATTCCAGGATGATAGCAATCAGACCATAACTGAGATGAAACTGCATAGGGGCCACTGAAAGTTTGTGACTCCCTGGCTCAAGTTGCTCTGGTGATCCTTGATGAACACAGCATTCAATACTCAGAGAATATAGTGGTAGTGACCTTATAATACAGGTTAGGCCAGTCCTTCCCAAATTATGCAGAGCCTCACCCTCATGCAAAATCCCAGGTTAGTAAACAATGTGAAGATGAGTAAAACCATAAAAAAGCTCCCAGGATAAAAGGCTTTTACAGTTTCTGTGATGACAGAAACTCAAAAGAGGAGAAAAACTCGAAAATGTCTATAAGTAAATTCTCAGATAAAAATACAGCTTTGCCACAAGGTCAATTATAATTCCTAGAAGAAATGAGGTAAGTTTTTAAAATTATTAAAATCATACTATAAATAAAATGAAAGTATTAAAATTTAGAAAAGAATCAAGAGTTTTGGAGGAAAGATTAAGGAGGATGAATAAATTAACCCAAGAGAAACCTTACCTGGTAAGTAAGAGATTCCTTGAGAATTAGACAGGATTGTATTAAAGTCAATGACTCTATGAGACAAAAAGGAATATCAAAATAAAGTTGAAACATTTAAAAAAAGAAAATATAGTTAGAGCCATGTTGAGAAGAGACTTAAATGCCAAGTTAAGGAAAGATATTATCATAGAGGCTAAAGGGAGATATTGACAAATTTGGGGTATACAAGTGACTTGTTTAGACCTATTTCTTAGTTTATCTACATGAGTTAAATAGATTTGTATTGGGTTAGCCAGAAATCCTAGCCAGCATTTATTACATTGTTTCTATGGGGGGAAATATCATGAGTTCCAAACAATTAATTTACAAATGATTTTTTAGAATGCAACGCATTTGGAAGTTGAAATCTGAAGCTTGGGCCAGATATACTGGGACCACAATAAGGCCAGCCTGTCTAACGTGTAGGCTGTGGCATAGTGGGGAATAATACAGGCAGGTTGAGTAGAGAGGGAAAAAACTATTTATGTTAACAACTACCTCGATGGTGTGTTATGAGGATAAAAAGAGACATTTTTGTAAATTTCGTAAACCTGAAAGTGTTATGTGAATGCTAGCTGTTGCTGTTGTTGTTTTATCTATTTGCCAAGCTACAAGCCATTAAGAGTAGCCACAATGTAGAGAGAAGAGCCTTGAGATGCTGAGAAATTTACAGGAAACAAGATTCAAGAAAAGTGCCAGAAAAAAAATTGATGGTCTCAAAATACCTATACACATATCTATCTTACTTGAGAGATAATCAGGAAGTCAGAGTCACTGGACAGAAGAGAACATGGTGTAAGAATAGTTTATCTGTCAGATCTATGGAGAAGGGAAGAATTCATGACCAAAAAAGAGATAGAGAGTGTTACAAAATGCAAATTGGATAATTTTGATCATGTTAAATTGAAAAGTCTTTCTAGGAACAAAGCCAATGCAACAAAGATTAGGAGGGAAGCAGAAAATTGGGAAAGAATCTTTACAATCAGTGTCTCTGATAAAGTGCTCATCTCTAAAATATACAGGGAACTGAGTCAAATGCATAGGAATATGTCATTCGCCAATTGATAAGTGGTCAAAGGATATGAACAGGCAGTTTTCAGAGGAAGAAATTAAAGATATCTATAGTCATATTTGATTAGAGAAATGCAAATCAAAACAACTCTCAGGTACCACATCTCTCCTGCCAGATTGGCTAACATGACAAAACAGGAAAATCATAAATGCTGGAGAGGATGTGGAAAAACTGTAACATTGTTACATTGTTGGTGGAGTTGTGAACTGATCCTGCCATTCCAGAGAGTAATTTGGAACTATTCCCAAAGGGCCATAAAAATGTGCATACCTTTTGACCCAGCAATACAACTTCTAGGGCTGTATCCCAAAGAGATCGCACAAGTGGGAAATGGACCAGTATGTACAAAACTATTTATAGCATTTCTTTTTGTGGTGGCAAAGAATTGGAAATGATGCCCATCAGTCTGGGAATGGCTAAACAAATAATGGTATGTGAATGTAATGGAATACTACTGTGCTATAAGAAATGAGGAGCAGACAGACTTCATTACAACCTTGAAAGACTTACATGAATTGACGCTGAGTGAGGGGAGCAGAACCAGGAGAACATTACACATGATTACAGACACATGGTAGCTGTAAGCACTAACTTTGATAGACTTGGCTCTTCTTATTAATGCCAGGTTCAAAGACAGCTCCAAAAGACTCATGATGGAAAAAGCTATGCACTTCCAGAGAAAGAGTTACAGAGTCTGAATGCAGGTTGAGAGAAACTATTTGCTCTCTTTTGTCCCTTCTTTTTTGGTTTCATTTCTTCTTTCTCATGATTCATTCCATTGGTTATGATTCTTCTTTACAACTTGATTATTATATAAATAAGTTTAATGTGAAGGTATATGTAAAGCCTATGTTGGATTACATGTCATCTTGGGAGATGGGGGAGGAGAGGAAGGGAGAGAAAATTCGGAATTTAAAAACTTGTGGAACCGAGTGTTGTAAACTAAAAAGAAAAAAGAAAAAAAAAGAATACTGGAAAGGGAGGAGGGGGGCTAGGTGATAAAGGACTTCAACTGCCAAGCACAGGATTTTGTATTTGATCCTGGAGGCAATAGGGAGCCAATGGACTTTATTGAGAAGGAGGTTGACGTGACCTCCCCTGTGCTTTAGTACTTTTTAGCTACTTTTGTAGCTGAATAAAGGGGGATTAAAGTGGAGGGAGTCATGAGGCAGGCAGACTCTTTCAGAGTATTGCAATAATCAAGGCATGAGGTGATGAGGGCCTGCACTAAAGGGGTGTCAGTGTCAAAGGACAGAAAGGGGTATATGTAGGGCATGTTGCCGAGGCAAACTCAAAAAGCCTTGGCAATAGATTGGCTATAGAATTGAATATAGAAGAGCTGGTGAGAAGGCAAGCATACTTCCTAGGTTGTGAGCCTGAAGGATGGAGGAGATGGTGTTGCCCTCTATAGTAATAGGGAAAGTAGAATGGGATTGGTTTAAGGAGATTGATGATGAGTTCTGTTTGAGGCATGTTTAGTTTAAGGTGTCTACTAAACTTCTAGTTTGAGATGTCTGAAAGGCAGTTGGAGATGGGAGATTGGAAGTCTGTAGAGGGGTTGGGGCAGGATTTAAGAATCATCAGCATAGGGAGGGTAATTAAATCCATAGAGAAAATGGGTTCAGCAAATGAAGTAATGTAGAGAGAGAACAAGACCCAGGACAGAACCTCAAGGGACACTTACACTTAGAAGCCATCATCTATATGAGGATCCATCAGGGGAGACTGAGAAACAGTGGTCAGATAGGTATGAGGAGAACTAGGAAACAGTGGTGCCTCAAAAACCTAGAAAGAAGAGTTTTAAAGATGAAAGGGTGATTAACAGTGCCCACAGGCTATAGAGGTCAAGGAAAATGAGGACTGGTTTGGTAGCTAAGAGATCATTAGTAACTTTGGGGAGAGTGATTTAGGTAGAATAATAAGGTGAAAAGCTAGATTCTAAGCAGTTAAGAAAAGGATGAGAAGAGAGAAAGTTAAGGCTTATTGCAGCTGATCTTTCTGAGTTTAGCTACAAAGGGCTGAAGAGATATGAAATGGTAGTTAACATGAATGGATGGACCAAGTGAGGGATTTTGGAGTGGGGGATAAAGGAGGCATTGACATGATTGTAGGCAACAGGAAAGCACCAGTAGACAGGAAGATAATAAGGGTTAGAGTGGCAATGACAGAGGGTACAATTTGTTGAAGAACACAGGGTGGAATTGGATCACTTGAGTGGGTAGAGTCTTGGTATGGAGTAAGGTTACCTCATCGCATAAGACAGGGGTGAAGGAAGAGAAAGTAGCAGAAGTCATTTGAGTGATAGGAACTGAAGAAAAAGAAAAGGGTGCAGCAGGAGATGAAAGTTGTACTTACATAGCAGGAGAAAGAAGTCCTGTTCTCCCCAATTTTACTTTTTCTCTTCCCTCAAGGAAGAGGTGCAGGAGAAGATGGGAGGCCTAAAGTCAAAAGGAAGGTTACTCTTCTTTTCATTGGAGGTTCACCACATTCCCATTGGGAGTTCGGTCTGGCAACAGGAGGAGGAAGTTGCCTTGTGCTGGCACAGATGGAAGTCATTACTTTGGGGGAAGATGGAAGATGCTTGGTCTAGTCCTTGCCACCTTCCTCTAAGGGACACAGTGCACTCAATATGAGATAGAAGGCACAAGATATGCAGTCAGAGAAACATTTGACTCCTAAAAACCAGGGGTTCACAAATGGTTTTCAATGAGGCCCGGCGCTTGACCTGATCTGATGGAGTAGGCTCTTTAATTATGAGGACATGTGCTCAAGCTCACGTTCTGCCAAAAGCAGATGAGCTAACTTGTTTTTCGCCTTGCTTAAGTATTCTCTTTATGGAGACAACAAGGAAAGGAACTGCAATAAGGGATCTAATACTTACCAAGAAGGAGAGGCTTTGTTACTGTAGCACAAATGATGGAAACCTTGAGAAAGGCGACTACTCCATTTCAGGATTTTTGAATTTCAAAGGATATATGGGAAAGATATTTAGAAGGAATTATTTTTCATATGTCAATTGCACTAGATGGCCACTTAAGTCCATTCCAACCATGTTGGCCTTTTGTTGTATAACACGTTTATCAATGACTTGTATAGCTGCAAAAATGTCATATTTTACACATTCGCAGATGACAGAGATCTAGGATGGATAGTGAGCACATCAGATGGTGGAATCAGGATAAGAGATGAAACCTATAGACTAGAATACTGGGCTGAATATAACAAGGTGGCATTTAAGAAGGTTTACATTTAGAATAAAAAATCTATTTCACAAATACAATATGAGGAATGCATGGAGAAACTTGAACTAAGCTGTCGAAGATGCAGGGACTTTAGTAGACATCAAGCTCAACATGATAGGATAACCAAGAAAGTTAATCCACTATTAGGCTGAATTATACAGGATATTCCAAAAAAGATTTAGTGCAGTTTTAAACTATTAGCACACACAAAAAAACTGTATAGCGACTTTTAAGATACCCTATATAAGCCCTACTATTCAGAACATGGGAAGTGATAACCTTTCTGTACTATGCCTTGGCCACACCCTGATTGGAGTTCAGTTCTATATACCATAGTTTATTATTTTATATCATCTAACTTTACTGATGCTATTAATTTTATCTTGATTATGTTGATTATTTGTGTTGATTCTCTAAGATTCTCTACATAGAACTTCATTTAAGCATTATCTACAAATAAATTAATTCTGTATCCTCCATACTCAGTATAGTTCCTGGCATATAGTCAATGCTTAACAAATGCTTATTGTCTATTTACCAAGCTGTATAACATTAAGAATAGCCAAAATATATTTATTAAGCAATTATTTTAACTGATTACGCTTATTCTCTCAATTTCTTATCATTTTACTGCTATAGCTAGTCTGAGCACTGTTTAATAATAATGGGGATAGTGGTGAATGGTACCATAATTTGTTCAATTGATCATCAGTTGATAGATACTCCTTTAGTTTGCAGTTCTTTGCTACTGCAAAAGGGCTGCTATTAATATTTTTTGTATATATAGATCTTTTTCCTTTAATCTATTTGAAGGATAGGCCTAGTAATCATGTTGACCAGTCAAAAAATACGCAGTTTTAGAAACTTTTTAGGCATAGTTCAAATTGCTTTCCAGAATGGCTGGACCAATTCACAACTCCATCAATACTGAATCAATAGGTCTGTATTCAAACAACCCTTCCAAAATTTGTCATTTTCCTTTTCTTTTTGTCAATTGTGCCAGTTTATAATGGCAGAATCCCAGAGTCAATGTAATTTGCATTTATTTAATTATTAGTGGTAGCACTTTTTGTATGCCTTTTGATTACTTGGATTTCTGCTCTTGAGAACTGCCTATTCACAACCTCTGACGATTTATCAATCAGAGATGTTTCTTGCTCTTCTAAATTTGAATCAATTCTTCATTTATATTAGAAATAAAAACTTTATCAGAGAAATATATTGCAAAGATTTTTCTCAGTTAACCCTTTCCTTTGTAATCTTAACTGCCTTGGTTTTGTTTATGTGAAAATTTTTTAATTTTATGTGATGAAAACTGTCTGGTTTATCTTCTGTGATCTTCTCTGTCCTTCATTTGGTCATGGACTTTTCCCCTTATCCATAGATCCAAAAAGTAATTTTTTTTTCTTTGCTCTTCCAATTTGTTTATTATTTGCCCTTATATCTAAGTCATGTATCCATTTGGAGATATATATATATATTGTGAAATCTTGGTCTATGCCTAGTTTTTCACAGACTGCTTTCCAGCAGTTTTTGTAAAATAGTGAGGCCTTATTCCAGGATTTGGGGTCTTTGCTTCTATGAAAAACCAGAGCATGAAGTTTGCTTGCTTTTGCATGTTGTGTATCTAATGTGTTTCACTAATCGACTGTTTTTTAGTACCAAATGATTTTGATGATTACTGCTTTATAGTGTTGTTTGAGATCTGGTACTACCAGGACCTCTGTTGTTTTTAAATTATTTCTCTTGATATTCATTACCTTTGGTTTCTCCAGAGGCATTTGGTTATTATCTTTTGTTTTACTTCTATACAGTAATATTTTGGTAGTTTGATTTGTATTGTGCTGAAAAATTAAATTGATTTAGGTAGTGTTGTTTCTTAATTTCTTTTTGTGTTATTGATACAATCCAGCTAGCAGCTTCTGTGGGGGTAAAAGATCCACCTACAGCCAGCACCCAGAAAGCAGCTGACAGCACAGGTTCTTTTGATCTGCTTTACTAAGGAAAGCAAGGTGAAGGGGTTTGACAAGCTTACTTTAATTCAGCATACAAATATCGTTCACTTAGTTCAGGGGAAAAAGCCAGCACACCGAACTTCAGAGCAAAAGACAAACAAATTACAAACATCAGCAGACAGACCCAATACAATTCACAGTTACCAACATCTACATTCAGCCGAGGGGCTCAGAACAAGGGCTGGCACAGAGTCACAAGCATCACCACTGCTGCGGCAAAGAGCTCCAAGGAAGAGGAGGCCAAGCCCCAGTTTTATATCTTTTTCAGTGTCAGGGGTGAGTCACACATGCCACTCACCCCCCATGACCTAGAATCGTCACAAAGAGGTGGACTTAAACCCATGTGATCTAAAAACCTCTGCTGTCCCAGATGTAAACCAAGCCCTCCCCGGAGTTAGCCCCACTTTGGGCCCCACCTTAGTTGCCAATCCACACCCACATAGGTTTTACACCTAATAGGGGTTTGGGCCTGGGGCTTAGCACTTAGTAAGACTCAATGAAATACACTGAATTACTCAACAAAAACAAAAGCCAAACTCTTCAAGGGCACTTGTTGAACTAAGTGCTAAGAAGCCCACTTTGCTTACCAACACATATAGCTAGATTTTCTAGCACTGTATCAAATAGTAATATTTGTAATGGAAATCCTTATTTTGCTCCTGATCTTATGGCATAAGCCTCTAGTTTATCTCAAGTGCATATTATTCTGGCTCTTAATTTTAGATACATACTACTTACATTTTATGGAATGGTATATTTATTCCTATATTTTATAGGACTTTTTCCTAAATTGGATATGGGTATTGCGTTTTGTCATTTTCTGCATTTATTAATATAATGATATGATTTTTGTTGTTCTTATTAAAATGGCTGATTATGTTTGTAGTTTTCCCAATATTGAATGAACCTGACATTCCTGGTATGAATGCAGCCTAATCATAGCATATAATCTTTTTAATATGTTGCTATAGACATGCTAACATTTTATTTGAAATTTTTGTGTCAATATTCATCAAGTTTATTGACAGTTTTATTTGCTTGTTTTGATTGGTTTTGGTATCAAGACATATTTTTGTCATATAATTAATTTGACAGGATATCTTTTTTTCCTATTTTTGTAAACATTACATGAAATATTAGAATTAATCATTCTTTGAATTTTGGATAAAATGTATTGGAAGACCCAACCGGTCCTTTTTTATTTGGGGTTACATTTATGGCTTGTTCAATTTCTTTATCTAGTATTAGACTATTTTAAGTTTTTCTTGTTCTTTTAATCTAAGAATATCATACTTTAATAAATATCTTCCATTTCATTTAAGTTGTCTGTTTTTGCCATGTATTTGGGCAAAATAACATCTGATTATTTCTTTTATTCCTTCTTTATTTTCTAAAAATTCTTTTTTCATTTTTAATATTCACAATTTGGTTTTCCTCTTTTTAAATCAATTTTAAATTCTTTACCTTATGATTCCTCTTATTTAAAAATCCTTACTACTATTATTTATCAATTTCATGATTTCATTTTGCTTTAAATTTTATTAATATCTTCTTCAATTTTCAGTATTTTTGTGCTTGTATTTTTAAGAAAAATGTTAGTTTTTTATTTTAGTTGCATGATCAATTTATTTGTTCATTTACTTTTTTGTAGATGGAAGTGGTAAGAAAAATTTCCTCCTAAGGACTGCTTTGGCTACACCTCAAAATTGTAGTATATCACATTATTATTTTAATGAAATTATCTGCTTTTTAATGAATTGTTCTATGACCTATCAATTCTTTAAGATTAAGGTATTTTGTTTTTAATTCATTTTAATTACTTTCTTTTGTCACCCTTTTAAATATAAATTTAATGCATTGTGATGAATAAGGATGTTTTCTCTTTCTGAGGGGAAACTTTATGAGGAAAAAAAAATTGTTTCTGAGATTTTTCAGGTAGTATAGACAGCTGAGAAGTTTGTATACTCCTTTATATTCTCAGTAAGTAGTCTCCAGAGGTCTATAATATGTAAAATTTCTAAAATTTTATTCAGGTTTTTAACTATCATTGTTTATTTTTTATTGTATTTATCTGGGTCTGAAAGGGGATATTAAGGTCCCTTACTATTATTATTTTACTTCTATTTCTCCCTACAATTCATTTAGGTTTTCCTTTAAATGTTGAAGTACTATATCATTCACTACATACATGTTAAATATAAATATTAAGTCATTGTTCATAGTACCTTTTAGAATAAACATAGTTTCTGTGTTTATCTTTTATTCAAGTATATGTTTGTGGTTGTCTTATCTGAAATCATGCCTTTGTGAGTTCAGGCAAAACATCATAGCGTTTTCTCTAGGTATTTAACTCTGTGTGCATCTTTATGTTTCATGTGTCTTTTTTATAAACCATATGAGGGGGCAGCTAGGTGGTACAATAGATAGAACACTGGCCCTGGAGTTAGGAGGACCTGAATTCAAATCCATCCTCAAACACTTGACATTACTAGCTGTGTGACCCTGGGAAAGTCACTTAACTCCTGGTTGCCTCACCCCCCAAAAACAAAAAAAAAACACATATTATGGGGTTTTATTCTCTAATCCACTTTTTATTTTCATAGATGAGTTTGTCCCATTCACATTCACAATTATGATCATTAGTTGTATATTTCCTCCATCCCATTCATTGTTTTCTACTTATTTCTCTGTGGTCCCTACACCTTCTTTTCAAAGAAGAGAATGGATAAAGGCTTGTGTTCAGCCTGTTTTCTGTTTGTTTCAATCGATGTCTGCTCCCTTTCCCTCTTTTCTTTCCCCCACCTAGATTTGAATCACATTTTTTTATACTTTTTTCTTTTAAACCCCTTTTCATGATCATCTCTCCTAGCTTGGAATGTTTTGGTTATAACTAATCCCTCTTTGAACATACCTTCTCTTTTATTCCCTCCTCTCTGTTTCTTCCTATTTCTCTGTTGACTCGAATATATTTCAACACTGGAGTGTTCAAGGGAAGACTAGTACCTTTGATGTGAAGGCTGCTGAGCCCTTTTCAGGGCTGCTCATCCACCATTGGTATCCACTTGCCACTCAGCTCTTACATACGGCTCGAAAAACTGTAGCACACGCAGCAGCCATTTCCTGGTACACTGTCTGGTAGACAATCTAAACCAGGTTGAGTACAGCTGATGGGCCTTAAACCCATCTTTGAGTTGGAGGGTATCTATCCCAAGCTTGTGAAGACTTCTTCAGTGAAATAGGCAGATGTGAATATTTTATTTCAACTGGCTGTGAAGGCAGAGGAAACAGATTCTGTGGTGTGCTTAGAGCTCGGTCAGACATGAAAGGTGCCAAGGTCATCTGCTGCATCCAGTGCTCTCGCCATTTGTCTTAACTTTTGTCTTGCCACTGAAATCCAATGGCTCTGGAAGAGAGGGTGATGATAACCACTACAACTCTGCCTCATGTAAATCCAGTTTACATGTGAGTCAAAATGCATGAGTTATACCATTTTATTATTTTACTATTTCATTAATTTCTAATCTTACTATCAATAATTTACAATTTTATCATTTCATAATTTTGCTGTTGAGCCACTTTACTATTTTGTTGTTTACTATTTTACTATGTTGCTATTTTTTACCTTCATCGAAGTCCTGTGGTAACAGGGAAGAGATGAAGCAGTAGGTTTAGATACACTGGGAGCTGTAGTCACAACCCTGTACACAGGCAGTGCAGGTCATAGAGTCATCTTCTTATAGAACTAAAGCAGCAGAGGGATTCAGCAGCCCCCTGGGTGTTTGAACAGTCTTCTTGGGAACCCCACTGCTCACTTCCTGGCATGAGGAAGGGGCTAGAAAAAGCGCCCTAACAATTGCTTCACCTAACCCTGGCCAGCTTACTACAGAAGGCAGGAATCCCACCATGAGGTTGAAACAACAACAACATACCCACTTTTGCAAAGATGATTCCACTTACCATTGGTACATGGAATGGTGCATACTTATGGACAATAAGAAATATAGTAGACCTCAAAGACAAACAGCTCTTGTGAGAAGACTCAGCAGATATCACATCCACATAGCAGCCATGACTGAAACAATGCTGACAAATGAAGGCCAGCTTACTGAAGTTGGACTTGAATACATACTTTTCTTGAGGGGGCCCCGGTGATGGGGAGGGTCATGAAGCTGGTGTAGGTTTCCCAATCAAATCTAATCTAGTCAACAAGCTCGCATTCCTCCCAAAAGGAGCGAATGCTTACATGGATTCTGGATGATGAATGATGCTCTCATGCTTTCGCAGTCACCAATGAAATGAAACAAGGCTGTGTGCTTGCTCCCGTGCTTTTTAGCATGATTTTTCCAGCAATGTTGTCAGACACCTTCAACTAGGACAAAAATGGCATCAATATCAACTACCATACTGAGGGTATATTATTTAACTTGAAAAGGCTACAAGCCAAGACTAAAGTGAAGGGAGAGTTGGTGTGTAACTTTTTATTTGTAGATGATTACGCACTTAATGGAGCCTCTGAGGCTGAGATGCAACAAAGTATGGCTGGATTTTCTGCCGCTTGTGATAATTTTGGCTTAACAATTAAGATCAAGAAAACACAGGTTCTCTGCCACCGGCCAGCACTGCACCATTTATACGTGAAACCATTGATTACAGCAAATGGAGAAATTTTGAATGCTATGGATAAGTTCACTTACCTTGGCAGTATTCTTTCCAAGTATGTACACATATATGATGAGGTTGACATGCACATTGCTAGTGCTAGCTCAGTGTTTGGGAGGCTTTGAAAGAGTATGTGGGAGAGAGAGATATTAGTCTGACTACCAAACTGAAGGTCTATAAAATTGTTATTACTCTGACCAGCTACAGTTGGACATACTATACTTTAATCCTAAAATCATAATGTCATTTTGGCCCTCTTCAAACATGAATGATAGACAACAATAATTTCAACACCAAAAGTTTTGTGTTTGTGTGTGTATGCGTGTGTGTTCTACTCTCCCTTGACTTGTTCAGATAAAAGTGATATTTAAGTGATGCCTGCTCCCTCTACCGTTTCTTTTTTTTTGTATAAAAATCCACTTAAATACCTTAATCATATGAGCTATTTCCCTATTTCCTTCCCTATTTCATAGTGTATCCCTTCCCCCTTTCTTTCTTTTTTTTTTTCTTTTAAGATAATCCACAACAAAATAACTCTCAGGACCTCTGTCTTTTTTGCTCCTTCCATGACCATTGAAGACATTAAAATTCTTGGGGAACACTTCTATCATAACTCCCTGTTAGAATGTTAACACTTCATTCTTATATAGTCCCTTCTAATTAATCACTTTTATTTACCTTTTGTTGTTTCTCTCCTGTGGTTATATTCTATAGTTTCTACTAAGCACTGTTGTGTTGTTTTATCTGCAATACTTGGAAGTGCTCTATTTCACTGAAATTCCATTTTGTCTCTTGTAGAATTATACTTGGTTTTGTTGGGTAAGTTATTCTTAGTTGTCATGGCTTTCAGATAGTAAAATGCTTCCTAAATTAGTTCACCTTAATCTGCTTTCTGGGCCAGCTATGTGGTGCAGGGGATAAAGTGCCTGATCTGAAGCCAGGAAGATTTATCTTCCTGAGTTCAAATCTGACTTTAGACACTTATTAGCTATGTGATGTCACCCTGTTTGCCCCAGTTTCCTCATCTGTAAAATGAGGTGGAGGAGAATATGCAAACCACTACAGAATCTTTACCAAGAAAATCCCAAACAGAGTCAGGAAGAGTCATCCATGAGGAAAAAATATGCCTGAGCAACAACATTCACATCTTCTCAGAGCTTTTTGTTTGAAATTCCCTTTATCCCTCACCACATCCTACATTAGATACTATTTTTTCCTAATAGTATTTTATTTTTTCTCAATTACATGTCAAGACAAATTTTAGCATTCATTTTTACAAGATTTTGAGTTACAAATTTTTCTCCCTCCTTCCCTTTCCCCCTTCCTAAAATGGTAGGCACTTTGATATAGGTTATATATGTGCTATGATATAAAACATAGTTCCATATTAGTCATAGTTGTGAAAGAAGAAACAGATCAGAAAGGGAAAAACATGGAAAAGAACAAAGTAAGTAGGAAAAGTATGGTTTGATTTTTCATTCAGACTCCATCAGTTCCTTATCTGGACGTGGATAGCATTTTCCTTCCTGAGTCCTTTGTATTTATCTCGCATATTGTGCTGCTGAGAAGAGCTGAGTCATCCATAGTTGATCATCACACAATGTTGCTAATACTGTGTACAATGTCTTTCTGGTTCTGCTCATTTCACTTTGCTTCAGTTCATACAAATCTTTACAGGTTTTTCTGAAATCTGCCTGTTCATATCTTATTTCACAATAGTATTCCATTACATTCATATACTACAGCTTCTTCAGACATTCCCCAATTGATGGGCCTCACCTCAATTTCCAATATTTTGCCACCATGAAAAGGGTGGCTATAAATACTTTTTTTGCACATATAAGTCCTTTTTCCTTTTTTATGATCTAAGAGTGGTATTGCTGGATCAAAGAATATGCAGTTTGGTTGCCCTTAGGCATAATTCCAAATTGCTCTCCAAAATGGTTGGATCAGTTCACAACTCCATCAACAATGCATTAGTGTCCCAATTTTCCCACGTCTTCTCCAACAGTTATCATTTTCCTTTTTTTGTCACAGTAGCAATATGATAAGTGTGAAGTAGTAGTTCAGAGTTATTTTAATTTGCATTTCTCTAATAAAAAATGATTTAGTGTACTTCTTCATATGCCTATAGATAGCTTTGGTTTCTTCATCTGAACATTGCTTTTTTGTATCTTTTGACCATGAATCAATTGGGAAATGTCTTGTATTCTTATTAATTTGACTCAGTTATATATAGGTATATTTAAGAAATGAGACCTTTATCAGAGGCACTTTCTGTAAAGGTTGTTTCCTAGCTTTCTGCTTTCCTTCTAATCTTGGTTGCATTGGTTTTGTTTGTTTAGAAGCTTTTTAATTTAATATAATAAAAATTATCTATTTTACCTTCCATAATGTTCTCTATCTCTTGTTTGGTAATAAAGCTGTAACTCACTTAACTTCTCCTTTAAGAACTGAATGTTCTACCACTTGATGCGTATATGTTTAGTATTGATATTACCTCATTGTCTATGGTACCTTTTAGCAAGCTACAGTTTCCTTCCTAATCTCTCCTCATTCCTTTTTTTTTCCTTTTCCTTTGAGATTAGGATTGCTATTCCTGTTTTTTTTTTTTTTGTTTTGTTTTTACTTCAGCTGAAGCATAATTGATGCCCTAGCCCCTTACCTTCACTCTGTGTGTATGTCTCTGTTTTAAGTGTGTTTCTTGGAAACAAGATAGTGTAGGATTCTGGTTTTTAATCTATTCTGCTATCTGCTTCCATTTTATGGATAAGTTCATCCCATTCCCATTCACAGTTATGATTACTAATTGTGTATTTCCTTCCATCCCAGTTTTCCTCCTTTTTTTCTTTCTCCTCTTTTTCCTTTAACCCTTTTCCTCCTTGACAGTGTCTTACTTCTGTTTACCATCCCTCACCCCAGTCTGTCTTCTCTTCTGTCAGTCACCTTCCCCTCTTTACTTAATCTCCCCTCCTATTTTCCTGTCAGATAAGATAGATTTTTATAACCCACTGACTGTGTATATTATTCCCTCTTTGAGCAAGTACTGATGAGATTCATGAGGTTCATGAGATACCCATCATCCACCCACCCGACTTTCCCTCCACTGTGATGGGTTTTTCCATGCCTCTTCATATAAAATAATATTCCCTGTTCTACCTCTCCCTTCCTTCTGCACAGTGGACTCTTCTTTCTCATCCTTTAATTATTTTTATGTTGCTCCCTCAAATTCACCATATACCTGTACCTTTTTTCAATGTATATTCCTTCTAGTTGTATTAGTGGGACAATTTTTAAGAATTACAAGTGTCATCTTCCATTTGTAGGGATGTAAACAGTTCAGCTCCATTGAATATCTTATTTTTTTTTTTACCTTTATAGGCTTCTCTTAGGTCTTGATATGGGAGATCATTTTTTTGTTTAATTCTCTTCTCCTTGTGAAAGCTTGAAATCCTTCTATTTCATCAAATGACCATTTCCCCCCTTGCAGTATTATGCTTAATTTCACTGGGTAGGTGATTCCTTGTTATAGTCTTAGTTCATTTGCCTTCCAGAATGTCATATTTCACCATCTCCAGTCCTTTAATGTTTCATCTTTTAAGTTCTGTGTAATCCTGATTATGAGTCCCCAATATTTGAATTGTTTCTTTCTGGCCACTTGTATTTTTTCCTTGATCTGATAGTTCTGAAATTTGGGGATTTTATTTTAGGGTCTCTTTCCTGGAGTGATTGGTGGATTCTTTCGATGTCTATTTTGCCCTCTAGTTCAAGGTTATCAGGGCAGTTTTCCTTGATAATTACTTGAAAGATGCTGCCCAGGTCCACCTTTTTATTACAGCTTTCAGGTAGTCCAATTATTTTGACATTGTCTCTCCTGGATCTATTTTCCAGGTGAGTTGTTTTTCCCATGAGATATTTTACATTTTCTTCTATTTTTTCATTCTTTTAGATTTGTTTGATTGAATATTGATATTTCACATAGTCATTAGCTTCCACTTAACCAATTCTAGCTTTTAAGGTGTTATTTTCCTAAGTTAGCTTTTGTACTTCCTTTTCCATTTGGCAAATTCTGCTTTTTAATTAGTTGTTTTCTTCCAGGCTGTTGACTCTTTTCTCATAATTCTCATACACCACTCTCATTTATTTCCCCCATTTTTTGCACTTCTCTCAGACAATTTTGAAGCTCCTTTTTGAGCTCTTCCATGAGGTCTTTCTGGGTTTGAGACCACTTTCCATGTTTCTTTGAGGTTTTGCCCATAGGTGTTTTCACATTGTTGTCCTCTTCTGAGTTTGTCTTGATCTTCCCTGTCATAACAATATCTGTTTATGGTCATATCCTGCTGTTGTGTTGTTTCATGCTCATTTTTTGGCCTTTTTTTCTTTTCTTTCAAATTTGATCTCTGCTCCCAGGGTGGAAGGGGCACTGTCTCGGGCTTCTTGTTCCATGGACTACAGATACTTACTATTTACCCAGTGCTCCACCGATGTTGCCCTCAGGCCCATGGGAGGCCATCATATCTGGTGCTGTGCTGAGGGGGTTGGGTGGGGAATGGCTGGCATTGCTGGAGGCTGTAGGGGTCTGTTAACTTACCTGGGGCTGAGCCAATATTTTAGTGCTGGTGTTTGGCATGTACTGAGGCCAGTGAGGTTTTTCTGTCTTTCCATGGGGCTACACTGAAGCACTTTGGAGGTCTGGCTTCTGGAGGCTGCCTGTTTGCCCTGGGCTATGCTGAAGGAAGTGATAGTTTTTGGAGCCAGAGTCTTCCTGTTTCCCTCTATTCCCTAGAAATGGAGGAGTGGGGCTTTACTTGGTGTTTTCATGCTCCATCACCCTAGGGCTCAGGATCTCCTCCTGGTTTGCTGAGATGGGGATTAATTCTGACTTCCTGGGATCCTTCTTGTCCTGGACTGTGATCCTCTTTCCCCTGAGTGAGACAAACCTTTCTTGCTGATCTTCCAAGTTTCTTGGGCTAAAAGATTGTTTCACTTCATCTTTTTGCTGCTTCTGCTCTTCCGGGATTTGTTTGGGGGCACTATTTTATGGTTGTCTGGAGGTGAATATCGAATAGTTCCACTGATTTACTCTCTTGTATTATTTATCTCTGTACTTGTTTATCTTCTCTGATCTTCTGTCTTTGGATCCCTAGCACTAAGCACTGGGCCTCGACAATAATGGAGCTTAATAAATTTTTGCTAGATAAAAGAATATGTTATATATTAAGAGCCTAGTTAGTATTTGTAGAATTGCTTTTATGTGAATTCTTAGTTTCAACTTGGGATACCAAGTACTCATCTTCACAAAGTAAAGTGCTATAGTATGAAGGCAGAATTTATGATTTCAAAGAGAATCATATATATGTCTGAACAGTTCGGAACTGCAGGATATAAGGAATTCCCTAAGTAGAAGCAGAAGAATTAAGGCATGTATTTAAGCTCCAAAGTAGCAGACCCAAGAACAGCATCCCCATTTTGATATCTTGGTCAAAAGCTTCCAAGCCCAATAAGTCCACCTCACAAGAGTAACCAGGAGGCCACAGAAAAACATGATGGCATTAAACCAAATCATATTCATGCTTCCCCTCTCTGGTAAGATTACCCACTGGCCTCAAGCCCTTGCTCAGCACTCGTCGGTCCACACGCATCAGCCCTGCTACCAGCAGCTCCTGCCCTTGCTTCAGCTTTATCTTCATCTTTGGCTGTAGCTGTCTCTGGCTCCAACAAAATCTCAATCTCCAAGCTGTCTTCTCTCCTTTTATAGAGTTTTTGCCGTCCTCAAGCATTGTCTGAATGACCAGATTGGCCCCTCCCCTTAGGACCCTGGGACATTCACATCCACATAGATTAGGTTAACACCTAATGGGGGTTAGCCAGCCCCACCTTGGGCCCCACCCCAGTCACCAATCCACACCTACATATGTTCCACATCTAATAGGGATTTGAGCCTGGGGCTTAGCACCTAATAAGGCTCAATGAAATACACTCAAAGCAAACAAAAGCCAAACTCTTCTAGGGCACTAAGCACTAAGGAGCCCATTTTGCTTACCATGCCCTCAGGGGAACCCTGTGACAACAATGGGAATGGATTTCCCAAAACTTTACTAGAAGCATGGAGGGACATGGGAAGAAGAGCAGTGTCCCAAACATTCCAGGCAGGAAAATGGGAGGAAAGTCTTGGAATTCATCACTGTTGTTAAACCTCTACAAAGCAAAAGATATCATAATAGGTACTTTGGGAGATTCAAGTGTGAAGGACACTGGCCCTGCCCTAATAAGGTATACATCATAGGAAGAGGAAAATATGAAAATATATACACAATTATAGTACAAATTAGGGGAGATCAAGTCAATAAACTTTTATTGAGTGTTTATTATGTACATGGGATATTGGAGCATGAAGTATATTGGGTTTTCAAGGAGGACTAGTGCCTCTGATGTGAGGGCTACTGAACCCTTTTAAAGGCTGCTCATCCATTTTTGGTGTTCAGTTGTTACCCAACTCTCACCTGTGGCTCCAAGAAACTGTAATATGTGCATCAGCCACATCCTGATAAAACACTGGCACTGTGCTAAGCACTGGGGATACAAAGAAAGGCAAAAACAAAACAAAAAGAACAAAGCAAAAACCCTTCCAGAAGCCTGGACTGTGGTCATTTCTCTGTTTCAGTTGTTAAATACTTATCTATTTTAAAGCCTAGCTAAAATTTTATATCTTTCTGCTGCCCTGTAATCAGTAATAGCATTTTACCCCCTGAGAGCTCCTAGAGAATATTTATGTACTCATTGTGTATTTCAGCTACAGTTATCTCTATGTATTATATCCATTCAAGACTATAAGGTTTAAGAGGGTAGAGGCCATGCTTTACTTAAGATTTGTATCTCTCTAAGCACCTAGTACAATGTTCTACATACAGAAACTGTATATTTGTCAAATTGAATTGAATTTGTCCAAAGAAAACTATTCATTAGGCAATGGGAAGAGAGGGAATATTTTTGAGTAGAGGATGGATGTGATTGAAGCGATGTGAAAGAATTAGTTACTTTAACCTGGAGAACAGAAGGTATGTGGAGGAGTGGGAGAAGAGTGTATAAGTTACCTATATCCAAGCATTGGTATGTATTATGTATAATAATAATAGCTAACATTTGTATAGTACCCACTCTGTGCCAGGCACTGTGCTAAAGTACTTTCCAAATATTATTTCAACTGATCCTCACAACAACCCAGGGATTATATTATTATCCCCACTTTACAGATGAGGAAAGTGAGGCAAACTGAGGTTAAGTGATTTGCCCAAGGGCACACAGCTATTACCTGTATGAGGCTGGATTTGAACTCAGACCATCCTGACTTCAGGCCCAGTGCCTCATGCACTGCACCACCTATGTTATAGTGTGTATGTATATAATATGTATAAGTAATACATTATATATTTTATAATGTGTATGTTTGTGTGTATATATGTATATATATAAATTTATATGAATATGGAGACACAAATACATACATACAATATATTACATGCACATACATATACACCTATATACATTGCTTTTAAACTCTATTGTAGAGAGCACAACTCTGATGGATTGTCCAAGTTGTTTGAATGCCGAACATACGTCTGCCTAAAATACTATTTTCCAGAGAAACCACACAAGGCAGGCTATCATATAAAAGTCAGAAGAAGCAACTCAAGGATACTCTCAAGGTCTCTCTGAAGAACTTTAGTATTGATTGTGAGATTTGGGAGGGATTGACATCAGATCACAGAGCATGGCATGCCAGCATCAAAAAAGGTGATGTGCTATATATGAGCAAAGCAGAATTGCAGTAACACAAAGGAAATGGGAAATGCGCAAATCTAGAGACATCTCTATCCCAAGTATTCAATGGACTGTTTGTACCCCACCTATGATAGAGCCTTCTGACCTAGCATTGGACTGATCAGCCACAGTTAAACACACTCTATCCTGACTTCAACATCATGAAATCATTGGTCTTCTTTGAGTATGAAAGACCAACAACAACAACAACAACACCACACACACACACACACACACATACAGTTACTCAAACCTGGTTCCACTCATTACTCCCCAGACTACTTTTCTACCTCTCCGAAACTTCTCATGCTAGCAGTGCCTCCACTCCTATAACCTCTTTCACTTATTGGTGAATTCTTCCCTGGAACCCCTGTTTAAGGAAGTACATCAGCCGTATTCACTTCTCCATCTTGCCCTTGTGTTGTTCTCCCCCCTCCCCTCCCCTCCTTTTCAGCTTTCGTCTGCACATTGTCTTTCCTCATTAGATTGTAAGTTTCCTTGAGGACAGGGAGTGTCTTTATTCTTGTATGTGCATTCCTAGTACTTTGCAGGGTTCCTGGCACTTAGTACACATTTAATAATTTTTAAACCTTTTTATTGGCTTATCGCATTCTTGGCTCCAAAAAGAAGAACCCTTTTTTGAATGGGTTTAATAAAAAGAAAATTACACAGTGACATGTTTGGAAGTGGATGGGTTACCTTGGTAGGTAGTGTGAATCCCAACATTGGAGAAGCTAGATTGTCAAGAATGTGGTAGGGAAGATTCTTTTTCTCTGGGTTGGACCAAGTAACCTCTGAGGTCTATGATTTCGTGCATATGATTTCCTCTAATTAAGATAAACATCTGTTGGTAAATCTTCCTCCTTCTCCCTTCCCCATCTGTCTCTGCTCTTCTTTCTTCTTTTTCTACTCTTTCTTCTTCCTCTTAATATCCCTTCCCTCAGCTATTTTAGGGCAAGTTCCTGGAAAGTTGAGCAGGCTCATTAGAGCAAAATGAGTCACCCAGTAACACAGCAAAGGCCTGAATAGGTTCGTGAGCTAAACAACCCACATGGGTTGACAAAAGGGTTGTTTGGTAGCAAGTGTGTCTAATTTGGCAGCAGGGATGAAAAGCATTATCTCCTCACAGTCCCCAAGGGGCTGCTTCATTCCAAATCTGTGCATCTAATGAGAGGCTAGAAGAGTCCACGAGCATAACTCCCCAGCACAGCCTCAGCTCATTCTTGGCTTCCCAAGAGTGATTCAGTGAAACATTCATTATGATTCATTCAGTGAAATATTATTATAATAATAATAGAATGGGGCACGATATCATGGATATAGGGCTGGCCTTCAATTCAAGAAGGCTTGCATTCAGATTTCTCTTTGATACCTATTGACTGTGTCATCTAACTTCTTATTTCCTTAGTGCTCAAAGTAAAATGGCTAAGCAGGTGTTGACCTGGTACTCTCTGTCATTAAACTACCTTATATTTTCTGTTACTCATTTTGTATATTCACTTATGTACCTATGGTCCCCCCAATAGAGTTGTTTGATTGTTAGGCATTGGTAGGAGTTTCCTCATCAGGAGTTTCCAATACCACACTCCTGATGAAGGATATATAGTCAATGAAATCATGTTGTTAAGTGTTAAGTGAATTGCCCAGGGTCACAAAGCTAGTAAGGCCCAATTTGAACTCAGGAAGCTGAGTCTTCCTGACTCCAGTCCTGGCACTCTATCTACTGTGCCACCTAAGTGCCCCTAGTACCAGGATGGTGATGTGTAAGTTGCTTCCCATCTCTGAGACTGTTTCCTCAACTAATAACACTTACATCTTGGGGGTAAAGCCCATTGTAACTGCTAGATAATAACCAGCAAAGATAGTAACTCGTGTGAGTTAATGAGTTTTTTAGACTCTGACAATTTTATTTTATTAATTAGATTCCTAACTAGGGGTGGGGAATCTGCAGGCTTGAGAATGCCTGCTTGTGGCCTTCCAGGTCCTTGTGTGTGGCCTTTTGATTAAATCCAAGTTTTATAGAACAAATCCTTTTATTAAGGGTAGTTGTTCTGTGAAGTTTAGATTCAATCAAAGGGCTGCACTTGAGGACCTAGAGGACCGCATATAGCTGCGAGGCTGCAGGTTTTCCATCCCTGGACTAGGCCAATAAGGATAATAGTAATAATAACAATAATGATAATAATTATTATAATAGGTGACATTTATTTAGTACTTTAAGGCTCGCAAAACCCTAAAACTATATTACCTCATTTGATTCTCATTACAACTTTGTGAGGTAAATAGTATTATTGTCCCATTTTATAGATGAAAAAACTGAGACTGAGGAAGGTTAAGTCACTTGCTCAGGGATACATAGCCAGTAAGTATTTGAAGCAGAATTTGACATATGGTCTTATAGACTCCAGTCTAGTAGTGGAGGAACTCCAGACATGCTCAAGAGAGGAAATCCCTTAGGTGGATAGGGGAGCAGAGTCTCTGAATCTGTTTTTTCTTTCTTTTGATCTTTATTTCCATCCCTCACCCCCAACCCCCAGCTGACTGTGTGAGTTTGGGAGATCCAGGAGTCCCTTCTGAAGTGCTACCACTGAACTGAGGTGGTAGCAGTGGCCAAAGACTAAGAAAATGCTTACAGATAGATGTCGAATGACAGTGACCTAAGGATAGTGACAGCTTCAGGGAAGAAGAGCCATCATGGGAAAAAATGCCATTTGTGGACTCAACAGAGACTTGGTGCTTGAATCCCAGCAGAAAGAAACTTTGAAGAAGAACTCTAAGAAAACCCTCTAAAGGGAGATAAGAACTTCTAGGAACCAGAATCTTGAGATACATCTTTATATGTGTGCTTTCTGATTATATGCCTTACTGTCTCTCTCCCTAGGGACCTTGTGTGTGTGTGTGTGTGTAAAAGGAGACTGGGCTGTGGTTTTGGTCATGAATATTTTTGGAACTACTGCTCTTGCTACATTAATACCTTTTAAATATTACGTATTTGATATTATTTATATATTAAATATCATATACTGGTAAATATCTTTTAAATGTTACATGTTTTATATATTAGATTATATGTTAAATATTAGTAAGTATCTTTTTTTAAAAAGCCTAATTAATTCTGAGTAAAAACATTGTTAATGAAACATATACCAGTGGAGGGGAGGTCCCATGAATGATAGAGACTTAGCCCCTCAAGACTATGCCTAGAATCTCAAAGATAGTGATAGTCTGGGGACATAACCTACCAACCAATGAGAGCAGGAGTTGTGGAAGTAGTCCTTGGGAGGTTACTACAAAAAGAAGGCACCAACCTTCATATTTCCTCATCTGGGAGTTCTCTATACCAATAAAATTATAGATCTAGTCCCCCTTTGCACAAGCCTAACTTTGCAGCTTCCTTCCATCGGTCCTAGGTCTGCGTCCTGGGACCAAGCATAGTTTTTCCTCCACGTGACACCTCTTTCCTCTTTCGAAGATGTGTATTATGTCTTGCTTAAATCTTCTCTTCTCCAGATCAAATACCTTTGTCCCTACAATTAGTCCTCATGAAATTGTAGCCCCTCACCATCTTGGTTACCATCTTCTGGACATTCTCCAGTTTATCACTGTCTTTCATAAATCTGGCTCCCACTACTGACCTCAATACTTCACATGTGACTCAGCTAACACAAAATGCAAAATCACTTCCTTAATCCTGGATGCTAGTTTTCTCTTACAAGTGACCTAAGATTGCATTAGCTTTCTTGGATGTCATATCACATTCCTGAGTCATACTGAGACTGGCATTCACTTCAGGTTTTTTTTCTGAATGAAACACTGTCTAGCCAGGCCTCCCTCATTTTGTACTTGTGAAGTTGATTAAAAAAAAACCTCAAGTGTAAGACTGCATGTATCCCCATTAAATATTATCCTGTTGAATTCTTCTCAGTGTTCTAGACAGTTGACATCTGAGATTTTTCTGTGACCTGATGTTGTCACCCAGTTTAACTATCCCTCTCAGCTTTGTGTCATATTCATATTTGGTAAGCCTCCCATATCCCAGCCAAGAGATAGCTGCTGAGTCCTGTTGTTTCTACCTCCAGACTATGTCTCAATCTTGCCCTTCCTTTTTTCCCACTGTCCCTACCCATCCTCTGAGCCTTATTGTCTTCCTCTTGGACTCTCACTCTATCATTGAATGGCAGGGTTATCCTTGATGTGATGGATTGGAGCATCGCCAGTAGACCGGGGCAAACACTTTGGGTCCTTGCTAAGAGACATATACATTGCTTAGATGACACGGGGAGCTCCCAATTTGTCCCCAAGGATTAGGGTTGGTGATTGTGGCTATGTTAACTATCTCTATTAGATGCAGAGCCAAACAGAAAAAAAATGATCTTCCTCTGTCAGAAAAAGATCCCTAGATTGTGTGCAAGCTCCTATGAGTTCAGTCCCTTTTGGGGTCCTCTGTGCCAAAAGGCATACATTGAATTGATCTCCCTGTTTACAATTTGTCATTTCAATTCATCCAACACATGCCACTTTGCAGAAGCAAAGAAATAATTTTTTAAAACTCTTTGTTGGTTCTCTGTTTCCTACAACCTAAATTTCAAAGTCCCTGCCTTGGCAATCCAGGTGCTCCATTATTTGACATAAACTAGTTTTACCATCTTTTCTCCATCTCATTCTAGTTTCTTGTGCAGTCCTACTCTCTAGCCATACTGGACTACTTACTTGCTTTTCTCTGAACAATATTATTCCCATTCCCATCATGAAGTCTTTTCTCAAGCTGTTCCTTATACTAAGAATGAACCCCCCCCCCATCATCTCCATCTGTTGAAATCCTACGCATTCTTCAAAGCTCAGCTTAAATCCTACTTCCTCTATGAAATCTGCCCAGATTGCCCCAACCAGAAGTAATCTTTCCTTCACCTGAATTTCCATACCATTTTAATTTTTTATGTCTACCCCATGTAGTCCCATGAGGTTCCAGATCATTGAACTTGAAATATTTCTGTCTCTATCCACTTCTATCCATTTCTCCTCTACCCTTGTTATAGTTTACATACCCTTCATTAAGCCACGTGGGTACTGGGCTCCTCAGCAGACCCAGCTCTCATTGGACATTCTATTTTCTAATGTAATTATTTCAAATATATGTCTTATCTTTCCAATTATCTTGTAACCTTGCTAAAAGTAGATTATGCATCTTAAGAAACAACTTCCCTTCTATAATGTCTAATGGTGTCATGCACATATTATACAATTTACCAAACATTTATTAAGAAACAGCCCAGTACTGTATACCCAAAAGCCTTAGGAAGAGTAGTAAACTCAAACCTGCCTGTCCTGCTTTCAGTCCAGGTCTCATAGCCATCATCCAGGGGAGAAATTCCTAGAGGAAAAGGACCTAATAACCCCCCTTCCCACTACCACCACTTATTACCATCTATGGGCCGATGAATCCAAGAACCTCCAGAACAGCAGCTCCTGGATCCCACAGACCATCAACCCTGCTACCAACCCAGTACTCAACATCTACTGTCTAGCAGAATAGCCCTTTGGAGAAATGACCTGGCAACTGCTTCTACCACTCCTGAAGCCCCTGGCTTCCCAGGAACCACAGCTATTGAAGACTCAGAGAAGAAAATTTCTCAATACCATAATTCTTGGCACTGTCAACTGTTTCAACACATGCTTTTATCAATGAAATGGCACCAAAAATGATACATTACCATTTGTTTTGTCACTGCATACTCAGGACCATTGGGCTTTTCCACCTGACTTATAACTGAAACCCTGTATATGGATCGTTTTCCCTATTAGAATGGACAGTCCCCTTGAGAATAGAACTGTACCTTCGTGTTTGTATCCTTTGCATACTGTAATGACTTAGTCGATGTTTTTTCCCCATTCATCCACTCACCATTCATTCCTTCTCTTTGCAGATAATTATGCTCAGTAGGCATTAGAATAGGCATAAAGTTAAAATAAGGCATAGTCCTCACCTTTGTGGAGCTTACTGTCTATGAGATGGATAAGAAATAAAGACAGAAAACCATAGACTACTTGATAACTATTTTAGTTACAGTACAAAATAGTACGTATGATCTAGGAGAGAAGGGTTGTTACTATTGGGGGACCAAGGAAGATTTCATGAAGATGGTGGTATTTGAATTAGATTTCAAATGAGGGCTAGGCAACTAGGTGGCACAGTGAATAGAGCATTGGACCTGGAGTCAGGAAAACTTGAATTAAAAATCCAGCCTCAGACACCTAACTTGCTGTAAGACCTTAGGCCAGTCACTGTTTGCCTCAGTTTCCTTAACTGCAAAGTGAAGAGAATAATCTCACCTACCTCCCAAGATTATTGTAGGGATGAAGTTAGTCAATATTTGTAAAATGCTTAGCATAGTGCCTGGCACACAGTAGGAGCTAAATAAATTCTAGCCACAAGTAGCAGTAGTAGCAGTAGTAGCAATAGTAGCAGCAGCAGCAGTAGGAGTGGTAGCAAGTAGCAGCAGCAGCAGTAATAGTAGTAGTAGTAGCAGTAGTAGTAGTAGAAGCAATAGTGGTGGTGGTGGTAGAGCAAGAGTAGTAAAGGGCAAGCTAGAGGCAGCTCAAACTACTTATGAAAGCTGATTATTAAATTATCAATGTGAGTGATTACACCTCAGAAATTGCCAAATGCTAAAAATCAGGGCTTGGGTAATGGATTTGTAAATTGTCTAGATTTAAGTGAGTAATGGAGAAAATGCTAAAGAGGCATATTGAACTTAAAAGTGTGTCAAGTAAGCATAGTCCCCCCCCCCCGCCCCCAGCTGATTGTTAAACATTTACCAGCACATTGCTGAGTAGGATACTTACTGAACAAATGAATGAAAGGCTAGAAATATGTTTATATTGTGTGCAAGTTAAAGTGAATTCATTTTGAAGGTGAGATCTAAGTGGAAGGAATGAGCAGGCAAGTAGATTGGCATGTGGTTATTCATTGGCAGGAGCGCCATGAGCAGACAAAGCTGTTTATCACCCCCTGCTCTTGATTTGATTGCTCACACCTCTATGGTTTCCCACATGCTGTTCCCTCTGCCTGGAACATGCTCTTCTTCCCCCTAATTAGAATGTACAAGAGTTGAAGAAATGCCACACCGAGTCAGATTAATGACCCTTCCAGCCTTACATTCAGTTTCTGACAAGGGCAGACTCAAAGAGTTGTAGAAGTTTAGAGAAGTTGAAGAGTGTGGTAATTGCCCTCTGTGGAGTGCTCCCTCAAAGATCAGAATGCACCTGAAATCACCCCAACAGAATTACTGTTTTATTAGTGTCCATGAATTTGCCAAAATCTTTTTTGACTTTACAGTATTTATATTTTCTATATGGAAAGTCTTTTAAGATAATGGGTTTCACTTGGTTACTTTCCAGTGTTTCCAAAGGAACTCTATTGACTGGTTCCATAATTTGGTTGGTTCTGTAGATCATATGAGGTCTTGGGTACCTCTGCTGAAAAAAAAAATACCTGACCCCAAGTCTCTGACACGCTGTCTCTCCTCCACTCCCCTCCCCTCCCCTCCCCTCCCCTCCCCTCTACTCCTCTCCCTCCTCTCCTCTCCTTTCCTCTCCTCTCTTCACTTCTCCTTCTTTTCCTCATTCATGAAGTACTCAAGAAGTGCCTTGTTAACGGGATGAATTTGTGTCCAGTCTGTCCTGGGCTCCCGAGACAGACACTACATCAGCCACTACTGTCCCAGTGCAGTGATGCCATGACACAAATAAAAAGAAAAGATGGACATTTGGAAATCCTCTGGACCTTTTGAAGTTTGCAAGGTTCTCCTCATGGTAAAGGTAGTAGAAGGGATGGAGATATGGCCAAGGTCAAAGCTGATGGATCTCTTCTCTCAAGCACCATAATTCCTCTTCAGGTAAGCTGTGTAAAACCATACATGATCCAATTTCTGGAATTCAATCCCTTCTCAACTCACTTCATCAGTCCAGGTTTCCTCTTCTCTATCCAACAATTCTTCTACAAGTCATTCCAGTTCAAAGGCATTTTAGCACTTTGTCTAAGTCCTATGATTGATTCATTGAGATTCATCTGTTCTCAAGGGATCAAGGCTAAAATAGAGCCAGATGGCTTCAACCATTATAGTTTCTTCAAAGTTTGAAAAAAATCTAGTAAGCAAGATGGTTCTTTGACCTCTTACTGCAAGGTCTAGTGATTTCTGACGTAGCTATGCCCAAGAAAAGAAGTTCATTTGATGCAAAAATGTTTAACCACCTATTCTGTGTATGATGGGGTAGCTAGGTGTCCTCTAGTCAGGAAGACTTATCTTCTTGAGTTCAAATCCAACCTCAGACACTTACTAGCTGTGTGACCCTGGGCAAGTCACTTAACCCTGTTTGCCTCAGTATCCTCATCTGGAAAATGAGCTGGAGAAGGAAATGGCAAACCAATCCAGTATTTTTGCTGAGAAAACCCCAAATGGGTGAAATGACTAAAAACAACCCAACACAGTTATCATACACAGGATTGTTCATGACCCCCTTTGAGTGGAACATGAGTGAACAATCCTGTGTATAACTGTGTTAGGTTGTTATAATACTGTGTAAAACTGTGTTAGGTTTCCTCATGGTAAAGGTGGTGATCTCAGAACCTAGCAGAGTGTTCTCCACACAATTGGTGTTTAATAAATGCTTAGGGATAGGGACTAGATTTGTGACTTTGTTTTGGTATAGGGAATTCCCTTTGAGAAAACTCCCTCTATCAATGGGAGTCTATCCCTTCTTTTTTAACTTTTTTACTTGGGGCAGTGCCTAGACTCAGAGCATTGAGTTTAAGTGATTTGACTAATGGTACAAAAACAGCATGTTTCAGAGGTAGGAGTTGAACTCAGGTTTTCCTGGCTTCAAGGCCAGCTCTCTATTGATTGTGCTACATTGTCTTTTCTAATAAATATTTATAGGATTCAATTATTTAGTTAGATAGCTCCTGCGAATGCTTGAAGGCAAAAGATAACCTGTTAATTTCTAATATGAAGTGTCCGGGGAAAATCATTGGTTAACTAGCATTTAAGTGCCTACTGTGTGACAAGTTCTGCTCTAAATGTTGGTGAAACTTTAAGATTTACAAAGTACTTTACATGCATTTTCTCATTTGAGCCTCACAATAACCTTATGAGGCAGGTGCTGTTATTATACTAATTTTACACATAAGGAAACTGAGGCCAAGTGAGGTTAAGTGATTGATTTAGGGTCACATAGCTACAGTAAGAATCTGGGGCTGTATTTGAAATCAGGTTTTCTGATGCCAAGCCTAGCACTTCATTCATTATTCCACTTAACTCTCTACCTAGAAAGAGACATTTACATTTTCTGCAGTAATGAGCTACAAAATGTTTTCAACAAAGGGAGTGGTCAGAACCACAATTCAGGAATATCAGTTAGGCAATTAATGTAGACTAGAGGATACACGAGACAGGACAGAGATTGGAAGTAAGGAGACACATTCTGAAGCTATTGGTATAAGGAGGGTGAAAGGCTATGAATGTCTGAACTATGGTGGTGGATGTGTATTGGGTAGAAGTGGATAGACTTGTGTATGTAATGTGGATTTTAGTGTATGTAAGGTGGATTTTGCTATATTTTTTTTAGTTAATAGTTCCCATGGTCATATATATTAGTTACCAGAATCCATGGCCATAACTAGTTCCCAGGCTCACGACTTGTAAACATCTCCACTAGGCTTTCACATCATATTATAACCTTAAAATATTGTAAACAGTTGAGTTAAGCTGGTAAAAATCTACTGCCCGTACACTGTGCTAAGTCACCATGATATTGCTAACGTTAGTGTTAACTTGTCAGGCTATTGCTGGCAAGTGAGCACTGGTCAGTAAGTGGGGAATAGGAATGCACAAGGGGAATGTGCATGTGTGCATGCCTTCACCTGCCCCCATTAAGGCTTAGGGGAATTTGTGAATGTGTGTGCTTGTCTCGATTGGCCCCCATGGAGACTTAGCGGATCCTGCAGGAGTTGGAACTCCCGTTCTTGCCCACCCTTGCAAGAAGAATAATTAGAGGATGTTATAGGAATTGTTCTCCCATTATCAGTAACCACTTTGAGAGGACTAGAATAAAGTAAGCTTAGTTAACCACTTATTACATCTCTAATACTTTCCTTCTGGCTGCCTAGATCAAGAGTGAACCTCCTAGAGAGAGAGAATGCTAGAACATTACAACGTGAAAAGTGTGGCATAGAGGTGCCAAACCTGGCACCTGATAGAAAATAGGGGGTGAGGGGAAGGGAAAAATCAAGGATGAGTCTGAAATCATGGACCTGAGTGACTAAAAGGATTGTGCTGCCTTCACTAGAAATGAAAGCATTTAGAGGGTGAACAAATTTAGAGGAAAAGATAATTTATGGACAAGGGTGCCAATGTTTCATTACCCACACTCAACCCAGACCTTCAATGCTTTTTCAGTACAAGATCTCTGGCAATTTATGGTACAAAACTCAAGACCTCCTTGTATTCCCAACGTAGCAGAAAGCAGGAACTCTAAGAATATCACCCAGGAATTCTATGCTCCAAGATGTATACTGTTCAATCATGCATTTGTCTCATTTGGCTCTCTTATTCCCAGCTTTCACAGCACAGCTCTGCAGATGCAGCATAGTTGGTCAGCCTAAAAACTTGGCCTAGAGATTCTGTCTTTCTTTTTTTATATGCTGCCTACAGGCAGCCTCAGAGTGGGAAAGGAGATGTCTCACTCATCAGAAACAATGGCAGCAGCTCTTACCTTATATTGGACAGATCAATTGTTCAGGCTCTCTGACTGTTGTGACACAAGTATAAATAAAGACAAAGCTTTTGCCCTTGAGGAAATAACATGCCAGAAGGAGAGATAGGAAACATACACAAATAACTCTAGTACAAGGTAGCATATGACAAATGCTTTGAGAGAGGCACAATCTGGTATGACAGTTCAAAGTTAGGAGAGATTCCTTTTTGGTGCAGGAAATTTAGGTTGCTTCTCCTCAACTCTTGTTTATTTGTACATGTGGTATGCATTGACAAATAATATTAGTTAATAACACAATTATAATAGTTAATAACAGAATAATAACTATTGCAAATATTCTGTATTAATCATTTGACAATTTGGTTTAGAATTGTGAAAAGGATTTCTTAGACTATCTAGCCCAAACTCCTCATTTTACAGACATGGAGTATGAGCCTCAAAATAAAATAACTTGTCCAAGGCCATACATAATTAATAGATGGCAGAGGTGGGATTTGAATCCAAGTCTAATTTCAAATTTCTAACTTCAAACCCAGTGAGTATTCTTGATGAATTCAATCATATTCCCTCCTAACCTTTCTACAGAGAAAAGCAAAGAGACTGGATGGTCCTCTTTCTCCTAAGACAAAGATTTTAATTTTTCCATGGCTGCTAAAATTCTATGCAAATAGTCTTTTGTCCTTATACCCTACCTTTCCAGTTTTACTATATGTTCCTCCTCTTCATATGTACTTCAAGTAAGTCAAATTGGTTGTGCTGTTCCTCATTGCATACCATGTCCTATTTTCACCTTTGCACAGGCTGGCTTCCATGTGTAGTATTGTTGTCTTCACCCCAGGGAATCCAAGCTTCCTTAAAAGCACCACCTTATAAATGGGGTGGTTTTTTATTATCGTAGATTCTGGTGCTTTCTCTGCCTGAAATTACCTTGTACTTACATTGGACATATTTTGTAGATGCTTTTATATCTACAGGCTATTTTCCCCAATAGAATGTAAGCTCTTTTGGGGCAGGGACTCTTGGATGTGAAAACTGAGACACTAACGTATTGCTAATGGAGTTACGAACTCTCTCCATTCTGGAGAGCAATTTGGAACTATATACCCAAAGGCCTGTAAAACTGTGCATACCTGTTGACCCAGCAACACTGCTATCAGGTCTATATCTCAAAAAGATCAAAGAAAAAGGAAAAGGATTTATTTGTACAAAGATATGTTTAGTCGCTCTTTTTGTGGCAAAGAATTGGAAATTGAGGGGATACCCATCATTTGGGAAGTTGCTGAAGAAGTTGTGTTATATGATTGTGCTATAAGAAATATATATATATATATATACTATTGTGCTATAAGAAATGACAAGCAGGATGACTTTAGAAAAAAAACCTGCGAAGATTTGCATGAACTCATGTGAATTAAGTGAGCAGATCTAGAAGAACATTGTACATAGTAACAGCAATGTTGTAAGTCTGATCAACTGTGAAAGACTTGGTATTCTGATCAAGAAAATGATCCAAGAAAATTCCAAAGGATTCATGATGAAAAATACTATCCAAAGTGGTCACAACTCCACCAACAATGCAATAGTGTTCCAATTTTACCTGCATCTTCTCCAGCATTTATATTTTTCTGTTTCAGAGCTATGCCCAAAGGACTACAAAATGTGCACACACTTTGACCCAGCAATACCACTTCTAGGGCTGTATCCCAAAGGGATCATACAAGGGGGAAAAGGACCCATATGTAAAATAAATATTTATAGCAGCTCTTTTCGTGGTGGCAAAGAATTGGAAATCAAGGGTGGGGCATCAATTGGGGAATAGCTAAACAAATTGTGGTATATGAATGTAATGAAATACTATCGTACTATAAAAAATGAGGAGCAGATGGACTTCAGAAGAACTTTGAGAGACATATATGATCTGGTGATGAGTGAGGGGAGCAGAACCAGGAGATCATTATACACAAACATAGACACATTGCTTCAGTGGTGACTAATTTTGATAGACTTGGCTCTTCTCAATAATGCAAGGTTCTAAGACAGCTCCAAAAGACTCATGATAGAAAAGGCTATCAACATCTAGAGAAAGAATTATGGAGTCTGAATACAGATTGAAGCAAACTATTTGGTCTCTCTTTTTTAACTTTTATGTTATTTTTGGTTTTGTTTCATCTTTCTCACGGTTCATTACATTGGTTATAATTCTTCTTCACAACTTGATTAATGGGAAAATAACTTTACTGTGAAAGTATATATAGAACCTATATCAGATTACATGCCACCTTGGGGGAGTGGAAGAGGAGAGGAGAAGGAGAGGGAGAAAATTTGGAAGTCAAAAACTTGTGGAACTGAGTGTCGTAAACTAAAAAAAAAATTAATTTTTAAAACAAAAAAAAGAAAGCTTCTCCTGGGAAAATAAAGAAAAATATTATCTACCTCCAGAGACAGAACTGATGAACTATGAGTCCATATTGAAGAAAACATTATTAAACTGTCTTTATTTTTCATGGTTTTTTTGTCTGTGTTTTAGCTATGTTGTTAATATGGAAATATTTTGCATTAGTTCACTTTTCTAGTTTTCTTTGTCATTCAGTCCATCAAAGCGTATGTTAATGATCATACTCATGAGAATAATACATTATGTTTATATATCACTTTACAAGTATTTATTTATATGCTAGGCATTATATTAAGCACTTATAAAAAAGTTTGTATGTATTATCAAATTTGAAATAGGTGGGATAGGAATTGCTATTCCTCTCTTGCAAATAAGACAACCAAGACTTTGAGAAGTTATATGACTTATCTGAGGACACAATTAGTAGGTTGCAAAGAGGGAAGAAAATCCCAAGTCTTACAAGACTAATAAATATTCTTTCCTCTTCTCCAAGCCTTCCTTCTAGAGCATCTGCTTAAAATTCCTCTTACGCATGAAGTCTTCTGTTTATCCAAAATTTTTTTTTGTTTTTAGAAGGGACTTTTCTTCACTTAGTAGTCCAATTCACACCTGAGAAACCATATTTTGTACAAGACATCTGACAAGTGGTCCTCTGGACTCTACCTTAAGACCCCATTGAAGGAGGGAACACCTACTACTTCAAGGTAGCCCATTCCATTTTTTGACAACTCTAATTGCAAGGCAGTTCTTCCTAGCATCAAGCCTAACTTTGCCTATTTGCAACTTCCATCCACTGCTCATAGTTAAACATTTCGAAACCAAAAAAGGTAAGTGCAATTTATCTTTCCATTTGACAACACTTCAAATACTTATGACAACTATCATGTCTCCCTTAAATCGACTACTTTCTAAACTAAACATCTCCAGTCTCTTCTACTAATTAGAGTATGGATGAATTTGAGGTTCTTTGCCAATGTGGTTGTCCTCTTCCAAATCTCCTCTAGCTTAACAGTGTCCTTCCTGAAATTTGGTGCCCACTCCCCCCTGCCAGTCTCCAGCCAGCTCTGCATACACTAAAACAATTATATTGCTTAGACTTTTTTTTGCCACATTTGGCAGATGTCTGTTGCATGGGAAAGAAACCAGATCTATAAAATGGGTATAATAATAGTACCATCTTATAGAGTTATTGTGAGAATCAAATGAGATAATATGAAACAGTTTGAAAATATTAAAGCATTATATAAATGTTTGATATTATTGTTATTTAGTTCATGTCAAAATATATTACAATGATTGATTCCTCACCCTCTATCTCCTAGCCCCATTACAAGATTAGCTTCTTTGGGCAGGAATGGTTCCTTTGTAAAATGATATGGTTATCAACCTGTTCTTTTCTTGGTATTATGAAATCGATTGAGATTCCACAGTTTCTTTTGCTACGACAGTTCTCACAAGGGAAGGCCTGGATTATATATCCTGCTAATCCTGAAAAGAAAAGTAGGAGTGTGAGTAACCTACTCTTCTAAGTATTCAAGTGCAGTGTCTTACTTTCACTTATCAGGATTGAAATTGAAATGGGCAAATGGGGGCAACATGGCTCAACCTTTCAAATATGGTTTGCTTAATAAATTGTTAGCATGGTGCTAGACAGGAAGAGAGTACACAGTAGAAAATAAAGCAAATTTACAGGCTCAAAGACTGAAAACTATAGGGAAACTTAGAGACTATATAATACAGCTTCCTTATGATAAAGATGAGTAAACTGAAGCTCAGAGATGCAATGTTCCTTGCTCAAGGAAGTGCCTTCCTCAAAACTAGAACTGAAATATGGCTTTCCTTATTCTTTCAATCATTAAGCCTTGGCAGACCCAGAGGAGAGTGACTTTCAATGGGAGAATGGCTGAACACATTGTGGTATATGATTATGATGGAAGACTACCGTGCTATAAGAAATGATGAGCTCCTTGATCATAGAAAAGCATGGAGAGACTTGAACAGAATAATGAAGAGCAAAATGAGCAGAACCCAGAGAACACTGCATACAGTAGCAGCAATATTGTCTTAAGAACAACTTTGAGTTACTAAGTCATTTTGATTATTACAAATACCCAAATTAACTACAAAGGGACCTATGAAAGAAGATGCTATCTGTATCCAGAGAAATAACTGATAAAGAGAAGTACATATAGAATAATTATATGTATATATTATATATATATATATGTATGTGTGTATGTATTTGTGTCTAGTGGTATCCATATCTGGGGGTGGGGAGAGGGAAGAAAAAAGGGGGAAAATTACATGATAACTTTATTATACATTTAAAAGGAATAGCAAGTTGAACATAACAGATTGGCAGTTTCATGTGCAAACATCTACTATGTTATGGAACAATTTGTATTATTTCATAAATTAAAAATGAGAGAGAGAGAAAGAAAGATCATTAAAATATGATTGATCCACATTTCTCCATTAGTCTGCAGTTTGGCTCTGATTTTGTCTCTAGATGTCCTTTGTGTGTTTAATTGCCTTGATGCAACCTACTGCCAGCCCCATGTCCTATTCTCCTCCCAACTCCCCGTCAAGGTGTACTTGCTTTGACTGTCTTGCACTCAGATTTCATAGAATGATAAAATCATAGATTTGTAGAATTGTAAACTTGGTTCAACCCATACCTAAGCAAGAATCCTATCTACATCAGTTACAAATTTTCATCCAATCTCTGCTTGATTCCCTCACTTCTTATGAAGGAAGCTTATTCTATTTTGGGTCAGCTCTAATTGTTAGGAAACATCCTTATATTGAGCAGAAACTTGTTTCTCCTGTTGTTTTCCCCTTGTTGTGTCTAATCCCTCCCTCATATGATAGTCCATTAGATCTTTACCAGCAGCTAGCATGTTTAACACCCCCAATTTCTAATATTCTACAGTGGTACTAATTCATTACCTAACCTGGTCATCTTCCTCTACACAAATTCTAGCTTGTCAGTGTCCTTGCAATCTGTGGCAGCCAGAGCTGGACACAGTACATGCGGTCTGAAGAGGTTAAGGGACAGTGAAACTCTCACCTCACTCATTCTGGACCCTGTGTTCCTATTAATGATGCCTAAAATCACATTAGTTCTTTTGGCTGCCGTACCATGACACCGAGCCAATGGATCACTAAAACCCTCAAGCATTTTCCCATATGCTGTTTTCAAACCACATATCCTCTATGATCTATCTACACAGTAGATTTTTTTAATCCAAGGCTGGAATTATTTTTTTGTATCCCTAGAACAGAGCTTCATGATACTATAAGAAAAAGAAAAGAGATAGAGGCAAAAATCTCAAAAACCCAACCCAACTTAGAAGCCACCTGTAACAGCCACACCTAAACAAGAATCCTTTCTGCATTTCATCAGACAAGTGGGTCACCTAGCCTTTGATTGAATGAATACCTCCAATGAGGGGGAGCCCACTACTCTTGAGCTAGCTTATCCCCCCTTTCTTGTTTCTCCTCCTCCTCCTCCTCTTCTTCTTCTTCTTCTTCTTCTTCTTCTTCTTCTTCTTCTTCTTCTTCTTCTTTCCAGACAGTGCTAATGTGGAAATGTTTTGCATAACTACAAATATGCAATCTATATTAAATTGCTTGCCTTCTCACAGAGAGCTGAGATGCAGAAGAGAGGGAAAGAATTTTGGAACTCAAAATTTTAAAAAATGAATGTTAAAACTTGTTTTTATATGTAACTAGAAAAATAAAATATATACACAATATGTATATGTATGCATGTATGTATACATATACATGTATGCATATATGTATGTGTATTTATGTGTGTGTATGTATGTAAATAGGATGTGGTCAAACACAGTACCATGTGGTATCTACTTGAGACATCCTTAAAGTTATCATTGAACCTCTACTTTTCGTCTTCAGAACATTCAATAAGTTGTAAATGTTTCTAATTATGCTCTCATCTATCACACATTTCACCAAAAGAATAATAGGAGAAGCATTCTCCAACTCCTTTTCTCCTGTTCAGAGGGTCTTCAGAATTTTTATGACAATATCGCTTCCCTTTCTGCCTTCATTGATCTTCACATAAATGCCTTCTACTATGCTTCATTCCTCTGGCTCCTGAATTTCCTCACATGGGTATGTCTTCTGAGTATACAATGCCACTCTTCTCTTTGGCTCCCCCACAACATATTGTTCACCTTCTACCTATTCTATTTTAAGTCTCTTTTTTTGAATTCCTGAATATCATAGATCCCTCTCAGTTTGTGTCATCTGAAAATGGACAGGGAAAGCAATAAGATGGCTTTTACAATAATTTAAATGAGAGGCTATGAAAACCTGAACTATGATGGTGTGTGAATTAAGAAAAGGGAATTCATTCAAGTATAGTGTAGAGCAAGGCTTCTTAAACTTTTTCCACTCATGACTCCTTTCCATTTTGGCAGCTTTCTAGGTTGCATGGCCTGAAGGCCTGTGCAGTGCAAAGTAAGCATATTTTGTGTTTAGAAAAAAGGCTGCAGTGATGTTTCTTGATGCAAGATGGGCAAGCGCTGCCAGAAACACCTCAGATTCATTATGCATTTGATTTTTAATTAGTTTTTGGTTGTGTGTTCAGAAACCTTTTACTGTTTCCAAATTTTTCATGGTCTCATAGTTTAAGAAGCACTAGAAAGACAGTACAAGATTGGATGATTGATTAGATATATGAGTTGAGGATGACTGCAAAGTTTTAGACATGGACTACAATGATAGTGGCCTCATTATAGTCCTTAAAGGGACAATATCACGTTCAAAATATTCATAAGGCCTTTGATGATGCAGTACTGGAGTTCAAGAGAGAGACTAGGCTGGAAAATAGATACTGAAATAGTCCACACAGACATGATAACTAAACCCATGTTAACTGAGGGGGTAACCACATGAGAGAAGAGAAAGAAAAAAGAAGACTCGGTGTAAGGGGACAGACTATCCTGCCCACTATGACAAATGTAAGGGAGCAGATCTATTCTGCCTTAATTATGCCAATTGTAGGGCAGCATACCCTGGGGGAGAATACTAAAATACCCAAAGAAAGAGGGGCTTATACCAGTTTGATTATTAATAGGTTTATTAGGGCTAATTGGGTTGTTTAAGGGCATTTATTCATATGAGGCCATTCATCCTGAGCAGTAGAAGGACAAAGTAACATTGTGAATACCCACACCAACCCTAGGCTAGACCAGATGTTATATAGAAAGAGAACAAAAAAGGCATAGTGCCAGGGGTGACCCAGGGTCCCATGCAAATGTCTCATGGGATATTTGGAGCTTCTTTTGCTATTTACATTTATTCAAGGTAGTTTACATTTTCTGTGAAACTCAAGGTCACCTTCCTAAGCTCTGTACACCCAGGACAAAGCTTTGAGGTGGAGCATTCATAGTTAGTAGGTATGACATGTTTGCAGATCTAGCCAAAGAAACTGAAAAGGAGCAGGCAGACAAATAATATAAGATCCTAGAGTAATCATGGTGACAAAAACTCAGAAGAGAGTATCCAGGATGAGAAGGAGGTCACAAATATCAAATGAGGTTGAAAGGTCAAAAAAGACTAAAGTCTTATGATTCCACACAGTGCATATGCCACTATATTTTTTACAAGGCTATCAACTTGCTATTGCTTCAGACTCACTCTCATCTATCCCAAGGATTTCATCAAATCAGTGTATTGCTCCATCTCTACTCTGTCTGAGTTTCCCAATACTTTACCACTCAGGAATCAGGGTCCTAGTGTGTTCAGGGAAGAGAAATTAGACCAATTTCTCTGGAGTAGAGTTCCTGCTGGCTTAGGTTAATTCATGTAAAAAGCCAATGCAGAGCTGAGTTCTGTCTCTTAAGATGTCCTTAACTTCCCCCAAACAAACAAATAGACAAAAAGTATCAAAAACCTATGAAATCTTTGCCATTTCAACATCTTTATGGGAAAGGTTGCACCAGGTACCCTAAGGCAACATGATACTTTCAAAGATGAAGAAATATAAATCATAAGAGAATTTTGTGAATTCTTTCTTCCAGTTAACATTTCTCTTGAACAGAGAGATCATTTTTTAAGGAAATGTAAGGCAGTGGGTAATTTCCATCCACAAAAATGTTCCAAAATCTCCATCCTACAGAGCAGGCTTTTGGAAGAAGTTTTACTTCATGATGAAAATGAACTTCTCAGGCAATCAAAATTGAATCATGGAATCCAACGGCTCAAAGAAACCACATAGGTCATTTAATTGCCTAAAGCATGAATTCCCTCTATGATCTCTTATTCAGGTGCCTCATTTTTACAGAGCTCAATATCTCATGAGGTAGTCCAATCCATAGAAAGGCAGCTCTCATACTTAGGATTTTTTTTCCTTAAGAGACTTGAAAGCTATGACGTAATGTTCTTTGCACACTGATACATTCTCAAGTGAACTTGGCCTTCATAAGTATACATCGATACTCTTATTCTTCTCTAACTCTCTATCACACTCTCCCCAGGGGCTATTGCAAACTTTTTACCTTCGTCTCCTGGCCTGACAGACCAACTTTTCCACTCTCTCAGAAGAGGATCTCATCTTGAACCTTACTGAGAAAATCTAAGTCATCTCCCATGATGACTCTCTTCTCCCTTACTCCATATCACAAGACTAGTTTACATCATTCCCCATTACCTTCTCTTTTTTTCTTTCTCTGAGAGGAAGGTTATAACACCTCCCTGCTTATGGTCTTGATTCCAATCCCTTCATTCTCCACCAGGAGTTTAAATTTTGATTACTTTTGGGTAGAGTGCTGATCCTGGAGCCAAGAAGACTTGAGTTCATGTTACCTAAGACATTTACTAGTTGCTTATCTTTGTGCAAGTCACTTAACCTCGAATTACCTCAGTTTCTTCATCTGTAAAATGGGGATAATAACAGCACCTACCTCCTAGGGTTATTGTGAGGATCACATGAGATAATAGTTGTAAAGCACTTAGTACAGTGCCTGGCACAGAGTCACTACTATATCAATGCTAGCTGCTGTTATTATCAATATTATTTTTTTATCTGACTGCAGACACTTGCTAATTATTTGACCCTGGTCAAACCACTTAACCTCTGTTTGCCTCAGTTTTTCATCTTTAAAATGAGGATAACAATAGCACCTACCTCATAGGGTTGTTATGAGGATCTAGTGAGATAATTGTAAAGTGCTTAGCACAGTTCCTAGTGTGTAGTAAGTCCTATATAAATTCTTCTTCTTTTTTCTTTCTTCTTCTTCCTTCTTCCCTCTTCTTCTTCTTCCTCTCCCTTCCTCCTCCTCCCCCCTCCTCCTCCTTCACCTCCTCCTCCTCTTCTCCCCTCCTCCTCCTCCCCCTCTCTTTCTCACCCTCCTCCTCGTCATCTTCCTCCTCACCCTCTCTTCCTCCTCCTCCTCCTCCTCCTCCTTCTTCTTCTTCTTCTTCTCCTTCTCCTCTTCCTCCTTCTCTTCCTTATCATGATCATCATCATTATGATACCTAGGCACACACACTTACTAATTGTTTGACCATAGGCAGGTCACTTAACCTTTCTGTGTGTGTTTTCTCAAATATAAAATTGGGATAATAATTTCACCTACCTCACAGGGTTGCTGTGAAGATAAAATGAGGTCATATTCCTAAAACATGCTGCCACCTTTAAATTACTATATGAGAAGTAGTTATTATTTCCTTCTTATATTCCTTCTCTCTATATTTCCTGGCTCCTTTTCAATTTTCTACTAACCTACCAAAATCTTTCCATTCATAGAAAAAAACCCTCAAAACATTATTACATGCCTGCAATGGACCTTAGTGACTGTCTAGTCCATCCTATGCCTAAAAAGGATGCCCTTTACAACACTCCAGATTAGTAGTCATCTTGCCTTTGCCTAAAGGCTTCCCATGCAGGTAAATCTACCATTGCTTGATATAGACTATTTCATCTTGGGTAGCTCTAATTGTTTAGAAATGTATCCTTTCAAGCCCAAAGTTGCTGCTATTTAGTTCAATTCAACTTTCTATGTGTCAGGAACAGTTCTAGACTTTGGATATATAAAGACAAAAACAAAATAATTTCTGTCCTTGAGGGGTTTATATTTTACTTTAACATGCTCTTGAATAAGAAAATACAAAATAAGTGTAGAAGCAATTCAGGGGTGAAGGCGTTGATAACTGTAGGATCCCAATCTGGAAGAGACCTTAGAGGCCCTCTAGTCCAGGCCTTTCATTTTATACATTAGGAACTAAAACCAAGAGATGTTAAAAGACTTGCCCAAATTCACCAAAGTAATAAGTGGTAGAACCAGGCTGTCAGGTCCTCTGACTTAAAATCCAATACCCTTTCAACTACAGAACAACTAGAGAGAACAAGAAAGTGTCCTTGTTAAAGGGGGCACTTAAGCCAAAGAGACTGAGAGATTCACAGTGGTAGAGGTGAGGAAAGGGTATTACCTGTATGGAGGATAGCCAGAACAACAACATAGAGAAGGAAATGGAATGTTTCGAATGACCCATGTTTAGGTCAGCTTGTCTAGAATGCAGAGAGTATGGGGGGGATATCAAATTATTCTGAAAAAAACATAGATTGTTGTAATATAATAAATAGGCTTTAAATACCAAATTCTAGAGGCAGAAGGGGAGTGAATATGATCAGATATATACTTTAGAAATATCAACTTGGCAGCTCTGTGGAGGACAGATTAGAGAGGATAAAGGAAAGCCATTTAGGAAGATATTACAATAATCCAGGTGCAAGATGATGGAGGCTTGAATTGGGGTAGTCATTACATAGATCAAAATGGAGGTAGATTTGAGAAATGTTACAGAAGTAGAACCAGCAATTCAATTTAACAAGCAATTATTAAGCACCTTCTATGTGCCAGGCATTGCGCTAGTTGGTGAGTATATCTTCAATATAATATAATGGTCCCTCAATTTAATATGCAATATAATTGCCCCTCAAGGAGAAAGACATTAAACATGGGGCTAAAGCAGAGTGAATTGTGGGGGATGACTTTAAGATCAGAAACCTGGGTGATTGGAATAATGATTATGTCCTTGACTGAAATGGGAAAATTAGGAAGAGGTGTTAGATTTGTGCATAGGGGAAGGTTAATTCATTCAGTATGGGATATATTAAGATGAAAATGCACATAGGACAACTTGGTTATTATGTTTATCACATAGCTTGTGATGTGAGAGAGGAGCTAAGGAGCAAAATGAGAGTTCTACTTGAGGATTTAGGAGTTGCCTGTATTTTGTTGTTCTTCAGTGGTTTTTCAGTCATGTCTGACTCTTCGTGACCCCATTTGGTGTTTTCTTATCAAAGATACTGTAATGGTTTGACATTTCCTTCTCCAGCTCATTTTACAGATGAGGAACTGAGGCAAAGAGGATGAAGTAGCTTGTCCAGGGTCACATAGCTAGTAAGTATCTGAGACCAAATTTGAACACTTAAAGACACTCTTTTTGACTCCAGGCCCAGCACTCTATCCACTGTGCTATCTAGCTGCCTGAATGGAGATGATAATTAAACCCGCTGGAGCTGATGAGATTCCCAAGAGAAAGTATGGAGGGAGAGAAAAATTCCCATGGTAAGGCCTTCGGGTATGCCCACACATGGAAGTCAGATGGTGATGCTTCCAATCTGAGAAGGGGCAATCAGAGAAGTAGTAGAACCTAGAAAAAATAAAACAATGTCAAGTAAACTTGGGGAGCACAGACCATCTAAGCGAAAGATTTTTCATCTTATTATATATCATGGACCCTTACACAGTCACACAAATCCTGTGGACCTCTTTCCAGAATAATGTTTATTTTCTATATCCATGAGGGAAGGAAATGCTAACTTTCAGTTAGATGTTAACTTAATGTAATTTTTTTACCATGCAACATCATAGACCCCTTAAAATCTATCCATGGACTCCCTTAGGGTCTATCAATCACAGGATAAAGAACCTCTGACCTAGGAGTAGAGATTAATCAACATTGGCAAACGAAGAAGAGAGGTTCATAAGAAAGAAGAATGGGAAACAGTCCTTGAATTTATGAGTTAAGAGGTAATTGGAGATAGGTTTCAGCTAATTGACAGGGTTGAAAAGTGAATCAAAATGTGATAAATGATTGGGAGGTGGGCATGTAAAGGCAAGTAGTTTAGAAAGTTATTTTTCTAGGAGTTTGGTATTGAAAGGAAAAAGAGATATAGGAAGATATCTTGAGCAGATAAAAACTTAATTGGATGATTTTTTTTAAAGGATAGAGCACGTTTTAGATATATTCACTTTGTGATATCTCTTGGATGCTATGTCTGAGATATCTAAAAGGCAGTCAGTGATATAGGACTGAACCTCTGGTGAGACACCAGGGCCACATAAGAGTCATCTCCAATGGCAATGACAATTAAACCCATGGGACCTGATGTGGCCACAAAGAAAGAAAAGAGTGGGAAAAAGGAAGGAGTGAAACAAGCATTTATTAAATGCCTACTATCATCAACCACTATTCTAAAAGCTTTACAAACATAATCTCATTTGATCCTCACAACAACCCTGGGAAATAAGTTGTATTAGTATTTCCATTTTAGAGTTAAGTAAACTGAGGACTCAGCACAAAGCCTTAGGTTCCTTACACAGTTAAGAGCCAGGATATGGATAATTATTCAGCAAAAGGGGTGGAGAAGGAATGGTCAGACAGGCAGAAAGAGAAATAAGAGAGAGATGATCCCCAAAAACCCATAGAGAGGAGAGTTTCTGGGAGGAGATGGTTGTCAACAGAGTCAAAAGCTTCAGAGAGGTCAAAAGATATGAGTTTCAGAAGTACCAGGAAAATGTAATTAGATTTGAAAATAAGATGGTTGGTGACTTTGGGCAGGAGGAGCAATTTCAGGTGAGTGATGAGGTTGGATTCCAGATTGAAATGGATGGAGAAATGAGTGAGAGAAGAGGAAACAGAAGTCATGAATCTAGACAGTGGTTTTAGTCTCTCATGGTGCTAGACATATACCCTGGGTCCTTGAGGAAAGGACATTGAGAAAGCCTCTAATTGCTCCCCAATGACTGTCTGATGATTGGTTGCCTGAGACCAAGGAAGATGGACTCTAGTCAGAGAAACTGTCTTGCTCTGTAATAGTAGCTCACTTATATAGTACCCACTATGTGCCAGGACCTGTGCTAAGTGATTTACAAATATCATCTCATTTGATCCTTACAGTAAGTCTGCAGAGTAGGTGTGATTATTGATCCCATTTTACAGATGAGGAAGCTGAGGCTGACAGAGTTTCAATGACTTGCCCAGAGTCACATAGCAAGTGTCCAAAGTCAGATTACAACCCAAAGTCTTCCTGTGGTCTATAACGTTGATCTTTGTAATGATACCATACTTCTTAAACCCATTTCCGCTTGGACTTCCTTACCAGATTACACCTAGTGGAAAGACGATTTTTACTTTCTTTCTCTATCTCCCAACTCATCAGGAATGGAAACTTATAACAGAAGCACGTGGTGAGCATTGTCCATGCTTCCTTACTGATGCTGGATTTTTGATACTGGAATTCTTAGACTTCCTGATTTCTAGCTGCCTTCTATTTTTTGAGTTCAAAAGACAGACACTAGCTATCAAAAGGGAGAAGATTTCCCTGTCAACATATTTTGAGAAGATGACCAGCAACAAGAAGACCTTGCAGCTGAAATACTTTAACGATGTGTGAGGAGCCAGAAGATCTGAACCTTACCATGACAATTGCTGTAAATTTATCAGACATTAAAGGCTTTAGGCATATGAAAAACAGCTGTTCAATAGTCCCACAAAAGGGACGTCACTTTCCAGGGCAGATGATTACCATATAATTTAAATTTGGAGGGAATTTCAGAGAAAATCTAGTTCAGAGATCTTAACCTATGACTCATCAATTTAAGAAAAAATATTTCAAAATTAAAGAAAAACTACTACTGCTACTACTACTACTACTACTACTACTACTACTACTACTACTATTACTACTACTGCTACTACTGCTACTATTATTACTACTACTACTACTACCACCACCACCACCACCGTGCCACTAATGTGCACTTAGCACAGTGCCTGACCTGTAGCAAGTCCTTACTAACTGCTAGTTGACTAACAGCTAAAAATAGCATTTACAAAGTGATTTAAGGTTTTTGAAGTATTTTACATATGAACTCCTCTGATCGTCACAGCAAGCCTATGAGGCAGGTGCTATGTTTCTTCACTTCACATCTTAGACATGAGAGGTAGATGGGTCACTCAGAGTCACACTGCTAGTAAGTGTCTGAGGTCATATTTGAACAAGTTGTTAACTGTAAAAATTCAGACATACCAGGTGATTCCTTTATGAAGTGTGAATTGATGTCTTCAGTGAATCAGAAAGAAATAGTCACAAGTGGTTGAGCAGAAAACCAGTCATGCCTCTTAACACCATTAAGAAGATAAGTTATATATACATACATATATGTGTATATATATATACATATATATATATATATATATATATATATAGAGAGAGAGAGAGAGAGAGAGAGAGAGAGAGAGAGAGAGAGAGAGAGAGAGAGAGAGAG
>CM053622.1:81519214-81538710 GCA_028646595.1 Phalanger gymnotis
CTTACCCCACAGGAAAGAAGGAGGAAGAAGATAAAAAAGGGGCGGGGATGATGGAAGGGAGGGTAGATGGGGATGAAGATAATCAAAAACAAACACTTTCGAAAAAGGGACAGGGTCAAGGGAGAAAATACAATAAAGGGGGATAGGTTAAGAAGAAGTAAAATATAGTTAGTCTTTCACAACATGAGTATTGTGGAAGGGTTATACATAATGATATGCATGTGGCCCATGTTGAATTGCTTGACTTCTTAGGGAGGGTGGATGGGAAGGGAAGATGGGAGAGAATTTGGAACTCAAGGTTTTAAAAAAATAGATGTTCAAAAGTAAAAAAGTTTTTTTTTTCATGCAACTAGAAAATAAGATGCACAGGCAATGGGGCATAGAGCTTTATCTTGCCCTACAAGAAAGGAAGGGAAAGGGGGATGGGAGGGGAATGGGGTGACGAAGGGGAGGGCAGACTGGGGAACAGGGCAATCAGAGTGTACGCCATCTTGGAGTGGAGGGGGAGGAAATGGGGAGAAAATTTGTAATTCCAATGCCTCTGAAAATCAATGCTGAAAACCAAACATATTAAAAATAAATTTTAAAAAATCATCAATGATCCACTAATGAACACAGTATAAAATTCAAACTTCTCTAATTGGCATTTAAGGCCCTTTACCCTTCAAATACTATTTCATTTATTTTCCTTTATTACACCTTGTTCTAATTCAACTGGTGTATTTGATGCTCCCCATTGAAGAAATTCTATCTGCCTCTTCCCTGCCTTTTCATCACTGGGCCTTCAAATCTAAAATGAGTTCCCTCCCAAACTCTGCCTGTTGAGAATCTCTGGATTCTCAGAATGCATGCTTCAGATGTCATGTTCTACTTGAGACTTTACCCGATCTTCCCTCCCCAAGTCATTAGTACTATTAGTACAAGGAAATAAATAATCAAAGGGGGTTCTCTCTCTTAGTCATTGCTGGCAAGACTCTTGCCAGAGTCCTCCTTAATTGGCTGCTCCTACACCTGGAAAATGCTCATCTACTTGAAAGCCTCTGTGGCTTCAGTAAGTGCCGAAGGACAGTCAATATGGTGTTTGCCACCCAACAACTCCTGGAGAAATGCCAGGAGCAGAACAGAGGTCTGCACACAATGTCTGTAGATCTGACCAAAGCCTTTGATACTGTCAGTCATGAGAGCTTATAGAAAATTATGTCAAAATTTGGTTGCCCAGAGAAGTTAAGCAGCATTATACATCAGTTTCATGACAGCATGCTTGCCCAGACTCTGGATGACGGACAGTGCTCTCATGCTTTCCGAGTCACCGGTGGAGTGAAATAAGGTTGCCTGCTTGCTCCCATGCTTTTTAGCATATTATTTTCATCCATGTTGTTAAATGCTGTCAATGAGGATGAACATGGCCTGAAGGTCAGCTTCTGCACTGATAATAAATTCTTCAACTTGTAATGGCTACAAACCAAGATTAAAGTGGAGGGAGTGTTGGTACATGATTACCTGTTTGCATATGATTGTGCACCAATGCAGCCTCTGAAGCTGAGATGCAACAAAGTGTGGATCAATTCTCTGCTGCTTATGCTCATTTTGGCCTCAAAATTAACCCCAAGAAAACTCCATGAGCAACCACCACACCATCCATATGTGGAACCATTGGTTGCAGTAAATGAAGAAGTTCTGGATGCTGTGGATAAGTTCACTTACCTTGGTAGTGTGCTTTGTAGGGATGTACACATCGATAATGAGATTGATACATGCATTGCCAGAGCTAGCTAGTGTTTGGGAGGATCTGAAGAAAAGTACAGGACAGAAGAGGTATTAGACTGACTGCCATACTGAAGGTCTACAGAGCTGTTGTGCCAACCTCACTGCTGTATACCTGTGAAACCTGGACAGTGTGCCAGTGTCATGCTAGGAAACTGAATTGCTTCCAGTTGAATCATCTTAGGAAGATTCTGAAGATCATCTGGCAGGATAATATAGCAAACACTGAGGTTCTTTCTCAAACTCAAAAATAAACTGCTAATCATTCAAACTCTGCTTCAGAGAACACAACTTCAATGGGCTGGTGTAACAACAATGCTGCTTGCAGCTACTGGGGAGATCTAAGGCCAATAACACCGGCATTCAGGAGTGCTGCTAGCACAGGTCCTTTGATCTGCTTTTCTAAGGAAAGCAACTTTAAGGGGTTCACAATTTCGCTTTAGTTAAACATACATACATCATTCACTTAATTCAGGGGACAAAATCCTCACCCGGAACTTTAGAGAAAATGCAAACATAAATTACAAATAGAGAAAATAACACAAATCAACAGACAGGCTTCTGTCTGACCATAGCAATACATACATAGTTACCAGAGAGAGAAGCACCAACATCCGAGTTTTCAAAGCTGGGGGAGCTCCTTAATAGCTACCCAGAGTCTTGTCTGGTGAAATCACAGGAGTGCTCTTCCAACGAGTGAGCCCCCAATGCAAAATGCTAACCTCAGAGTATATATATACTTCTTCAGGGTAAGCCCACAGAGGATGTCACAACTATGTGACTTGAAATCATGTGACTTAGGCTTTCTTGTGACTTAAGCAGGTCATCAAAGACTCTTGATTAATCAGAGACTCTTGATTCAAACTAAGCAAATCTCAACCAAAGGCACTTGACTACGTTAGTACTGAGAAGAACTAGAACTCCAAAAGAAAAAAGAGCAAAACAAAAAGTCTCACTTTGTTTGCCATTACAGCTGGCTATGTTGTTTGAATGCAAAATGTATGCTTGCCAGAAAGACTATTTTATGGAGAACTCACACAGGGCAAGCATTCATATGGTGATCAGAAGAAGTGACATGAGGACACTCTCAAGGTCTTTCTTAAGAAGTTTGGAATTGATTGTGTGACACTTGAGGCACTGGCATAGCACCATTCAGCATGGCATGCCCGTGTCAGAGAAAGTGCTGTGCTCTATGAGCAAAGCAGAATTGAAATAGGTTGAAAAATGTAAAATTCTCAAATTAGGGAATCCACCCCAAATGTTCACATTGACTACTCATGCCTGACCTTTGGTAGAACATTTCAAGCCCATAATGGTCTTATCAGTCACAGTCAGACACACTGAAACTTGACTGTAGTACAGTAATATACAACCCACAAACCTTTGACCATTTAACACTTCCAGAATAGCCTTTACACTTACAAATTGAAATGTTTCATATATATTTGAGATCATGATTCCTGTCTTGACTTTTTTTTTACTTCAACTAAAGCAAAATTGACATTATTTTAATTCTGTGTACATTTTTCTGCTTCATGTGTTTCTTTGTATGAAAATTATATAAAGTTGAATTATGCTTTCTAATCCATTCTGCTATCTTCTTCCATTTTGTAGGCAAAGTCATCCCATTTAATGTGTTCCCCTCCATTCCATTCTCTAAGTCTTTTCCTTCTCTTTATTTCCCACACCATATTTATAAAGAATAAGAGGATGGTAAGAGAGAGATTGTGCTCAGCACCATTGCTCTAGATTTGGTTCAATCTGATGCTTCTCTGTTGCCCTTCTTTTCTTTCTCTCATCCAGAGCCCATTCGTGGATGCTTATACTTTCTTTTCTTTAATTCCTTCTCTTTAAGATCCACCCTCTTTACTTAGAGTTTGCTTGTCTTAGGTCTAATCTTTCCCTTAATATGTTATACATGTATATGTATATATGTATGCATATATGTATGTATAGGCATGTATATCTACATACATACACATGTGATATAAACACACCCCTATATATATGTATAGACAGTCTACATGTGAATATATGTATAAACACACGATTTGGATCATATAAGTACATGCAAAATATTTGTATATACTTTTGTGTACATGCATATATGTTTGTATTGTCTATACATGTATGTATATATATGCACACACGTATTGATATATATCTATATAAAATATTACACATATATATTTATGTGTAATATATATCTATACATAGATATAGATATATATAGATATCTATATCTATATATCTATATGTCTATATATATCTATATATATATGACTAGATTCCTACATGTTTAACAGCTAATTCTCTGCAGGGGGAGAAGGGGAAGTATTCTTCAGATATTTTTAAATTTAATGTACCTTATTAATATTTTCTCCATCTTACTTATTGGCAAGAATCAGATCCAGCATAACACCAACCAACAAATATTTCCTTTTCATATTATTTTTGTGAATTTATAATTTTAAAAAGTTTAAAAAGTATTGGACATTCTGTTTTTGGTGGAGAGAGAGAGAGGGAGAGAGGGAGAGAGGGAGAGAAAGAGAACGAGAGAGAAAGAGAGAGAGAGAGAGAGAGAGAGAGAGAGAGAGAGAGAGAGAGAGAGAGAGATTGAGAATGAATACACAGATAATTGAAATCTCCCATCAATTCTCTAACAGATAACTGTGCAAGTCTTAAAATGTTTCTCAAATTTCTCATCTATTTCTTCCATCTGTGCAGGTGGTCTGCAACATACTGAAGTTACAAATCTCTTCTGCTTTTTCCTCCATTGATCTGCATCAAAATGCTCAGTTTTCCTTTTCTGTTTCTAGGATTTTCTCATGAGTACTTCCTCATGTTGTATGTCATCTTAATATACAATACTACTTGTCTCTTGATTTTAAAAAATTTATTTCTTTTTTTTAAAACACAGACGGTTCCAGAGCTATATTCTAGCCATGTTACCATTCTACCAAGATTTTTTGAGGTCCTATGTCCCTTGTTGTTTTAGATTCTCTGAGTCCCTTGCTTGTTATTCATAATTTGACCTCTTATGGTAATGAGTTTTCTTGCTGACTTCCTTCTTAGTTTTTCTATCCTGTAAATTTCTGGATATCACTATTGCTGTGGTGTTTTTTCCCCAGACATTGAAGCTATTCTCTATCTAGAAATAGATTGGCAATTTTATGTATGCGGTTTTCTCTTCCCTTCCCTTTACCCTTTTTTTTATTTTAAAGCATTATGGACTAGACTTTTAAGACATAAAACATTTATAATAAATCCTTCTTCATGTTCATATCATATTCTGGGCCATTCCTAATCTATTTAAGTCTAATGACACAGGCTCAAGGGTTAAAATGCAAATAGGCATTGGTGGATCATAAAATGTAATTAAAAGAAATTTTGTTGATAATAATAAATTAAATTCTCACATGTGTGTTGGTAAGCAAAATGGGCTCCTTAGCACTTAGTTCAACAAGTGCCCTTGAAGAGTTTGGCTTTTGTTTTTGTTGAGTAATTCAGTGTATTTCATTGAGACTTACTAAGTGCTAAGCCCCAGGCCCAAACCCCTATTAGGTGTAAAACCTATGTGGGTGTGGATTGGCAACTAAGGTGGGGCCCAAGGTGGGGCTAACTCCAGAGAGGGCCTAGTTTACATGTCTGGGACAGAAGAGGCTCTTAGACCACATGGGTTTAAGTTGCCTCTTTGTGAAGATTCTAGGTCACATGGGTGAGTTGCATGTGTGATTCATCCCTGATGCTGAAAAAGATATAAAAACCAGGGGTTGGCCTCAGCTTCCTTGGAGCTTTTCGCTGCAGCAGTGGTGGCACGCGTGTGACTCTGGGCCAGCCCTTGTTCTGAGCTCCACCCCCACCCCGGGAGGTGGGGGGGGGGGCTGAACCTAGATGTTGGTAACTATGAATCTGTATTGGGTCTGTCTGTTGATGTTTGTAGTTTATTTGTAATTTGCTCCAAAGTTCAGAGTGCTGGCTTTTTCTCCTGAACTAAGTGAATGATATTTGTGTGCTGAATTAAAGTAAGCTTGCCAATCCCTTCACCTTGCTTTCCTTATTAAGGCAGATCAAAAGAACCTGTGTTTTTTGCGGCCTGCTGGCAGCTTTCTGGGTGCTGGCTGTGGGTGGATCTTCACCCCCACAGAAGCTGCTAGCCAGATTGTGGAAACAACATGCCATATTAAAAGAATATAAAATAGAACTCCTCTTTGCCCCCATAGTCACACTGTCATGAACTTAGGAATATTGCTCAAAGCTAGTAAAAACTCAAGTATAAGTTCTTAAGCAATTCCCCATAGACAAGGCCTCTTAAACTTCAGGCAGCAAGCAAGCCAAAAAATGAATGAATAAATAAATGTAAGATAAGTAGTGTGCTCCACCCCAACTACAACCACCTTTAAAGGACCAGCTCAATCTACCTGCTGTTAGAGCTACTGCCCAGTACCTTGGTTGCTGTATGAGGTTGTCAAAGAAAGGAAAGGGAGAGCTAGGTTTTGTGGGTGAAAAGGTAATAGAAAGAAGCAACCCTGTTTTCATAGCTGCAGATGGGATCCCACTCCCTCTCCTACACCATTTTTCTCTCCTTTTCTTTGGACATTTCACATTTTTTCAAATATTCCCTCTTCACAATTAAAAAGCCCTCCATATCTTCATCCAAGTTTTTCTCCTTTTTCTCCTTGCATCATGCCCATATTTCCTCATCAAATAAATTCCCAAATGGAACTTACTAGGTTTTTCTTTGAGGCTTTGGATGCATCTGCTTCAATTTTATTTTCTTCTTCTGAGTTTGTGTTTTGATCTCTCTTGTCACCATAGTAACTTTCTATGGTCAGTTCTTTTTTGTTGTTTGCTCATTTTTCCAGCCTATTTCTTAACTTTTAACTTTATGTTAATGCTGGACTCTGCTCCTGGGATGGAGGGGACAGTGTTCCACACTTCAAGTTTTTCATGCTGCTGTTTGTAGAGTTAGTTCTGGAGGTCTGTAAGTTTTCAGTTCTTCTAAGGTAGTATAATCTAAGGAGAGATGTGGTCACTGCTTACCTGGCCTGTGCTCTGATCTGTGAGTGACCACAAGCACTTTTTTCCACCCTGAAACTGGGGTTAGGGTCCCCACTCTTGCTAGTGCTCCTTCTTACCCTGGGAACATGACCTGGAGCCATGTATGGGCAATGCAACTGAGTCCCGCTCCCAATGCCAATGAAGAATCCCCTGTGATCTCCTTCTGACTAGTTGTCCAACCCTCTTACCATCTATGGGCTGGGAACTCTGGAAGCCACCACTGCTGCCAATTCAATTACCCCCAAGGCTTGGTAGACATGGCCTGTGCTGGTGTGGCCTGGTCTGAACTGTACTCCACTGAGACCTTTCCTGCTGACCTTCTAAGTTGTCTTAGGCTGAAAGATTGTTTTACCCCATCCTTTAGTTGGTTCTGCCACTCCAGAATTAATTTGGATGTATTATTTTAATGTTGTTTGGAGGGAAATCAAGGAGAACTCAAGCAAGTCCCTGCCTTTACTCTACCATCTTGACTGTATCCCAAGAACCCAGTACTCAAATATCAACTCAATTATCTTAAGCCTGTATACCCTATTTCACTTAGTATAATCCTCTAACAAACACCTTCATCATCTGTCTAAATGCTTCTAGGGCCGTGGAACATATGTGACAGTCCATTTCATTTTAGGGCATCTTTAAATGCTAGGACATTCTTTCATTTTGACATGGACTACCTCCCTGAAACTTCCTCTAGTGGTGCTACTTCTGTCCTACAGAGTCACATTAAACGAAGTCTGTTTTTCTTCATGACAGCATTCCTGATGTATGAAAGAATTGTTGGAATTCATTCTCACTAGAAAAAAATAAACCACATATATGTGTGTATATAACGTATATGCATATATACATACAATCTAAATATTTATAGAGACAGAGAAACAAAAAAGAGAGAGAGGAAGAGAGGGGAGAGAGAGAGGAGGGAGAGATAGAGAAGTGGGGGGGGAAGAAAGAGAGAGAGAGAGAACAAACTTACATAGATTCCCTGGATGACCCTATCAGATCATTAGATTGTGGTGTTAGAAGCACTGCCCTAGAGACAAATTGATTGGAAGAAAGAAAAATTCTAAGAAACACAGCTTTGGTCTCTTCTGGGGAATGTAACTTGCAAGCTGTTTATTTCACTCCCAAAGTAGAAAGAGAGACTCCTGAATTCAGTCAAGATTTAACAGCTTTTCAACAACTCCTAGGTACAAGTGACGATAAAAATGGGGCAATTTATTTTGAAAGCAAAGAGAAACAAGCAGGAAAGGAGGGGATGTGACTCATCCTCAGAGGGCCCAAAGCATATCATAGAATCATCTCTAACCCACCATGACATTGCTTGAACAAGATGGCACTGGTAATGGGTGGGATGGGTAGTTATAAGCACAGGTATGTGTTTGATAAGTATACGTTATATAAAAGTCACCAATGCCATGAACATCCAGGAAGATTGGATGCTGATATAAGGTGCTTTATGGCCACTGAATAGCACCATTTCTCCACTACTTCTGATTTTACAAAACTCAAAATATATCCTGTTTGTCAGAACGCCTTGATTTTTCCATGGAGATGCATTTCCAAGAAGTGCAAGTCTCACTCATCAGGCTGCGTGTGCCTCTGGGCACACTAGAAGTACTACAATCCTTTGTTATCCTTGTGACTGATGTTGAGCTTTGGCGTTGCACATGCTGATCCCCAAGGCCAACCAAGGTGCTTTGCAACTCTTGTCCTCCCATTAGTTCCTTCCAGATTCTCTACATTGTCCACTGAAAATAGGTAACTACTCCCCTCGCCAACAGCAACTAAGAACTTAGTTCACAGACCCCATAGCCCTTAGCTCTTGTCAGCTATGCCAGTCATTTTTTCACACGACAGTGAGCTATTCAGAATGTACAATATCCAATTTCTGTGTATAGTGCCATGCTTTCAATGAGGATGAACATGGCATCAAGGTCAGCTACTGCACTGATGGTAAATTCTTCAATTTGACAAGGCTACAAGCCAAGACCAAAGTGGAGTGAGTGTTGGTGCATGATTTTCTGTTTGCAGATGATTGTGCACTCAGTGCAGCCTCTGAAGCTGAGATGCAATGAAGTATGGATCAATTCTCTGACGTTTGTGCTAATTTTGGCCTCACAATTAACACCAAGAAACCACAGGTGCTCCATCAGCCACCACAGTAACATCCATATGTGGAACCATCGATTACAGCAAATGGAGGAGCTTTGAATGCTGTGGATAAGTTCACTTTCCTTGGTAGTATACTTTCCAGGGATGTACACACTGATAAAGAGTTTGATGCATTGCCAGAGCTAGCTCAGTGTTTGGGAGGCTCCGAAGGAAAGTATGGGACAGAAGAGGTATTAGACTGACTACCAAACTGAAGGTCTACAGAGCTGTTGTGTTGACCTCATTGTTGTATGCCTGTGAAACCTGGACAGTCTACCAGCGCCATGCCAGGAAACTGAATTGCTTCCATTTGAATTGTCTTAGGAAGATTGTGCAGATCATCTGGCAGGATAAGGTACCAGATACTGAGGCCCTTACTTGAACTAAACTGCCAAGCATTCAAATTGTGCTTCAGAAAGCACAACTCCAATGGGCTGGTCATGTTGTTTGAATGTAAAACGTATGCTTGCCAAAAAGACTATTTTATGGAGAAATCACATAGGGCAAGCGTTCACATGGTGGTCAGAAGAAGCGATACAAAGACACTCTTAAGGTCTCTCTCAAGAACTTTGGAATTGATTGTGTGACATGGACATTGCCACAGGACTGCTTAGCATGGTATTCCCACATCAGAGAAGGTGCTGTGCTCTATGAGCAAAACGGAATTGAAACAGCTCAAAGGAAATGCAGGAGGTGCAAATTTGGAGTATCCACCCCAAATGTTCACAGGGACTATTTGTGCCTGACTCTGTGGTAGAGCATTCTGGGTTATTATTGGCTGGATCAGCCACAGTCAGATACACTGAGTCTTGACTCAAGCATGGTGATATCATTTTAGTCCTCTTGGAGAATGAAGGACAACAACCAACCAACCAGCTAACCATAGTGCTGTGGTCACACCAAGGTGACTGTGAGAGAATTCTCACCCTCCAGGAGTTTCCATTCTGAATATAAAGTAGGAAAGAAATCAGCATTTATTAAAGGCCACAATATGCCAAGCACTGTGCTAAGGACATGATCTTCCTAACAACTATAGGAGGTAAATGCTACTATTCTTCCCATTTTACAACTGAAGAAACTGAGGCAGACTGTGATTAAGTGACTTGCTTCGGGTCACACAGCTAGCACGTGTCTGAGACTACATTTGAATTCAAGTCTTCTTGACTCCAGCTCTGCCCCTCTATCCACTACACCCCCTAACTGATGTTCAAAAGCAGAAGACATAAAGCATATATGAAAATAACTATAATACTAAATATCAAGTGGAATGTTGAGAAAAGACATGAGAGATTTTATAAATGATACGACAGTTTAGAGGAGGGAAGAATTAGTTTTGATTATAGGAATTATAGAAGGCTTTGTAAAGGAGGTGGTGTTTGAGATGAGCCTTGAAAGTCGAGGAGGAGTTGGGCAGATGGCATTTATGAAGTACTTCTTTTATGCTAGGCAGTGGCATAGACACTGGATATTGAAAGAACAAACAATCAAACACTCCCTTCCCTCAAGGAATTTCTAAGCTACTTGAGATGGTGAAGCATATTCCCTAAAGAAGGAATGATTTGAACAAAATCGGGGGCATACTCATAAACCCATAGAATTTCAGAGCCATTTAATCTGACCTTTCATTTTAATAGATGAAGAAACAGGTCCCATGGAATCGAAATGACTTATCCAAGGTCACACTGGGAATAAGTAAAGTGAAACCAGTCAGTTGTATAGATTATCTGTATACCTGTTTATACCTAACAAAATGGAGGCACAGAGAGATTAAATGATTTCCCTCAAGGTCATGCTGATAATAAGTGTCGTGGTTAGGATCAGATGTCAGATCTTCTGCTTTCTAAATTTTTGCTCTTTCCACCGTACCTTGCACCCGGTTCTTTAGTAAAGAACTTTCTGGCAGAGAGGAGACCCCCATGGGGAATGCCAATATGGCTACCTCATTATGACTGTGAGGATAGATCACGGGAGTATAGTTGTACATACTCACTGATTCAATTATATTCAAATCAACAAATATTTATAGCACTAGGGATCTGAAGACAAAGCAAAAACACACCAAAACAAAATCAGTCTCTCCCCTCTGAGACACATTTAGAAGTATAAGTAAATCCAAGGTAATATGAGATGGGAGACAGCATTAACAGTTGGGGAAATCCAGAAAGATTTTCTGGAGAAAGTAACAACTGAGCTGAAACTTTGAAGGAAACTAGAAATTCTAATAAGCAGAAACAAAGAGCAAATACTTTCTAGCCTGTGCAAAGGTAAGAGATGGCATGTCCAGATCAGGGAACACCAAGTAGGCTATTTTAGCTAGAACATAAACTATATGAAAGGATGGAATATGAAAAGAGTTGGAAAGGTAAATGGGAGCCTGATTTATGGAGGGACTTAAGTAGAAGAATGCTGGTAAATATTTAACAACCAGGTCTCAAAAAATATATGCACAACACACCTTTTAGTTTAAATTGAATTGTTAACATTTTTTCCATCATTGAATTGTCTACAAAACAATAAATCAAGCCCTTATGTGTAGCATTTGCCACTTTCCCAGGCATACATACAACGAAAATTTAGAGATCTGCTCTCAACACCTGATATGAGCTATCTCCTGCATATCCCTAGAAAAGTCAGGCTGAGGAGTTTGTATTTTAACCTAGAGGCAATAGGGAATCACTAAAGACTTTTGAGCAGGGGAATGACATGGTCTGTCTTGTGCCTTAGGAAGATTAATATGACAGCTGTGTAGAAGATGCTAATAGCAATCCAAAAATCAACAAGCATTTTTAAATTGTGTCCGGCACTATGTTATGCTTTGTGAATACAAATACAATGAAAAACAAGCCCAGCTAGCAAGGAACTTACCCTCCAGTGGGGAAGAAAGCAAGTACATATATTTTCATATTCAGAATAGATAGAAATAAAAGCAAAGTAGTTAAGTACAATATTGTTTGAAAGGGAGGGCAAGAGTAATTGGAGGAATAAGCAGAGGGTTCATGTAGAAAAAAAGTGAATGATCTTGAAGGAAAAAAAAAGTGATTTTATGTAGTGAAGGCAAGGATGACAAACACTCCATGTATCGAAGATACCAGTACAAAAGTATAAGAAATAGAGTGTCCTGAATTCAATTATTGAACACAGTAATATACGACTTGGCCTGACTCATCCCTCCTTAGGTAGCCTAGTGCTTCCTATCATCTTCCCCAGTACATAAAATAGTAATGTATGATATGAATATGACACAGATGTACATGGAAATACATGGAATGCTTCACCTGAATAAACAATATTTATGCAGACAAGGCATGCATATATGTGGTATGCATGCACACAAAACACGTATCGTATGCCTGTGAATGGAGGATAGAAACTGGACTTGTGATTTCACTGGTATTTTGGTAAGAGGAAATTCCTCTACCAATGCATTAGGTACCTTTTCTTTCTGCAAATCATAGTCTTAAGTGTCTGAATCATTGAGAAGTTAATGGACTTTCTCATGGTCTCTGAGGCCAGTATGCACCTGAGAGCAGACCTTGAACCCCATTTTTCCTAGCTCTGAGGTTAGTTCTCTGTCCACTATGCCAAGCTACTTCTCTCTTTAATAGTAAGGGTAATCTGTACTGGATATTATTTGGGAAATCTAGTGCTTTCAGTGATCCCCAGAGCCCATGTTTTTAATACCTACATCTCTCAACATTCCCTGTATTGCCACAAACCATAGAACGCCATGATCTTGAAAGAATGGAGATACTGGAAAGCCTCTAACGATAATGGAGAGATGGGGAAGGGTGTAAATTGGCCACAACATATTACTGACAAAACAAGTGTAATCGGCTATGTGACCTAGCAATTCAGTTAGCATCTTTGAGTTTCATAAATTTCCTAGAAATGTACCTTTAGAGGAAGTGGCCTTCTTTGGGTGTTTGTTGGAAAACATCTGCTGTTTTGAACAAAATGGAACCATTTAAGAAAAAAATAAAGGAAAGGAGTAGTGCTGAAGATATCATTAAACATTATTTAGGAAATACATGATTAGAAAGAGGTGGGGCAGGTTGACATTGACCTTAGAGGTCACTGAGTCCAACCCTCTCATGACAAAGATAAGGAAACTGAGGCTCAGAAAAGTTAAGTGACTTAACTCAGGCTCATACAACTACTAAATACCTGAGACAGGATTTGAAACTGGGTCTTCTTTATTCCAAGGACAGTACTCTATCTATTTTGCTACAGTCTCACTTCTACCGGTGAGATCTATCCATGGACACAATACCCAAGCATTGCACTGATATTCTTGGAATGTGAAGAGACCCAGAGAAAGGTCCTCAGGCCATTGTGTGATACCTTTATGGAAGATTAAAGAAAGGCAAAGACAAGAATTTTAAAGGAAAGTAAGGCATGGATAGATTGCAACCTTCACCACAGAAGGAAGTACATACCAATTGACTAAAGTACTGAAATGGAAGGCCCTGTGCTGAAGAAAGTTTTATTGTTGGTAATTTTGTTTATTTATTTGTGTTGGGAGACTAGGTCTCCCCATCATATTCGGCTGGAAGTACAGCTACCACTCACAGTCCTATCCCACTATGAATCGACATTTTTTGCCAATTTTTAAAAAAAAAAATTTACCTAAGCTGATTCATCTCTCTTTAGGTAGCCTGGTGGCTTCCTTATATGTTATCTTCCCCCATTAGAATATAAGCTTTTTGGTTGCAGGAACTGTCTTTTTTCCTGTTTTAATTTATATTCTCATACAAGGCCTGACACATATTAAGAAGTTGATAAATAAATGCTTTTTGACTGACAGGTACCTGGTGGTCCCCAGCTCACCATATTGGTTCCTAACTCAGTGCAGACTCCTGACCAGCTATATCCTCACTAAAGCTCAGAAGCTCCCAAACTCAAGCAATCCACAAACCTCAGACTCCTCAGTTACAAAGATTAAAGAAGAGTACCACCATGACCCACTAAGAGAGTTTTTTTTAAAGACTAACACAATTTCAACTCCACTGGACCCCTCCGCTACCCCAATATGGGGATCCTGTGTATATGCACATAAAATGTAAGGTAATACTCCAGGACATTAGTATATGTCTTAAGTTCCATGAGGCAGTAGAGAAGGGAGACATCCCTGTAGGTTATGATGGTCAGAGAAGGCTTCTTGAAGGAAATTGGGCTTAAAGTATGTGTAATATTAATGATACATGAGCACTATAATCTTCTCTTGTATATTCTATGATTTTTTTAAATAAAAGGTAATGAGATGATGACTGTCTTAAAAAAATAAACTACCATCCCTTCAGAAAGCTACATATTAGGAACAGCTGTCAGATACTGAGCCAGGAGGAAAACATAAACCACACAGGCAAGGTAGAGATAGAATAAACAAAGGAAATTATGTAGCTAAAAACGAGCCTAATTAGATGACTCCTCCATCTTCTACCTTAATCCAGGAGCATATCAAGGTCAAGCAAGGCTAAAGCTCAGGGCCAATGGTCTTATTGGATGTTTGCCTCAGAACAATATATCATTGTGGGCCCTAGAATGGAATCATTTGTAAGTCTTTGTGAACCACAGACCTCTGTGCATGCATCACTGGAAATCTCCCAAGTATTATCCTCTTTTGCTGATCTTTTCTGTTCCCTCAGATCTTGTCCATGTGGTACTGGATCCTGGGAGCTCTAGCTCAGCTCTGTGTTTTCCAGAAGAATAGGAATTCTAGGTCAGGATCCTGATTGAGGGTTTCTCCTTCTGGGTGGGATTTAGGGAATTGATTTTAATTGGTCACTTTGGGTGGAGAAGTTATCACTCTTAGATAGGTCTTGCATTTGACAGGTTTGTCTATTGACTCAGATAGAATCTCTGACTTATCAGGATATCTAACAGTGCAGTAATTTCTCCAAAATAGTCAGAGAATAAGTGAGAACCCATAGCACTGGGATTTGGATGGGCGGAGAGAAGAGAGACTGGACATTCCAGGCTATGGGAATGGCATGATCCAGGATAAACAGATGGAAATGCACCCAGCACAAGACAATTAGGCTAGAGTGAAAGGTTCATGCTTGGGAAGAGCAAAATAAAAGTCTGGAATAGGTTGGGGTCAGCTTCTGGAAGACCTTGAATGCCAAGTTAATGGATCCATAATAATTTTCCCTTTCGTGGATTGTTTTCACTGCCCTGTTTTTATGGGTAAACAGCAACAAAAACTCATTGGCAGCAAAGTTGTATCTAGTGGTAAACAAATGTTCTTGTGCTGCTAATTACCAACCTCAAAAGAAAGTGCAGTGCCATAAATAAAACCACGTGTTGTTATTACAGCTGTCTGTGATGCAGAACTGGGAAATCCTGCTACAGTTCCACAGGAAAATTGCTCCTAGGGAAGCTCTGTGACCTTGGGGAAGACATTAAACCTGTTTATCAAGAGGAGGGTACTGTCTACAGTGAGAATTAACCCATGGAAAGGGCACAGCGAGTTGGGAAAGAGATCTGAAGTGGTACTGGTTGTGGGTTGCATCGTAATCAGTATGAGAGAAGGCTAGGAAGGGAAAAAAATCACACATTTAAAGAGAGGAATCTGATGAGGGCACAGAGGGATGTGAGGAATGTGACCAAAGGACCTGAATTTAGCATGAAAGGAAGTTAATAATCCATTATAACGTCATCTTCTCAAGGGCAGGAAAGGCTTTTTGCTATTTCTTTGTATCCTAAGAATTGAAAACAGTGTTTATTATTAAGGACATCATAGATGCTTTATGCATGTTTGTTGATTGACTGGTTGTTCCTTCACTGGTTGTGGAGACAGCCAAAAGAAAGCTGGGCGAGAAGTTAGCTCAAGAGAATTACATCTTGTTCACATCTTGTTTAGGACTGAACATGGTCAAGTTAAAGTGAAAGGCAGGATTGCGGATTCATAAAAGTTTGGAGTTGGGAGGATATCCAAAGTCAATCTATTCTCCCATTAGGAATAGGAATCCCTTCTACAGGACCCCTAACAAGTGGTCGTCTTGACCATTTCTAATCCTTTTTAATCTAAATGCCTTCCTTCTGTTGATTATCTTCAATTTATCCTGTCTAGAGCTTGTTTGTATGTATTGTTTTCATGTTGTCTCTCTCATTAGACTGGGAGCCCCTTGAAAGCAGGGACTCTGTGTATCCCTAGTACCTAGTCCAGTGCTTGGCACATAGTAGGCACTTAATAAATGCTTATTGACTGACTGACTTGCTGTCTGAGGCCAGTTTTTAACCCTATAATATTTTTATACATGAGTCCCTTTCCCACTTATATGATCTCTTTGGGTTATAGCCCTAGAAGTGGTATTGCTGGGTTAAAGGGTATGCACATTTTTATAGCCCATTAGTTCCATATTGTTCTCCAGAATGGCTGGATCAGTTCACAACTCCACCAACAATGTAACAATGTTCCAATTTTCCCACATCCTCTCTAGCATTTATCATTTTCCTACTTTCTCATGTTGATCAATCTGATAGGAGAGATGTGGTACCTAAGAGTTGTTTTGATTTGCATTTTTCTAATCAATAGTGAACCATTTTTCATGTGACTATAGATATATTTAATTTTTTCCTCTGAAACTCCCTGTTCATATCCTTTGACCATTTCTCAATTGGGGAATAACTTGTATTCCTATAAATTTGGCTCAGTTCCCTGTATATTTTAGATATGAGGCCTTTATCAGAGATATCTTAGCTATTCTTGATAAAAAATCTATCCATTCCTTTAAGGTACTTGCCTTTGCCTCTGCTGCTCCCTGCACTTGCAATGTCTCCCCTTTCCCTTCTGATGCAATTATCATTGAGTATTGCCTATGTGTATATATACATAAATATACATATATGTATGTATGTATGTATTTGTGTACCCATCTAGACTGTAAGCTTGAAGAGGGAAATCTACGCTTTACCAAAGCTTTATATTGCTCCAGTGCCTTCGTATCTCACTCAAGTACGCTGCAAAAGTCATACGGTATATGTTCAATAAATTTTTGTTTGATGAATTACTGAATATAGGCCCATTTCAGGTATCACTTCTTCCATAGATTCTTGTCTGATTTCTTATTCCCTACCAGAAGTGACCCTTGCTGCCACAAATTTCTCATGCTATTTTAATTGAAATCTCCTGTGGACTCAATCTTATTCTGCTTTATATTAAAGTTAGGTTGGAGTTCCCATTACATTGTGAACTCCTTGAGGGCAAGGACTGTCTTTTGTCATTTTTGTATCTCAAGTTCTTAGCACAATGCCTGTCACATAAAAGGTGCTTAATAAATGTTTATTAACTGGTTGAATTATGGTTATCTTAAAAATGAAGCAATACCTTTTCTCCATGAAAGGAAGAATTATGCATTGCTACATTTTTGTACCATGCCCACCATCCAGAACAATGTTTTTTTACACATAGTAGGTGCTTGATAAGTTTCAAATATGCTCATCAAAGAAATCCTCTAAGACCATCTATTATGCAATACTTTTTAAACTTCTAGCATAACTCCTCTTATGTTGTTATTCAGTCATTTCAGTCGTGTCCTACTCTGTGACCCCATTTGAGATTTTCTTGGCAAAGATATTAGAATGGTTTGCCATTTCCCCCTCCAGTTCATTTTACAGATGAGAAAACTGTGGAAAACATAGTTAAATGACTTGCCCAGGGTCACTCAGCTACTAAATGTCTGGGGCCAGATTTGAGGTATGACACCTAGCTGCCCAACTCCTCTTACACTAATACCCTTTTATATGTAGAGTATCAAACTCCACCCACTCAAAACCTTATCTGAAGTGACCCAACCCATGTTTTTCTTTTAACCAGCTAGCTAGAAAACATATTAGTTCAAACAAAAGGTGTTTAGTTAAACAGTATAGCAAAACAAGTATCAAGAAAAGATTAACCTAGTGTGTGTGTGTGGGGGGGGTACACATTCTCACTAGGGAGGGCAGACACCAGAGAACACAGGTAACCTGGGACCACATATGAAGGATAATGTCAATAGGCATGGGCAGGGAATATGTGTGAAGAGACATAGGTCAGTAACTCATATAGATCGCACACAGGTATGGGGAGCACATATATAGAGAACCTATAATTTCTGGGAATCCACATGACTAGGCATTTCTGATATTGAAGAGCTACTGATGTCCTGTGGTGGTACCATCATACTGCTCTCTGCTGGGTGTCTCTGCTGGTCTCATGGTCCCTGTTATGGAAACCATCTCTGTGGGTATTTCTCCACTTGTCATTGCTGGGCTTCTCCCATAGTAATGTAATCACCATGCTTTTGACTGCTAACAGCTTTGGGCTTTCTCTATGTGGTTGGCCATCTTGGCTCCTGTTTGATAGTATACAGTGACTAAAGTGCCTCTCTTTTATAAGGGTAGTCTGTTAGCTTTCATAACCTGAGGCCGTAAGTCACCACACCTAGCTGCAAGGAATGATAAATTTGCCCACAGGTTAAGATTATCTATGTGTGGGGCTGATTTAAATTCTATTGAGCTAGACAACTATCTGATTTAGTATTAGAAATTCCCCAAATCCCCTCCACCTTGCTAAGTGCACGAGGCAAGGTCATTTTTTTTTCACCTTGTCTCAAATTTCCAAATACACACACATACATTCATATACAAATACATGGATGTTAAAATATGTGTGTAACATATATGTATTGATATGCGTATACCTTTAGAAACATCTTTCTTTATATTTATATCTTTATCATATCAATTTAGGTATATATACATATAGGCATTTTGTTGTGGTTGTTCAGTCATGTCCAACTCTCATGACCTTATCTGGCGTGCTCTTGGCAAAGATATTCTAGTGGTTTGCCATTTCCTTCTCCAGCTCATTTTACAGTTGAGGAAACTGAGGCAAACAGTGTCTATGACTTGCCCAATTGTTTCCACAATCCGGCTAGCAGCTTCCGTGGGGGTGTAAGATCCACCCACAGCCAGCACCCAGAAAGCTGCCAACAGCACAGGTTCTTTTGATTTGCTTAACTAAGGGAAGCAAGGTGAAGGGGTTGAAAAGCTTACTTTAATTCAGCATACAAATATTATTCACTTAGCTCAGGTGAAAAAGACCAGCACACTGAACTTCAGAACAAAATACAAACAAATTACAAACATGGACAGACAGACCTTGTCTGATTCAAATCGCAATGCATAGTTACTAGAGTTTAACAAAGTCTCAGCATCCAGGTTACAAGCTGGAGGGCTCCTTAGCTACAGCTGCCCAGAGTCTCCTCATCAACACCATCTGTTGGTGGCTCTGCACAAGTGGCTCTGTCCTCCTTTCTTATAGGGCTTCAGATGTCATCAAACGTCATCTGAATGACCAGAATTTAGGCTGCTATGATTGGTTCTTGAGTTAGCCCCTCCCCTCAGGACCCTGGGAGGTTCACATCCACATAGGTTAGGTTAACACCTAATAGGGCATGGCTCTGGAGTTAGCACCTCCCCTTAGCCAGCCCCACCTTGGGCCCCACCCCACCAAGTCACCAATCCACACCCACATAGGT
>CM053622.1:81538810-81549452 GCA_028646595.1 Phalanger gymnotis
TAAGGAGCCCATTTTGCTTACCAACACACCAATGTCACATGGTAGTAAGAGTCTGAGTCTAGATTTGAACTCAAGAAAACGAACCTTCCTGATTTCAGGCCTGGTAAGCTATCCAATGCAAGCACCATCTAGCTACCCACTACATGTAGATATATGTATGTGTGCATGTATATGTGTATTTGTGTATGTGTATATCTGAGTGTGATTGTGTTTGTGTGTATACGTATGTAAGTCCTTGCCTTTGGTGCCGTATTTTGGTAGGCAAAAAACCTTTCTACAATTTTTTTAGCCTAGTTATAATTACTGTATCTAATTATAAGTAATAAAACTGTCTTTCTCTTAGTGTTTTCTTTTTCTCTTAATACATTTCTTAATGTATTTGGTAATAATAGCTGACATTTGTGTAGTACTTTCTGGTTTAAAAGTACTTCATATACATTATCTCATTTAGCCCTCAGAACAATTCTGTGGCCAGTGATATTATTATCTTCACTCTATGAGTGGAGATATTCTGATCCTTATTTTAAAGATGGGCAGATTGAGACTTAGGTAATATGACCTGTTTAAAGTCATTCAGGTTGTATCTATAGTAGCTCAGTGCTGCTTATGAATCACAAGTCTAGCCAATTACCTAGCTTATACTAGATTAAGTGAGGGGCAGCTAGGTGACACAGTGGCTAAAGTGCTGGGTCTGGAGGCAGAAAGACTCATCTTCCTGAGTTCAAATCTGACCTCAGACACTTACTACCTGTTCGACCCTAGGCAAATCCCTTAACCCTGTTTGTCTTAGTTCCTCATCTGTATAACAAGCTGGAGAAGGAAATGGCAAACCACTTCAGTATCTTTGCCAAGAAAACTCCAAATGGAATCCCAAAGAGTTGGACGCAACTGAAAAAGAATTGACAACAGGTTCCCTGATTCCGAGTTCAGAGCTCTTGAAAAGTCATGATTGTAGAGTACTTCAAGGCTTCCTTGAAATATGCCGGTTAATTAAATATTAGAATTAGCATTAAAAACTATATTCTAGATGAGGAAACTGACTTGAAGAAGTGGTTTGCCCAAGGTTACTGTCACACGAGAAGTAAGTAACAGAACGCTGACTCAAATCCAAGTCATCTGTATGTTTATCCATTATACCACAATATCATTGATATTTTCCCTTCTTTCTGTTTCAGGGTTCATAGATCAACACACAGATAGTTTCCGTGGGTTCATGACCTTCAGTGAGGAAAAAGAAAACATTATTTTTATTAAGCTACATTTCCTTCAATTATGAAAGTAGGCAAAAACTAGACTGCTAAAGAGGTCCATGACACACAAAAGATTAAGAACCCCTACTCTAGTTAATCCAAACTATAGTCGTAACCTGCCTGAAATTAACTCATCATGTCATCGTATCACGCCAACATGAACTTTCTCATACCTAGGAGAAAACGTTCCTTTTGGTTTTTGTCTTTACTCATTGGTTTTAGAGTTTGAAGTCATTGGTGCAAATCTTAGCTCCAATACTTAATATCTGTGTGATCCAGGAAAAGTCCCATTATCATTCTAAGCATCAATTCCCTTTTGCAAAATAGGGATAATCATACTTTCAGTACCTACTTCATGGACTTCTTTTGAAGAACAGATTGTACAAATTTTAAAATACTATATAAATTTGTTGGGGCTGTTTTGTGACTAAGGTCCCACCCTGATTCACCTCTATATTCCTCAAATTCCCTTGAAATTTCAATGCATTTTTTCTTTGGCCCCTGTCACAGTCCATCTGCCAGCTCCAACTTGGCGCCTGTCCACAAAGCCTCTCCTGCTCTTCCTTGGCAAAAGCTTTCAATTGTCCATCATGATGATTTGAAGTGATGGTGTGTCTGGTTGGGAGAAAGTGGTATCAGAGGTAAGGAAACAGAAAAGATGATGGGGTACCCCACTTGCCAGCTGACACTCACGCCCCAGGATTTCAGTGTCTAAATACATCTCTTCCATCTAACTTAAGCCTGCCATACATGAAGGAAGTGGACTCTCTTAGTCTTTGCTGCCAAATCACAGAGTGGTCAAATCTCAGAATTTGAAGGGAGCACAAGAAGTCATCTGTCTTGCTACTGCTTCCCATCTGCTCCCTGGTGAAAAGACCAATGGTGCCATCTTCTTAATGATGAGTTTTTTCTAGTCTCTTTCTCCAGTGACCTCATTTCCTCTAAGCAGGTGGTTTTGACTACATGGCTTCATATGTTGGCACCCTGAGTAGATGCCCTAGATCTGTCTGGCAATTGATTTTAACTCTGGGGGGAGGCAAGCTGTTGGTCAGCACTTTGCTGAACCTCTCAACTGGTCTAGATGCTAAATTCCTTTTAACTATTAAAAGAATCTATTCATTATAAAACATTCCCTACATTGTTTGTACTAGGTAATACTGAGTGAGCCTTTATTGAGTGAAGGCAGATGATTAGATTTATAGAGTCCCAAGACTTGGAAAGGACCTTAAAAATCATCTAGTTTAGGTGATACCTAAAACAGCAATTCCTTATCATAAAGATATCCTCTATTGGAAGGTATCTCAGACAAGTGATCCCAAATTCCACTTGAGAATGATCAGTTAATGGGGAACTCACCACCTCCCTAGGTTGTTTACTCCATTGATCAATACCAGTAGTTGTCATTGCTTTCTTCATACTGAACAGTAATATCTCTTCTTATAATCTTGGTTCTATTTCTGGTTCTAGTTCTAAACTCTTGCACGTAGTAAACTTATTTTTTAAAGAAGTTGTCAAATTCGAACTTTCTAGTCATTTCCATTGTTCTTTCCTCCAAGTCCTGCCTAGTGGGGCTTGACGGTGCACAAATTCATTCACTCATAGGATTCTATAATTATAGAATTAACCCATATAGGCCAGGTGGTATTGGATTCAGAAATGATATCCTGTTCTATTTAATTCAACAAATAGATAATAAGAAACTACTATGGATAAGTGTATTGCTAGATTCTACACAGAATACAAAAATACACAGTTCCTGCTCTCACAGAGATTATGTCTAATAGGGAAGATAAGACATGAACACAAATTTCTATGTCACCTACAAGGCCCCCACTCCCTCCCTCTCACCCTACACATGCACTATGGACTCATGCAGAATGGGTCAGATAATGGGGGCTGATCCACAAAGGTAGATTTTCTTGTGTCCCCACACAGAATTTACTCTGGGCTATCTCTGAATATAACTTCTGGGTGCATTTCCATAAATGTGGTTAACAGGTTCCCCATCTTCCTTATAGACATGCGTAGTAACAAATGCATTTCAGGGACAGGAAAGTATTTATTTCATCCCAAAGAAAATGTATAACACAAAAAGGACTCATAGGAATACATAAACAAATGTAGAAAATGAGTAAAGAACTAACCTCAGTCTATAAACAATCACTATAATGCTCCATCGTCTATAATATAGTCTACTTTCCTATTTGGGACCCAAAGTCCTTCCAATTTAGCGACACCTGTGGAAAAGAATTTTATTAGGGATCATTGTGAAAGCAATACACTTACATTCCAGTAAATCTCCCCCTGTCTTTCTCTTCCCTCTTTTTGCCTCTCCCTCTCTCCCTTACTTTCTCTTCTACCATCTCTTTATCTCTTTCTGAATCTCTGTCTCTCTGTGTCTCTCTCTTTCTCTTTCTTTCATACTCTCTCAAAAGCCCAATGAATGACCTCTGAACCTTCCTACTTGGACACAACAATTTGCTGCCCTTTATATTTTTCCTATACCTTGTTATGTTCATGTAAATAGCACTGAGCTAATGTGATCTTAGGTGGCATTTATAGAGATATCTTGTCCAATTCAATTCAACAATTATTTGAAACCCCTTTTATTCATGGGGCACTGCAGCTATGAAGATGAAAATTGATGCTGTCATATAGTCCTTGCTCTCCAGCAGTTTATATTCTGTTGTGCTGGGTGGCAAGAATGCTGCTATGATATTTTAACAATAATTATGTATATAGTGCATATGCCAAAATCATTATATATATACATATATATATAAATGATATATGTATATCATTATGAAAACAAACCAATAAAAGAGATGTGTTTTAAAATGTTCCATTTTACAGACTAGTAATCTGAAGTTCAGAAAGAGACTAAGTAACTTCTCCACATTCACACAATATCTGAAGCACAATTAGAACACATGACTTCCTGGTTAAAAGTACTAGCTGCTAAGCCATACTGTAGTATGTAAAGGGTTAGGGGCTGAGCAGTGAGGAATTCCAGAGAGGTCTTAGAGATGGTTGGAGGAAAGAGAGAGAGAAGAGGGTTAATTCCCCCTTCTCTTCCTTTGGATTTGATTACAAAAGGCTAGGAAGAACAGGCTGACTCCATCTGTTCCACAGCCATCAAATAATCGGATTATTCAGGCAGAAGGACACTTCATGGTTAATTAGCATAAGGAAACCTTCAAGGCTCTGAGGTGACAGGCTCAAGGAGGGGACTGGAAAATGATGAAAGGCAAGCATTTCAAATGGTGCCCCTGTGCAGCTTTAAATAGGTTTGCTAGGAAGCCTGTCACATTTGGCTGTCCGGGTAATTTGATTATGAAAAAGGGAGAGGGGGCAGGAGAGATGGATCAAACGCAATCAGTGGAACTGAGAGGGCAGTCACTGCCAGAAGGCTGAGAAAGAATCTTAAAATAGACTGGGCAATGGAGTGACCTGCAGCCCATCCCAGTTCTCTCTAGCCTCCAAAGCCTGCAGCGAAGCTCTCCCAGGGAGACTTCAATGAAGATCAAAAAGAGCCAGCCTCAAGTGGCAGTCTTTTCACCTAGCGCCATTTCAGTGGTTCTGAGGCATAATTCTCTTCTCAGGTATATCCCCCACTGACCCAACTTGGATGTAGTAAGCACTACCTAATTTGAAGAGGGCTGTCCTGGAAATCAGGAACCTTCACTTCTGTTCTCCATCTCACCATTGGCCGTCTTTGTGACCATGGGCAAGTCTCTCTCCCTGAACTTCACTTTCCATAACTGTAAAATAACAGTTCATATTTATGTGATGGCATACAAAACACTTTTCTCTTGATGAATCCATAAGGTTATTAACTGTGAGAATTATCACTATTTTACAGAAGAGACTGAATCTCAGAGAGGTGAAATTACTTTCTTAAAGTCATACAGTATATATGTTGTGACAGAGTTGGAATGTGAATTTGTATTTCCCATAATTCTTGAGACTTGGAGTTGTAAGTAGCTTTAATTGATCATATATTCCAAGCTCCTTGTTATACAGAAGAAGAAACTGAAATTGAGAAAAAAAAATCAATTGTCAAATATCACACAGGCAAAATAAGAAAGTAGATCAAAAGAGATAATGTATGGAAAGTGATTTATAAATATTAAAGTGCTAGATAAATGTTACACTACTATCACTAACAGCAATAATAATCAATAGCAGAGATTTGGTTCACACTCATGTCCCCTGATTCCCTGAATATATTCTCTTTCCAACTGAGTTCACTACCTCTCCCCATGAGATATCTAAGGTCACTTCCATATCCAATATTACCAAATTCTAAGATTTTCATCATTGTATCCTAGAGTGCCTAAAAGAACCGCAGGTAGAAGATGTGCCCTTTTAAATAATCATTGCCCTCTCACCACTGGTCTCTTGCAATAAGAATTCCCAGGGAGCAAGAATGCATCACTTCACCCAGATCTTAATGGGAATGAATTCCTAAGAGAGTTTTCCTGAATGACTGGGGGAGACTTTGTGTAACCTAATAACATTGTCAATAAATCACTGAGCACTTATTAAGCATCATGTGCCAGACACTGTGCTAGATGCTAGGGATATAAAGACAGAAATGAAATCACCCAGGGGTGGGGTTCAAATGAATTAACAAACGGTTCTCCATGGAACTGAGCTGAGGTCCTGACCCTGCCACTGACATGGCGGGGTGCTGGCCCCACCCCTGCTAACAACTGGTTAGGAGAATCCAACCTAAAATTAGGCACCAGTTCTACCAAACCATGGCAAACTGGCTGAAGCCCACCACTGAAATCACCCCTGCCTTCAAGAGGTTTATTAATAGAAGAGATCACATGTAATATACAAGTATGGACAGAATATATACAAAATGAGCACAAGGCACCCTTAAGAAATGGGTAATGGTTTGGGGGGAGAACAAGAAAGGTCTCCCACAGAAGGTGGTACTTGAACTGAGTATTTAAGGAAAGCAAGGATTCCAAGAGGTAAAAGTGTATTCCCAGTACAAGGTTACAGCTAATGCAAAAGCAGTTCGAGGGGAACAATGTATGTTTGAAACTACAATGAAAATTGTATGAGCAAATCATGTAACTTCTTTGAACCTGGTTTTCCCCATGTGTAAAATGCCATTAGAGATACTGAGTTATCCACTCCATAAGTCATTATTGTCAGGATCAACTGAGGTAATGTAATTAAAGCACATTTTAAACCTTTATGGAAGACCAGACTTGTAGCAAGGACCCTTGTTTGGGTTTGAATTGGATTGGATGATCACTGAGGTCCCTTCAACTTTGAAGTTCTGAGAGGTCTAGACAAATCTTTGCCTGAACCAGAATCCTCAGTAAGAACATCCCTGACAAGAGCATATCCAAACTTCATCACAGGAGCTTGAGTGATGGGAGACCTCCTACTAATCAAGGAATCTTATTCCATTGATAGATAGCTATGATTGTTACAAAGAGCTTACATAAATTAAATCAAAATCTAGCCCTTTGGAATTTGGATCCATTGTACCTAGCTCTGTCCCCTAGGGCTAAGAGTAAGTCCTGTTTCACATGACAATCTTTGAAATACATAGAATCAGAATCATCAATCATAGAATTTGAGAACTAGAAAATGTCTCAGTAGCTATGTAGTTCAACCCTTACAAAAAAGGGAATCTCTATCAAGGTCTTCCATAAGTCTTCTCTTCTGGCTAAATTCCTCCCCCTCCGCTTCGCCCCTGCTCTACCCCAGTTCTTTTAATAAATCCTTATGTCTTCTCACCATATCTGACTATGGAAACACTCCAGCTTATCAACGTTCATCCTATAATATGGACCTTGACACATAGAAGGCATTTGATAAATGTTTTTGTTTATTTGATGGCCAAAACTAAGCAAAATATCCCAGATGGGATCTGACCATAAAGACTTTAAAGTTTTAGAAAAATGTACCACTGTTCCTCATTCTGCCTTCTGAGGGCAATCAGAACAAGTCTAATCCTTCTTCAGTCTGAGAAACCTTCAAATACTTGAAGACAACCATCATATCCCCCCAAGTCTTCTTTTTTCCAGGCTGAATGTTGTTGACACTGACACCATTGAGTCATTTTGAGCTTGCAGTGCACTAAAACCCCAAGATCTTTTTATATAGATTTTTGAGCAGTGTCCCTCTCATCCCATACTTGTGCAGTTGATATTTTTAACTCAAGTAAAACATGGCATCTACCCAACACTGGGACCACTTTTCTGAATTGTGTCTGTCCCTTGTGATGTTACACAGCATCAGAGCATCAATGTCTCAATGCTCTCTCAGCCAATCTGTAGTCACATCCCCCTTGGCATAAAAACTATGAGGCATACTTCCACCCATGTGCTTAGTGGCTTTTTTATGAGGGAAAGCTGAATTGCTGACCATACACCTTTGGCTAAGAAGCAGACACTTCAGGAAAACCACTTCATGCTTGGATAAAAGTAGGGATATACAAGTGTAGGACTGAATAAATCCCTGTTAAATTTTTAAAACATATATGTCTTGAAAGAATGGAGGACATAGGATGTTCAAAATCTTTTTTTGAACCCTTCCATGGCCTATGACCAATTCATATTTTTCTTGGAGGACTTGGATGTCGGAGCTTTGACTTTGTTGTCCTCTTCTGGTTGTATGTTTTGATCTTCTTTGCCACCAAAGTAAGATTCTATAGTCTGAGTGTTTCTTATGCTGTCTGCTCATTTTTCCAAGACAGTTTACTTGACTTTTGAGCTCTTTATCAAGGTATGACTCTGCTTCTAGAGTGGAAAGTTCTCTATCCTAGGCTTCAGGGGTTTTGCACAGCTATTTTCAGAGCTACTTCTAGGCACCTGTAAATTTTCAGTTCTTCTGGGATGCATGATCAATGGCGAGGTATTTACTCATCTCCTGGACTGTGCTCTGGTCTATGAGTGACCTCAAGCATTCTTTCATGCTCTGGAACTGTGAGGAGGACTCCCTCTCCACAGCCACTACAAGCTTTTCCACACCAGCACTCTTCCTCAACCCAGGACCTCCACCAGGACTGTGCCCCAGATCCAAACAGGTCAAAGCAAGAGAATCCTGCCTTAGCACAAGCAAAGAGATCCCTGCAATCCCCCTCTGATGAGCTGCTTGATTCCCCCACTGTCTGTGTGACTGGAGCTCCAAAAGCAGCCACTGCTGCTTCCAATGCTGCTGCAGCCACTTCAGCTGCCCTGTGGCTGGGGCCAGACCCTGCTCTTCTCTCATCTAGGTCCAACATAGTTTTACCACCGATCTGCTAAGTTGTCTTAGGCGTTTGTGGCTTGGGAAATATGGAAACCACCACAGCTGCCAGTGATTCAGTGCCCTGAGGCCTGCTCCTCCCAGTCTGCCCCAGCTCAGTCTGTGCTGTCATGGCCTATGCTGGGCTGTGCTCTGCTCCCAGCATGGTGCGATAGAAATTCCCATCAACCTTCCAGGTTGTTTTGGGCTGGAGACTTGTTTCACTCTGTCATTTTGTGGGTTCTGTAGCTCTAGAATTTGTTTAAAGTTATTTTTTACATTAATATGGAGATATTTGGGGAGGAGCTCAAGTCCTTGCTTTTATTCTGCCATCTTGGCTCTTCCCCCTAAAAACAAATGTTAATAATTGCTTTTACATGTAACTGGGAAATAAGATATATAGGCAATGGGGTATAGAAATCTATCTTACCCTACAAGAAAGCAAGGGAAAAGGGAATAAGGGGGGAAGGGGTGATAGAAAGGAAGACTGACTGGGGAAAAAGGTAATCAGAATGCATGCCATCTTGGGGTGTTGGGGGAGGGGAGAGATGGGTAGAAAATTTCCAACTCAAAATCTTGTAGAAATGAATGTGGAAAACTAAAACTAAAATAAAACAAAAACAAAAAAAAGAAGTTAGTTAAGGATAGAAATCTGTCTTGCCATTGTAATATCAATTAAGTTGAGACTTTGTTACTGTTTTAGAATGATAAATTAATTAAGTATTTTTGATTGAACCTTACTAGGAGCAAAGCCCCAGGCCCAAACCCCTATCTACTAGGTGCCAAGTCTATGTGGGCATGAAGCCCTCAGGGTCCTAAGGGGAGTTGCTAAGACCAGAGCCAATAGTAGGAGCCGAAGTTCTGGTCACTCAGACAGTTTGATGAGGGCTAAACAGTGTGTATGTAAAAAGATAGAAAAGAGATATTAGGTGAGGCTTTCACTCATGGAGGCCTGGGACTCTGGATAGCTGCTCTAAGAGCCTCCTGGCTCACCCAGATGTTGATTGTTTCTTAGTAATTACGAATTGTATTTGGTCTGTTTATAATGTATGTTTATAATTTGTTTGTATTTGCTCTGAAGTTCAGGGTGCTAGCTTTTTCCCCTGAACTAAATGAATGATATTTGTATGTTGGATTGAAATAAGATTGTTAATCCCTTAACATTGCTTTCCTTGGTAGAGCAGAACAAAAGAACTTGTTCTGACAATGTTCTTGTCGTTGGGCTTGTGTTGGTCTTTCACCCCACAGCAGTTGCTAGCTGAATTGTTGCAGCAGCCCTACAGGAAAATAGAAGGGAAGGGGATAAGAGAAGCTGGTGGTAGTGGTGTTGGAAGGGAGGGAAAATTGTGGGAAAGGATAATCATAATGCACATTGTCTTGGGGTGGGGAATGGGGAGAGATGGGGAGAAAATGTGGAACTCAAAATCTTGTGGAAGTGAATATTGAAAACTAAAAATAAATTAATTTCAAAAATGCAATTGAGAAAAATAACTGTTATAAAACTATAAAACTGTTATAAAAATACTGTTATTACTATTGCATTTGACTAGGCTGGACATTAAAGTTTTGGATATATGCTACAAGCAATTAACAGAGAAAGTTTTTTTTGCATCAAGACTAAATCTGCCTCTCTATAACTTCTGCATATGTCTTTCTCATCTTTACAAATGAAATTTTATGAAAAAATGGCTATACATGGATTAAAGATAACATTGATGCAAATGTAAGATAGGAATAAGTAGGCTTTTACTGACAATTTTCCATAGCAAATAATACTTTTCCACTCACTCAACCCTCTTGGAGGTATAGAAAATATAAGATCCCATTGGGTCTATTGTTTGTTGATTTTTTTTTTAAAGTTCTTTTTTTAAAAAATTTATTTTTAATATGTTTAGTTTTCAGCATTGATTTTCACATGCGTTTGAATTACAGATTTTCTCCCCATTTCCATCCCCCCCCCACTCCAAGATGGCATACACTCTGGTTGCCCTGTTCCCTAGTTTGCCCTGTTCCCCCGTTTGCCCTCCCCTCTGTCCCCCCATTCCCCTCCCATCCCCCTTTCCCTTACTTTCTTGTAGGGCACGGTAGATCTCTATGCCCCATTGCCTGTGCATCTTATTTTCTAGTTGCATGAG
>CM053622.1:81549952-81577059 GCA_028646595.1 Phalanger gymnotis
CTTCCCTGTGCCCCTTTGTGGGTTCTGTAGTTCTAGAATTGGTTCAGAGCCATTTTTTCCATAGGTTTTTGGAGGGACTTGGTGGGGAGCTCACACCAGTTACTGCTTTCCAGTCACCATCTTGGCTCCGCCCCTCTTGTTTGTTGATTTTTAAGGAAGCATTTGACTCTGGTGGTACAAAATGCAGACAAAACCTTCCCTTAAGGAGAAAAGATATCTCTCAGCCATATGTTAGCATTCAAGATTCTGTAATAGATGCAACTACTGAGATTACTTTGTTCAATTACCTCCTGACTATTAGCATCTCACAATGGATAAATCATGGAAAAGTACTCACCTAAAGTGTTTGCCAATGGCATTTAAGATACTCTGTACAGAGGTTCAAAGAGAGGAAAGAAGGATTCATGATTGGCAGAAATGTTCTCTGAGTGTTCCTTCTATAAGATTTTATTTTGCTAAATGTATCAAGCCTTGGACATTAAAAAGCCTCCTCAGTCAATCATATCTTTATAATAAATATATCTAACTATTCCCACCGGGAAGACAAAATGGAAGCAAATTATAAATACTCATATATATATACATATATATATATATGTATATATATGCATATACACACATTTATCTTTAACAAGTTCAACAGATAAACAGCAAAAAAGCCAAGACTTGAACAGGAGGTAAGATTGGGAAGGATTGCACTGAAAAACCTGAACTGTGCTTTCTATGGTCCCAATTAACCACTGGAGCTGAAAATAATAACTTTAACAAAGTATCAAATGAAATATTATGTGCAGTGATTTTCACACTTTAAAGCATCATATAAATGCTGGTTATTACTGTTATTGTTACTATTAATATTTATTCAGTAGTTCCATTTGGTTGCAAATCATTTCATACCATGAGCTCAAAAGTATTAAGAGTTTAGATGACACAAAGGCTACTGGAATCTCATGGTGTGTTGTAGCATGTTACCAACGATGACTTCCAAGGAAGCAGTAAAAGATATCATCAAAGGCAGCTATGGAGGTGGAAAAAAATGAAAATTGATAGTGAGCATTCTAAGTTGTGAAATTAATCAGAGGAAGACCTCCTTCGATGTACTTATGGATGCTCTATGAAGGATTTACAGAAGATATGAGTGTATGGAGTGTGCAGGAGCACTAGCACCTCTGTGTGAATCCTTTTCAGGGCTGCTCATAAACCTTTGGTGTCCACCTTTCACTCAGCTCTCTCACCTGTTGTGCCATGAAGCTATAGCATGGGCTTTTGGCCACATCCTGGTAAAACCATTTCAGCAGACAGGCTAAAACATGTTGAGTGTAACTGATATGCCTCAAATTCATCAATGAGTTAGGAGGACATCTACCGTAAGCATGGGAAGACTTCCCCCTGCACAATGGGCAGGTAAGAATAAGCTATGAAGGCAGCTAAAGCAGACAATGTGGAATGCTTAGAGCTTGGTCCTGACTTTTGTCTTGCTACTAGACTTCCATGACTCTGGAGGAGAGAGTGAGGCTGATGACTTTGTATAACTCTGCCTCATTTATATCCAGTTCACTCATGAGTCAAGACATTACCCCATGATGTCGCTGGTCCTCTTTGAAAACGAAGGACAGACAGAAGAACCTACAGATAAACAATTATACAGGATGAAAACTTGTGTACATTTGGGAGGAAGGATGGTTAGGAGTTGTGATCTCTATTAGAGGAGGACCTTCTCATACTTACAAGAAAACCAATCTTTTTTCTTTGTGGTTTGTTTTGTTTCCTCTCATTTTAAAAATAATCTGTACCTCCCACTTCACCTCTTTCATAGAACGATAAAAAAGAAGATAAAACCTCCAGAATCTATGTGCAAAACAAATTCCCCCATTGGCCATGTACAAAAATATATGTCTCATTCTGCATTTTAAGTTCTTTACTTCTATGGGAGGAGGTGAGTAGTGTTTCATCTTCTGTCCTTTGGACTCATCATGTACCAATTCATTGATCAGAGATCTAAAATCTTTCAAAGTTATTTGTTTTTACAATGTTATTGTTATTATATTATTTTTCCCCTGGATCTGCTCACTTTATTTTGTATCAGTTCATACAGGTCTTCCAGGTTCTCCTAAAACAGTCTATTTTATTATTCCTTGTAAGGCAGTAATATTCATATACCATAAATTGTTTAACTTTCTCTCAATAATTGAATATAACATTAGCACACAGAGTTTTTTTTTCCTTTGGCACTATAAAAATAGCTGCTACAAATATTTTCATACCTATAGGTTTCTTTCCTGTTTCTTTAAATATCTTTGGGGGTATAGGCCTAGTAGTATTATTGCTGGGTCAAAGGGTATGGACAGTTTAATGACTTTTAGGAGCACGGTTCCAAATTGATTTCCAGAACAGCTAGACCAATTTGCCTCTCTGATCATGTGTCTGCTTTCCCTCTTTATCATTTTCCTCTTTTGTTATCTTTCCCAGTGAAGTAGAACTTCAGAGTTGCTTTAATTTGAATTTCCCTAATTTTTAATTATTTAGGGCACTTTTTCATTTGGTTGTTGATAGCTTGGGTTTCTACTTTTGAAAACTTTTTTTTTCTGATATCCTTTTATCATTTTATATGTTGGGGAAAGCCTCTTAGCCTTATAAATTTGAATCAGTTCCCTATATTACTTGAAAAGGAAACCTTTATTAGAGAAATTTGTAAATATTTTCCCGGTTATGTTTCCTTCTAATTTTAACTCCATTAATTTTGTTTGTATAGTTAAATATATACATGAAGACAGTAATCATGACCTCTCTGAGTCATCTTTTCTCTAGGCTGAAGTCCCCAGCTCTTCAAATGATCTTTTAATAGCATGTTCTCTGGACTTCTCACTATTCCTTCTCAATACATACTTTCTCAAGTATGGTATCTAGAGCTGACCTCAGTTCTCAAGCTGTAGCCTGACCATTTCAGAGTATAATGTTGTCTCTTTTGGCTACTATATCACTTTGTAGACTCATTATTTGTCTATCTCTCAAAATCCTCAGCCCTTTTTCAAAGAAACTGGTGTATAGCCATTTACCATCATGCATTTGTGAAGTTGATTTTTTAACCTGAGTGTAAAACTTTACAGTTATCTATAGTAAATGGAGTTTCGTTTGATTGAGCCCATGATGGTAGACTTTTGTGATTTTTTGGGGGGTCCTTAATCTATAGTCCAGTGTGCTGGATTTCCCTAGATACTTTTCTACAGTGTTTGACAAGGATGCCACCTTGGCTTTCATTCAACTCGTTAATAGAAGACAGCAAAACCAAAGGATACTCCACTAGAGACTTTGTTTGAACCATTAATGACTACTCTTTGTTTCTGATGATTTAACAAATTCTAAACCTATCCAATTATACTATCATCTGTTCCATCTCTTTCCATCCCATATCCAAGGATATTAAGCAAGATGTTGTCAAATGGTAAAGACGAGACTGGGACCTAGGTTGAATATCTTTAGTTAAATGATGAATTTGGTTGTCCTGCTGCAAAAGATACAGACATACTGCAGTGACTACATATAATGTTGAGCATATGTACATGCTTAAAGTGTCAAAGCTTGCCTGTATACAAAGAGTGGGTGGTCATATGTATGGTGTGCTTTGAGGAGTGAAAAATTCCCTGTCCCCAAACATCTCTTCTCTTGTTAGAATTGCTTCAGAGGAGCAGTAAGTTTTATAATTCCCCCTTATCTGACAGTTTCTTTGGAATACCAGGATTGGGAGATTCCCTGCTTCTTTATATCGAGTCTTTTTTTCCCCCTTGCTGACTTTATATATCTAGCACCTAGCACTGACTAGTGAACTTGTTGGACTGGATTGTATTTTTGGAAATTGGTTAATAGATCACTCTTTTTAGGAAGAGTTGCATGGGGACTGTACCTGTGATTTCGCTGATATAGGAAATGCCTGGTAAGAAAATTATTTTCACTAGAGCAGATGCACAATTTCTCCCTGCCACTTATAGTTTGCAACTAGCAGACTTTGTTGTCTTGAATCAGATCCAAGTTTACCTTCCCTTAGATTCTCTTCTTGCTCTCAGAATATTACCAAAAGGGACCTTGGGGCAGGGTTCAGGGATCAGTGAAATATTTAGCTACAGAATCTTGAGCTGCCTCTGCCCTATGGAGATCTCTTCCTGCTCTAGGTTTAGGGTAAATTCAGCTCTTTTAAATGTTTATTTTCTGCCCTGAAACTACCAAGGCTGTCGTCTAATGCCCAGCATCCCTTTTCTCTCTGACTTCCTAGGTAACTTTTAATTGAAACTGCAAGTCTATAAAATATTGCTTCGAAATCACTTTTAACCCCTTCTAATTTCTTGTCCTTTCTTCAGAGCTTCCATTTAATGCGCTGGGCCTCTAAGTGTTTGCCTATCTCTTCTAACTCAGACTGCCTCTGTTACAGATTACTGCATCTCTTCTATTAACTTAATAATTTACTTTCTTTTGGGTCTTTTTTTAAATAATATTTTTTGCTACAGACCTTTCTGCTTCAAAATCATATTTCATAATTTCTAATTGTGCTGCTAGGTCTGGCCTCCCTATCTACAAATGAGTAACTTCATTAGCTTGTATTTCCAATTCTGTTATCTCCTTTTTTTCTCCTTTTTATGCCAATGTTTCTGTTTCCCTCAATAGCTATTGCACTCTCTCCAGTGTGGGGCTTATAATCTTTTCCTATTCAGACATGCTATTCATAATACCAAAGATGCACCGGCTTCTTTTATGGTTTGTAGGCATTATGCCGTCTGTAAAATGTCTGCATATCCCTCATCTGGTCTATGGGGCCTTCAGGTATGAAACTAACAAATTGCCAAGCAGAGTTCACCTTTTCCTAACTCATTTTTACTGGTTTTGTCTTTTGCTTAGGTATGGCTCCAGTTCTTTCTACCTGCAGATTTACAGATGTGTGTGTGTGTGTGTGTGTGTGTGTGTGTGTGTGTGTGTGTGTGTGTGTGTGTGTGTGTGTGTGTAATCTCCCTAACTATTCCCTAACCATTAACTACTCAGATGTCCTTGTCATATTTTTATAAATAGATCTAAACCAGGGGGTTCCTAACCTGAGGTCTATGAATTAAAATACATATATATATATTTTGAGATTTCATTCAATGTAATTGGTTCCCTTTGTAATCCTATACATTTTGTTTCACGCATTTAAAAACATATTTCTCAGGGCAGCTTTCCCCCTGTTAAAGAGATATATCACACATACACACACATAAAAGTTAAGACTCCTTGATCTAAACATTACTTACCATAACTTGCTTAACAAATAATTCAATTCATCAAATCAAGCCCTCAGGCTTTCCTAGGCACTTAGAGATTTGTCTGACCTTGAGTAAGTTACTTCCCTTTCCTCTCTGTACCTCACTTTTGTTATCTGTAAAATGGGGTATTGAATTAAAGAATCTCTAAGACCCCTTCCAGTTATAAATTTATGAACCTATTTTAACTTCTGGAGAAAAAAATTCCACATGGATAAGTCCTAACAATGTAATCCTTGTGATGTTAGAGGTCTACATGTTATGTGTAATGGTCTTACAAAGGTCACTTGAGTTTTGTGGCATTCACTCTCTAGGTTGGCTTGAACATTCCAACTTTCCCTCAGTTTCATGGTCCTAGAATTAACCTTGTTGAGAGAGAAACAATTTTCCTCACTCATTACTCTAGCTCTAAAGTGTTTCTTTCCTTCCTTCATTCCTTCCTTCCTTCTTTGCTTTCTTTCCTTCCTTCCTCATCACTAAACTCATCTATATGAAAAATGCCATTAAAGAGAGCTTATCTATAACAGCATGATTTAGTGATTAGATGACCATAAAGTCCCTTCCACCTCTAAATCCATGATTCCTTGATGTGAGCTGAAGATTTTCCACACAAGTACACAATGGTTATTTAGTAAGGCCTTTTACTAAAATACTATTCCCAGTATTCTTTTCAGAAAGGTAAAGTTGGAACTCAATCAAAAAAGGAGAAGGAAGAAGAGGAAAAGGAATCACTGATGCTTATCCAAAGGGTGGACCCAGGGGCTGAAATTGGAAATTGGTTACCTCTGCCAGGGTCACTTTTTCTCATCTGAAACAAAAGAAAACAAAACAAACAGAAAAAGGAAAACAGCAGAAGTGTCTAGGGAGGGTTACTGGATTTTGGAGAATTCACAAAGTTCAGCAAAGTTTCAAAGAAGAGTCAGAAGTGAGGAGAAGAGAGCTTGCTTTCAGCTGCCATGCTGTACCCCCAAGGAGGAATGGATGAATAAAGCTGCTGGAAAGTGTGTGTGTGTGTGTGTGTGTGTGTGTGTGTGTGTGTGTGTGTGTGTTTGTGTTTGTGGATGTGTGTGTGTGTTAGTAGAAGGGGGAGTGGGATCAGAAGGAGAGGAGGGGAGGGTATGGAAGAGGAAGAGAGATACACACAGTTCAAAAGACCTCTGATCTCTAAGACTAATCCCTCTCTATTTTCAACATTTAACTATCTTGCTCCTATTATACCTTTTGTACATCAAGCTCCAGACCATATTAGAGGGATGGTGTACGTGGCACCCATTTACTTGCAGAAGATAAATTAAATTTGAATCAAGGGGGTCCAACCTGTTGTTAACACAAAGCTGCATCTTCATTGTCAACACATTGCTACTTGCTTTTTCTAAGACTTTTTTTTTCCGGTTTGAGCTGAATAGAGGTTGAGTGAGGTTTTCATACTCTCTATTCCAAATAACCAGAAGATTACAAGGTGTCAATTAAGACTTACAGTTTTTAAAGGACAAATAAGCAGGCAGATAATCCTCCTCCAATTTAAGTGCCTAAACATGTCCAACCTCTGGTGCATATGCTCTGGAAGTCAAGGTCATACATCTGTCATCAGGGCTTTACTCAGAATGTCACATGAATTCATCAAGGATTTGCTTTGATGACTACCTGAGGCTATGTTCCTGTCAGTTTGTAGTCCAAACAAGTCTCAGAGGATACACACTTCAGACCAAGAGTTTCTTGTTTTGGAAGACCACTGGTTGAGGATGCTATAGATAAAATTCATGCTTCTGTCAGAGATTTGGACTAGGTAAGTTGTAAGGTCCCTTCCCATGCTGATTCTGTGGTTATGAGGTCAAACACTCATTGAACTTGCTCTCTCATATATTGAAGTCAGTTCTCTACATTTGAGCTATATTAGACCTATAGTCAGATTTGAAGAACACAGACCTTTAAGGGATATGACTAATTGAAGTAAGATCTTTCCCTACTTTCAAGAGAAAGTAAACCCTTTGATATAATCACTCTGGTTAAGGATGTTTCCTATGTTCTAGAGCTTTGAATTTTGTGCACACCATGATTTGATTCTGGTCCGGTATACTATTTATATAAACATGTCACAATTGAAATTTAACAAAAGAATAAACTGAAGCAGGTTTCTCCAAGTAAGATAATATTTATTTACAGTGACACACATGGCTGTCAATAAATCGGTCAATGGAGTGCCTCTATGTCAATGACCTTGTGCAAAAGGATAGCTCCCCTTTTATAAGTTTTGGGGAGTACAGAAGAAAGAACAGAACAGGATAGATCACATTGTGGGGTTAAGGGCAACATTATTGAGTACAGAGCTAAGGCACAGAGAAGTTATTATTGGTTGGAAGTTTGCTATTGGGGGGTGGGGCTATCAAAAATCACCTCCTTCTCTCCTGAGACTAAGAAATGCATATTGTTTGAGTCCAGGTGCATGATAGCGGCTCAGGCTTTTTGAAAAACAAACCAGACATCCTTGAAGGATAGCTTGGTGGTAAAAAGATATTAGGCCTGACTCCATTGTGTTCATATACATCCCTCAAGGTCGGCTAATTCCTTGAGGCAATTATAGAATAATAGAATTAGTGAAGGTGCAGGGATTTTAAACTTAACCCATCACAGGTCAGCTGAATTCTGAACTTAAGTTCAGAGACAGAAACCCATGACAAGAAATTGTAGGATAAAAATGGTTATAGAACAAAATTGACTAACTATAAGTAAGATTAATAAGAAAATGATACAGAATCAATTTTAATCATTTCAAACAGAAATTCAATTTGTAAGCCAGAGTGCGATATTTTATTGATAGTTGTTATCATCTAGTCATCTGGTCCCATCCCCTTTCAGATGTAAAGATGTGGCACTTTGACATTCTGCTATGGCACCTGAAGTATGCGCCAATTATTTCAAGACATTGAAGGTCCCAGATGATATACAATTGTGTCTGTCTCTTCCTCTTTCCATTGGTGCCCCACTAAAATAGAAACTCTTTAATTCTAGAATTCATGTCCTTGCCCAACTTGGCTCCTTCCTAACTTTCCAGCCTGATTTTATAAAATTACTTATATCTTATAATTTTTAAGTCATACTAGATGATTTTTCATTCCCCTTTTTGTTTTGGTCTTTTTCATCTCAGTACCCTTACTCATTTTGTCTCTTCACCCCCCTCCCCAAGGAATAAACTTGTCCTACTTCCCTTATTGAAATACCTTCTTTCTTTCAGAATATATGTCAGATACCGCATCTTCAAGGAATCCTTCACATATTTTCTCCCCAACACCTAGGTAAAAGACACCTTAAGTTTCATATTTCTCTCTAGCTTTCTTCTCTCATCAGGATTTGCACGCTTTTCCTTCCTCCATTTAGATTGTCAATTCCTCCAGAGTAATTCCAATTTTGTACCTTAATCTTCTACCACAGTGCTTTGTATGGAATTCAATTCTTCAAGAATCCCTAGTTTCATTAGGGTAGGAATCCCTTATTCGACATAGGTTGCAACCATCTTACAACTTGAGAGGCTGTCTTGAAAAGTAGCTACAGCCAAAAGAGTTGTTAAACTAAAGCAAAATTATTGATTAGTCTCTTTAAACCAAGCTAGATTAGTCTATGGATGAAAGATGGAGTCTGTTGCTAGACCTGTACTATAAATCTTCCCAGCATGGTAGGGTCTTCCAAAGCTTCCTTTCTACGGCATAGACTTCAAGGACATAAGATTACAAGGAAATAAGGACATAAGATTACAAGGAAATAAAAAAGAAAAAGTCCCACATACTCCAAAATATTATGAGAACTTTTTGTAGTAGCACAGAACTGGAAAAAAAAGTATATATCAAGCCAATTTGTAATACTATTATACTATAAGGCAGCTAGGTTGCTCAGTGGATAGAGTTCTGGACCTGGAGTCAGGAAGACCTGAATTCAAATCTGGCCTCAGACACTTACTAGTTATGTGATCCTGGGCAAGTCACTTAACCTCTGTTTGCCTTAATCCGGTGGAGAAGGAAATGGCAGACCACTCCAGTATCTTTGCCAAGAAAATCCCATGGACAGTATGGTCCATGTGATCATGAAGTGTTCAACATGACTGAGCAACAACAATTGTGTTATAAGAAATGACCAAAAAAATCATTTTTAAGAAACATGGGAAGAATTGAATGAATTGATATAGAGTGAAATAAGCAGAATCAGAAGAAGAATTAATACAATAATAACATCTCAAAGACAAACAACTTTAAAAAACTTAAGATCTCTAGCCAGTGCAATAGCCAACCGGGATTCTAGGGGACAAGTGATAATGCATGACACCCAACTCTCAACAGAGAGATGACAGAATTAGTATGCAGAAGGAGATACATTTTTGGATATGGCCAATGAGGGAATTTATTTTAATTGATTATACATATTTGTGACAAGGATTTTTTAATGGAGGGGTTGAAAAAATAATTTTAAAAATTCAAAAAAATGGTAAATTTATTATATTCTTATGATATTCATATAGAGAAGCATGGGAAGAGTGATATGAGCTTATATAAAGTGATGTAAGCAAAAGTAGGAAAACGATATGTAAAATGATTGGAATAATGCAAATGAAAAGAACAAAAAATTCCATTAAAAGTCAACATTGTAGTTATAATGACCAAGCTGGGCCAAAGAGAAGAGATGTGAGCATGTATATCCTCTCTTCTTTGCTAGGAGGTTGAGGGTGGGGAACAAGGAATATGAATATTGAACATTTAATATATCGATGTATTTTGTTTATATCTTTGTTGTGTTTTTTCTTAAGTTTTTTTCCCTCCTCTCTTATTCTTCATCGCAAGTAATAGCTCTCTGAGTTGGGGAGAAGTGAAAGGGTATATTCAGAAATGAAGATGATATATATATATGTATATATATACATACATACATACATATATATATATATATCACAAAAGATTACCTTAAAGTGAACAAAAAAAAGACAATTTAACTTCTACCTATTTGGAGAAAGCTTCGAATATGGCAGATGCTTAATAAATATTTGTTGAATAAATGTAGCATGATTAATATCAGAAATTAAATTATGTATTGCCTTGGTAGTTTTTTGTTGTTGTTCAGTCCCTTTTTTCAGTCATGTCCAACTCTTCAATACCCCATCTGGAATTTCCTTGGCAAAAATACTACTAGTTGTAACAACTAGCTCTCTGAAAAGAAAAACAATCCCAAAAACACACTTTTAAATTCAATGTGTATTATCAACATATCACTTTCTTAAGTCTAGACAAGGAGCAAATCAATTAGTCAAGGCTGATTTATGGTGTGCAAGTGTTTGCTGAGTAAATGTAATTCATAGTATTTTGATGTAAATGATCACATCGAAATTTTAGTTGGCTCTTGCAGGTTGGTCTGATCTGGTTCCAGTACTTCACTATCATGCCTCTTTTTCACCTATTCAGATAAGTCTCTCAGGACTCCCTTCCATACACCCTTTCCCTCACTAACTCCTACACCTAAGACACTCATCCTTTGCTCTTGTGCATTGTCTCATGCTATTAATTCTCTTTCCTGGAATGTTTTTTTTTCCTACTTCCTTCATGACTCTTTTAATTCAATCTATTCTTCAAAACCTAATTGAAATGTGTATACTTCCTCCAGAAAGCCTTAACTAAATATAATGCATTTTCATTTTTCTGAGCTCCTACGCTATTGCAATGGTTTCTCTTCTGATTCTTATTGCAGAACTAAACACAAGGATACACAATAAATACCAACACAAAATAAAGTCTGTTGCCTACACATAGTAAGGAAATAAATATTGTTTGAGTCAATGGTTAATTATCATATCAGATCAGCCTTACAAAGAAAAGAAGTTACTGAAAAATAAGGACACTACACGAACATTTTCTTGAGATAGGGAAGGCAGTAAGAAAGGGTATAGAACATAGCACTCACTGGGAAAGGGAGGCCTGGCTGATGTAACCTCTGAAACTCTCAAACATAATTTGAGAATAAGGAGGTTAAGTCTTGGGACAATCACCATATCAGAACCATAGTTTGGTCTATATCTGCATATCTTTCTCATCCCAGATTCACCAGCCTACAAAACTATCACCAGGGAAGATGAAAATTCTATAGTGCAGTAGAAAGAGTACTGATTCTTAAGTGAAAGGACCTGGGTTCTAATATAGTCCATGAGGCTTACTATCAGTGTACTATAGCACATAGGATAGTATAGGGAGGCAAATGCAGATGCAACATCCTATTTCCCATGCTATCTTCAGGAGGAAACATGGTACCAGATAACATAGCTTCCCAATATAATGCCCTAGGTAATGCCCTTCCCAAGTGCCAGAAGCTTTCCTGGGTCTGATCTGCATTCTACAGATAAAATAAAACTACTCAAAGGCACCATGGTTGTTGTTATCCAGTCGTTTTTAATTGTGTCTGACTATTTGTGGTCCCATTTGGGATTTCTTTTGGAAGAGATAGTGGATTGATTTGCCATTTTCTTCTCCAGCTTACTTTTCACATGAGGAAACTGAGGCAAACATGGTTAGGTGACTTGTCTAGGGTCACACAGCTAGTAAGTGTCTGAGGACAGATTTGAACTCAGGAAGAAGAGTCTTCCTGATTCCAGGCTCGGTGCTCTACCCATTGTACCACCTAGCTGCCCCAAGTTTATGGCTTAATCTTTTGCAAAGGTTGAACAGTTCTTCTCTTCAAGTGAACAATGTAGATTCCACCTTTGTGTGAGTGCCATATCTCCGCTTCTCTACCCCAGTTCCAGTCTTAGCAGGTAGATCACTAGAATAAGAAACCACGATGCACAGTAGGGGGCTCCCAAAATGGAGCAGTCCTGGTAGGAGGATGGAGAAGAACCAAGAGCCCTCATACATACCACCAAAGTCTAGTAGTAAATCAGACATGCCAACATCTCTGGCTGTTTCTGATACTCAGTGCTATAATTCAATTAAATTCAAAAGTCCATTTATTAAAACAATTTTAGTTACTTTCCTTCCTCACATGGTTGTTAGGAGGACCAAATGAGAAAATCTCTTTCTGAAAACATTTACTGTATACCCACTATGTGTAAGGCACAATGCTATATGCTGGGTAATACAAAGACAAAATGAGGAAAATAGTCTCTACCCTCAAGGAATGTACATTCTGCTATAATTTGTTAACAGATAATCATATTTTTATGTAATAATCTGAGGAAGAAAGGGAGGGAGATATTATTTTCTATGCTAGACTTAAAAAGTCAAAATGAAGTCTAGCTCCTCCCCTCAAGGAATATATTTTCTTCTATTTTTATTTTAAGAACGGAAGAGGAGACAACTGACAATGAAGTGCTTCTTTTAGGAGACAAGATGAGCAGAGACTTGGTAGAAGCAAGGGATTCTAAGAGACAAGGAAAGGTAAGAACTTTCCAGGCTTGGGAGTGGAGCTGTGCTGATGTCAGGATTCATGGGTTCATAAATCTGGGATTAGACTGTGAATGTTATTTAGTCCAGCTCCTTCAGTTTTAAGATGAGGAAACAGAGTCCTAGAGAGATTAAGCGATTTGCCCAAGGTTACACTAATAGTAATCCTCATGGACTATATTAGAACCCAGGTCCTTTCACTTCATAATCAGTGGTCTTTCTACTGCACCATGAAATTAAGTAGGCCAATTTTCTGGAATGTGGAGTGATTCATAGTAAGCCTAAAATGATATGAGGAAATCAAACTGTAGAAGATCTTAAGTGACAAGCAGGATGAGTTTGTATTTTATCCTATAGCAATAGGGAGACAATGAAGTTTCTTGAGCAGAATAGTAACACCAACAGACTTGTGCTCTAGAAAGGCCATTATTTTCAAATACTTTCTGATAATAGAAGAAATATCATTCACAAATGTGTATTGTCCTGTTCAACAAACATCTATTGAGTTTCTATTATTCAACTCAATTGACAAATATTTTTAAATGCCTATGTGCAAGTTAAGCGCTAGAATACAAAAATTCAATTCACTTAAAAGGTTCTTTTTTGCACACTTTGACAGGCACCGGGGAGATACAAAGATAAGATAAAGACAAGGCTGTATCCTCCTGAGCCTCACTGTTGGGGAAAAGACACAAATACAGATAGCTACACTACCGAAGACCTTATGTTAAGCCCATTAGAGAGCTCTAAAGTACTTGATGAGTTTCCAAAGAGGAAGAAAAATGGTTACAGACAAGAAAACAGGATCTTCATAGAAGAGGTGGTGTTTGAATTGGGATTTAAATAATGCATTCATAGGCATTAACAGATGAAAAAGAGGAGAAGAGACTTTCCTGGCATAGTGAACAGTGAGAATAAAGATGCAGAAATAAGAGAGAACAGAATTTGTTTCAGAGACAGAATAACCCAGTTTGGCTAGAGCATAGAGGGCACAGGTAGAAATATAAAGAAAAGGGGCAGCTAGGTGGTGCAGTGCGTAGAGCACCAGCCCTGGAGTCAGGAGGACCTGAATTCAAATGTGGCCTCAGACACTTGACACATGTACTAGCTGTGTGACCCTGGGCAAGTCACTTAACCCCAATTGCCCTGCCAAAAACAAACAAACAAACAAAGAAATATAAAGAAAGGAGAAAGGCAATCCTCACCCTCAAGGAGCTTACAATGTAATGGAGAAAGACCATATTGACAGGAGGCTGAAAGGAAAAGGGGGAGGAAAGGCAATGGTAGGACATGATGAACTCCAGAGTGTGTCAACCGTATGGCAGATGAAGAGATGGCCTTCCTGAGGACCCTCTTCCATGGAGGAGGATGTGAGAGGAACCCTCTACTTTTCTCCCTGAACTCTTTCCAGTCAGAAGGAGAAAGGAGTCTCAGGGGCAGGGAGTTCTGATGATGTCGAGTTCCAGGGTTAATGTGAAAAGTTCTACAAAGCACTTTCCTCACAAACAAAACAAAACAAAAAGCAACAACAAAAACTTTATTTGACAGATACATAGTATTGTTCTTATACAGAAGAAGAAACTGAGACTCAGAGAAGATATACATCACGTCGATAGTCACATAACATGTGAGGGTGGTGAAGTATATAACTCTATGATGGATGCTTTGGGGCAGATAAAGGAGAATAAAATAGGGCATCTAGGTGGCACAATGAGTAGAGCACTGACCCTGGAGTCAGGAGGACCTGAGTTCAAATCCGTCTTCAGACACTTAACACATTTACTAGCTGTGTGACCTTGGGCAAGTCATTTAACCCCAATCGCCCTGCCTTCCCCCCTCCAAAAAAGAAAAAAAAAGAAGGAAATGTGGTTGCCACCTTCCTTAGAATGTGATGAATGTGTGAAAGATATAAATTACTAGGAGAATTCAGAAAAAGAAGTGAATGCTACCAGTTCAGAAGATAAAGGAAACCTTTCTACCTTCTTTTTAAGATTGCCTTCCATTTATACGGCATATATCTTATATGTACATTTTTTTTGCACGCTGTCTACCCCACTAAATGTAGGTTCTTTAAGGGTTTTGCCTCTGTTTTGGCTTTCATTGTATTCTCAGTGCTTAGCACAGTCCCTGGAACACAGTAGGCATTTATTTAACGCTTATTGACAAATTCCTGTATAGCAAGTGCTTGTTGACTGATTTTCTGGAGGAAGCAACATTTGAGCGGCACCTTAAAGGATACATAACATTTCAAAAGGAAAGGATAGGTTTAGGGAAGGCATTTCTTACTTTTTTTTTTTGCTTTTGAGGGGAGAAGGGAGGGCAATTGGGGTCAAGTGACTTGCCCAAGGTCACACAGCTAGTAAGTGGGTCAAGTGTCTGAGGCCATATTGGAACTCAGGTCCTCTTGACTCCAGGGCCGATGCTCTACTCACTGCTCCATCTAGCTGCCCCTAAGGAAGGCATTTCAAGAAAGAAAGCATGTACAAAGCATAGAGGCTAGGAAATCTTAAAGGATTACTCAGGACTGGGTTAGTTGAACCTTCTTGTTTGGTTCCTGCTTAGGATATATGAAAGAAGCTAATGGGAAATAAGATCGGAAAAAATAGATTAATGGTGATAACATGAAGTCATGGCACCAAGGTCTATTGGAGGAAAAAAAAGAATAAAGAAATATTGATGAAGATTGAAATGAAGAGACCCATTACCCTCCCCCATGAATTTCTCTGATGTTTCATGAATTTTAAATCAACCCCCTATCTATTTGACCACAGGTCAGGTTAATTTCCAAAACCTTGAAATTCACTTTATCGATATATGTTTTTTCTCCCTGTCCATTTCAAGATGAGAACATATTCATCTCAGAGCATGGTTTGTTCTGTAAATTTTAATTTGAAATGGAAGACAGTCTCATAAATAATAATTAGCAGTCTTTGGAACATTAGGTCGAGCAGTAATAGGAAAAAGCTGTAGGGAAAACACATTTAGTTATTGCAAACACCCTCCTCACCCACATCCAGAGCCCAGAGCTCAGTGCTCAGAGCCTGCCATGGCCTGATCCCTCCCCTCCGCCCTTCCACAAGGAGAAGGGCACACCTGGACCTAATTAGCCATCCAGGTGGCCACAGAAATGGTCTGTATTCATAAGTCACTTATCTGTAGGGGTGGCAGAAAGTGCCTTTTTTGATTGGCGAAAGGGAACATGCCAGAAATGGAATATGGATCAGCTAAGCTGAGGATTGAAACATGGCATGGAGCAAAAGCTATATCCAATTCTGCGGGGGCAGGGCATTTCAAGAAAGAGGTATAGAAGAACTGGATAAATATGATAAAAAATTTGAGAAACCATGCCACAAAGGATTGGATGAGGTAACTGAGAATATATTTGTCCAATACATAGGATCACAGAGTTAGAACTATGAGGGACCTTAGAGACCACCAAGTTCAACCCTCTCATTTTATGGTTGAGGAAACTGAGGCACAGATTAAGGGACTTGTGATACAGGATTCAAACTTTTCTTCCTAATCCCAAATCCAGCACTGTGTCCACCATATCAGGCTTCCTCTCCTCTGTTCATCTTGTATTGTAGCACCCATGATAAGTATTTGTAAGAAGACCACTATGAAGATGTACATCCAAAAGAAGTGGATGAAGAGAGTACCTGACCAAATATATAACAGATATACCTCCGTTATAGGTTGTGTTGGAAAACTCCCGGGGGCTTCCCTAACACTCTCCATTACAGGTAATTGCAGCTTATGTACCATTCATTCCTTTGCTTAAAAAGCATTTATCAAACACCTTTTATGTGAGCAGCACAATATAAACTCTCGAAGATTAAGTAGAGTAATTCTATGAAGAATTCATCGGAGCCCTTGAAATTAAATCAATATATAGTTTGATTCTTTTGAGGCAGCTAGATGGTATTATTGGGTAGGCAGCTAGATGGTATTATTGGGTAGGCAGCTAGACCTGGAGTCAGGAAGACCTGAGTTAAAATCTTGCATCAGCCTCACTAGTTATGTGGACCTGGGCAAATATCTTAACTTCTTCCAGCCTCAGTTTTTTCATTTGTAAAGTTGAGAAAACAGTAGTGCCTATCTTATAGGTTGGTTTTGAGGATCCAGTGTGAGAATATTTGAAAGTACTCTGCACACCTTTAAGTGCTATACATGTGAATGTTAGCTGTTATACTTGATTTTGATGCAAGTATGGGTAGATGAGCTTAAAAATTGTTGGCACTCATTCTAGAGAGCGATTTAGAACTATGCCCAATGGGCTATAAAACTGTAAATACCCTTTGATCCAGCAATGCCATTACTAGAAGTTTATCCCAAAGAGATCATTAAAAAGGGAAAAGGACCTACATGTACATCAATATTTATGCCAGCTCTTTTTGTGGTGTCAAATAACTGGAAATTGAGGGAATGCTCATCAATTGGGGAATGGCTGAAGAAGTTGTGGTATATGAATGTAATGGAATACTCTTGTGCTATAAGAAATGATGAGTAGGCAGACTTCAGAAAAATCTGGAAAGACTCACATGAACTGATGCAGAGTGAAGTGAGCAGAACCAGGAGAACATTGTACACAGTAATAGCAACACTGGGCATAGATCAACTATGAGTGACTTAGCTCTTCTCAGCAATACAACAATCCAGGACAGTTCCAAAAGCATCATGATGGAAAATGCTACCCACATCCAGAGAAAGAACTATGGAGTCTGAATGCAGAACAAAGCATACTATTTTCACCCTTTTATGTTTTTTTGTGGCTTTTCTCTTTTGTTCTGTTTCTTCTTTCACAACGTGACTAATGTAGAAATATATTTACATGATTGCCACGTGTATAACCTATATCAGATTGCCTGCCATCTTGAGGAATGCGGAAATGAGAGGGAGAAAAAAATTTGAAACTCAAAATCTTATAAAAACTGAATGTTGAAAACTATCTTTACATGCGATGGGAAAAAAATAAAATACTATTTACCAAAAATAGTTGCTGGCAAATATGAATCAGGAATGAGGAATGAATGAATCCAATGATGTATGGGCTACATAGAAGTTTTATATTTATGTATGATGCATGCTTTCTTCACCAAAAAACCAAAAGGAACCAATAACATCAAAAATGTATAATCAGTTATATTTTAACAAGAAAACCTCTTGTCACAGCCTCCTAATTGGTCTCTTTTTATCTAATCTCTCATCTTCACATCCATCTTCCCCTCAGCCCCTGAATGGAAATTTCCAGTTTGACCATGGCATTCTCTGCTCAAGAAGCTCAAGAGCCTCCTAATTGCCCATAGGATAAAACAAATTCTCTACTTTTTGACAGTGAAAGCCCCTCATAGTCTGCTTCTAGGTTACCAAGAGGCAGCTAGGTGGTACAGTATATAGACCAACGTACTGGATCTGGAGTCAGGCAGACATGAGTTTGAATCTGCCCTCAGATACTAGCTATTTGACTCTAGGCAAGTTCTTTAACCTCTGTTTGCTCCAGGTTCTTCATCTGTGAAATGGGAGCAATAATACCTTGTGTAATGGCAAGCAAAATGGGACTTTTCACTGTTCTTTGTTTGAATGGGGCAGGTAAAGTAGGATCTTTTTGTCTTGGAATGTTTCTCAGCACTAAGACAATCGAGAGTCATTAAATTGTATATGATGTGGTACTGTTGATTTGAGAGCTTTTCCATTCTCTAAATGGTGAGCCTCAAGTTCCCAGGGCCCTGAGACTGGTATATAAGATCTGAAGTTGGCATTTTGTTTTGGGAGTGCACTTATTGAAAGAATGTGGGTGACGAGACTCTGGGCAAGCCATTGACCTCTCCCCCTGCCCCACTGGCTTTGTAACCCAGATAGATTTTGGTGCTTCTCTGGTAACTATGAATTGTGATTTGAACCAGACAAGGTATTGTAACAACAATCTGGCTAGCAGCTACTGTGGCTATGTAAAACCAATAATACCAGCATACAGAAAGGCTGCTAACACAGGTTCTTTGATCTGCTTTTCTAAAGAAAGCAGCTTTAAGGGGTTAACAATCTCAGTTTAATCAAACATACACACATCATTCACTTAGCTCTGGGGGAAAAGATCAGCACCCTGAACTTCAGAGCAAATATAAACAAATTACAAACATCAACAGACATACCTTGTCTGATTCAAATCACAATTCATAGTTACCAGAAAAGAAACAATGGGTCTGGGTTAGCAAAACTGGGGGCAGTTATGGCTTGCCCAGAGTCTTAATACTCTTTCCATGAGTGTGCCCCAAAAGTCAAACACCAAGCTCCCTTCAATTACATCATGTTCGAAGCCCCAAGGGCTCTGACTTCATCCAGGCTGGGTGTGTGAAAGTTCCCCATCCTCAGATTCACATCACATACAAGTCAATGACTCCTGATTGTCTTAATGCTGAGAAATAGCTGAGAAATATTCCAAGACAAAGAAAGCAAAAAGTTTCCCACCAATTCAAAGGGGAGACTTGATAGTCTTAGCATCACAAAAGGAAAGGACTGGGCAAAGTCTGATTGCCATAACAGGTCTGTCTGTTGTTTTGCAATTTCTGTTTGTATTTGCCCTGAAGTTCAGAGGGCTGATCTTCACCACCACCCCAACTAAGTGAATGATATTTGTATGTTTAATTAAACTGAGATCCTTAAGCCCTTAAAGGTGCTTTCCTTATAAAATCAGATCAAAGAACCTGTGCTGGCAGCCCTTCCTGTGTGCTGTTGTTGTTGGTCTTATGCAGCCATGGTAGATGCTAGCCACGTTGTTGCTACACCTTGCTGTGAAGATAAAATGAGAATATGTTTAAAGCACTTCACAGAACTTAAAGAGATATATAAATGCCTGTTGCAACAATCCAGCTAGCAGCTGTTGTGGGGGTGAAAGACCAACATAAGCCCAACAACAAGAATGCTGCCAAAGCCCAGATTCTTTTGATCTGCTTCACTAAGGAAAGCAACGTTAAGGGGTTATCAAGCTTATTTTAATCCAGCATACATAAATCACTCACTTAGTTCAGGGGAAAAAGCCAGCACCCTGAACTTCAGAGAAAATACAAACAGAGCAAATAAATGCAAATCAACAGATAGATTTCTGTCTGACAAAATCACAATATACAGTTACCAGAGAAGCATCAACATCTGGGTTTTCTTCAAAGCTGGGGAGCTCATAACAATGACTTGCCTAGAGTTTGGCTTTTGTTTCCTTTGATTAATTCAGTGTATTTCATTGACTCTTACTAGGTGCTAAGCCCCAGGCCCAAATCCCTATTAGATGCTAAACCTATATGGGTGTGGATTGGTAACTAAGGTGGGGCACAAGGCGGGGCTAACTAAGGGAGGCCTGATTAGATCTTTGCTCCTAAGTTTTCCCCAAACCCCTAATTACTAGGTGCTAAGCCTATGTGGGTGTGAAGCTCCCAGCGTAGTAAGGGGAGGTGCTAACTCCAGAACCAATCATAGGAGCCTAAGTTGTGGTGGCTCAGATGATGTTTGATAATGGCTGAAAATGTATAGAAAAGGGAAGACAGAGCCATTTGCTGGGGGCTCTCACTCTTGGTGATGCGCTAGTGTGGAGACTTGATGCAGCTGTAGTTAAGAGCCCTCCAGCTTGCTTGGATGTCCGGACTTGGTTTTCTTGGTAACTATGAATTGTATTTGGTCTGTTTGTAATTTGTTTGTATTTGTTCTGAAGTTCAAAAGAACCTATGCTGACAGCATTCTTGTTGTTGGGTTTGTGTTGGTTTTTCACCCCCACAGCAGCTGCTAGCCGGATTGTTGAAACAAAGCCAACTATCATTATTATAATGTCTATCCTTCCCAGGTAGGGTTCCTCTGTTCATGGTTTTGATCTTATGGGTTTCAAAATCAAATACTACTACTAACCTTGGACTGAGACAAAGGCTCAGGATCAAATCCAGAGCATTCCCAACAATTAATGTCACAAAGTCATAGAATGGCTTTCCCTTCAGAAGGTTGGGGGAGGGGCGACAAGGTTTTCCTTTCTCTATACTCAGGGAAGTGACTGTCCTTCTCATTTTCCTGAAAGGAAAAATGAAAACTTCTCTATACTTGAAAGAGGTTTCCATGATCTTATTTGTGGGGCTCTCACTAAAATGATCCCTTTCATGTTTTTCCTTACTGTCCTCACCAAGGGATACCCTTTTCCTCCAGGAAGGTCAGCCTCCATTCCATTTACATTAAACACTTATTTGGAACTTGTATCAGACTCTGAGTAGAAATATTGAGAAGAAAGTAAATTTATTTAGTGAGGAATAGACATCTAGGATCACATATTTAGAGCTAGGAGCAATCTCACAGGTTATATAGTGCCACCTCTTCATTTTACCAATAGGAAAACTGAAGCTCAGAAAAAAATAAGCCATTTGCTCATTGTTGGACAATGACAAGACCTGGATCTATAATTTCACTGTTGTGATGATGAATTTCCTCTCTCAATTCAGGTCAGAGCCGTGGCAAATTACCAAGAACAACAGCTAACGATCGTGTATATAGCACATCATAGTTTGTAGAATGCTTTACAGGTATTCTCTCATTTGATCCTCACAATAGCTCTGTATGGTAGATACTATTATTATGTCCATTTTACAGAGGAGAAACTGATACTGGAAGAAGTTAAAATATTTACTCAGGACCACACAGTTAGCAAGAGTCTAAGGCAAGATTCGAACTAGGGTCTTCTTGACTCTAAGGCTATACCACGCTACCTGCATGAACTTAGGTTCAAATTCTGCCTCTGCCTCTTTGCTGGCTGTGTGATCTTGGGTAAGTCACTTAATTTCTCAATATTCTAGCCAGTCTTCTAAGACTGTAAGTTGCCCAAAGACAAACAGATAAGTAAGGGTGGGAGGAGGTTTTAAACCAAGTCCTCTGCTTTCAAATTCTACTTCCTTTCCAAACTATTATGTTGCTTCTTCAGCCTTTGGAGGGCAAATCATTGAATTATAGTTAGCAGAGAACTTGTGTAATGATGTTATAAGAAGCCTTGATTACTCTAGCTGAAGTGTGAAGAATTGATTGGAAAAAGAAGAGGAAAGAAGGTCTATTAGGAAACTTGTAATAGTGGCAATGGGGTCCTGGGTTAGGGTAATGGCTCTGGGAATGGGACAGAGGGATTTATTTAAGGGTTTATAGGATACTCAATTTGGAGCTGGAAGAAAACTCAGAGCTTATCTACTCTGACCCCTTCATTTCATTGATAAGGAAACTGAAGATCAGAGATTCCTAAGGTGGTGCTCTTTCTATTACATCATATTGTCTGCCTTATAGTGCACAGGTACAACTGACAGGGCTTACCTAGCAAACAATTTTCCCTGAGAGGGGAAGGTTAAGCCAGAGTCAAAGAAAACCCTCAGGCTTCAAAGGTGGAAGAGACAGACATTGTAAGTCAGAAGGAGCAAGTGTAGATAAAAGAAGCTAGGGGTTGCAGTAGAAAGTGGTGGGTCTGAAGCTAGGAAGACCCGAGTTCAAATCCTGCCTCACACCCTTACTAGCTGTACAACCCTAAGCGGGTCATTTAGCAACTGTCTGTTTTGGTTCCATCATCTGTAAAATGGGAATATTAATAATATGTGCCCCACAAAGCTATAATGAGGATCTAATGGGATGATATTTGTAAAGTGCTTTGCAATCTGACTACTTCTCAATGCCCCTGGTGATTCTCTAAGATCACAAGGCTATAAGGTGCATATCTGCATTGATAGAAATAATTCCTCATTGGGAGTCTTTTATACTTGAGAAATCACTGACCTGGTAAAACAAAAAAAGAAAATCAAAACAAATTTATTCATCCATGTATATGTTATTTCTCCAATATGGAATGAAAGCTTCTTGAAGTTGGCTGAGTTTGTTTCATTTTTGAATTCCCAGCACCTAGCACAATGCCTGATACATAGTAGGTGCTTAATAAATACACTTAAGGTTGATGTCTCAGATGGTATGAACCCAGTTCTACAGATTCTTTAAGGTGAAAAGGCTACTCTAGTATGTTACCTTCTTATACACTTTAGCGCCAAGAACAAGAGCACTTCTGGGGCTCTTAGACATCATATGATCATAAGATTTAAAAGAGATCCTAGATCTTACTTAGTTTAGGGCCCTTATTTTTGCAAATAGGAAAATGAGATCTAGAGAGGTGACTTAGCAGCAGGCACAGCCCAAGAACTCCAGTGTCTTAACTACCAGGTTGTCTCTTCCAACTGTTCAGAGTTGCATCTCTTCTGTTTATCCAGCCTCTCCTTTACTCTAGTTCAGGATAAACTTCACAACAATATTTTCCCTTGGCAATCCCCCTGACCAAACTAATCCCTGAGCCTCCATAGCCAAGAAGCTGGAAAATTGGAGAAAATTACTCCAGAGGCTGCTTCACCATCTTCACCTTGAAATGAAAGTCTGAGGGGTCAGGGCTGGAGGCAGTCACTCACTGCTGGGGGAGAAGGAGTGTTCTAGCACTCATTTTCAGGGCTCTGATTGCTTCTCCTCACTTCTCTGAAGTTTCAATCACACAAGTTATTTTCTTGTAGCCTCACCCAGAGCTTTGTCATAGGCCAGGAGAGATGAAGGACTAAGCACAGGCTGAACTCAGAGAATGAAAGGGGTCTCTCTCAAGCTGTCTCTTGGTTTCCCGTTGACACAAGATGAGAGAAAAAGTTGCTTCAGTTAAATATTTCCTGAGCACTGGTCATATATAAGGTCCCTTGGAAAGCTCTGTGGGTGATACAAAGCTGAATAGGACACAGCCCCTGCCCTCAGAGAGTTTACAATTTACAAATATAGTGTATCATAGGGTTGACAGTCAATTTGATTAATTTCAATTCAACAAGCATAGGTATTTACTAGGCTCCTACTCAGTGTTGGGTACATGTGAACAGGAAGCCCTATGTTTTATTTTGACTTCAACTTCATATCTGAATATATCCTTCCCTTCTATCCAGTGAGCTATCCATGTACCAACAGGGGGAAAAGAGAACAAGACAGAGACAGAGAAGCAAAGAGAGAGAAAGGCATAGAATTTAAAAAACAATCCAGGAGAATCAACCAATATATTTTCCATGTCTGATGGTATGTTTGGCTCCTCTCCCCTCCCTCCCCGTCTCTGAAAGGAAGAGGGAAGGGTACCGCCTCAGAGTTTCAGTAGGACCAAGCTCAATATTCACAGTTAAACAGCATTTAAGCTAATTTGTCCTATATTTCTATAACCCTGATGAGTAGACAGTGAGAGGAGAGATATGAAATAGTCTGGACTCAAACTTTCAAAGCTTGGCGCCAAGATGATGTCCTCACTCTCTAATTTGTTGTGTGGTTTGGGACGAACCTCTTAATGTCTCTGGGTATCAGTTTCTCTCACTGTAAAATGGGAAAACTGGAAAGTTGGACTAGATGATTTTTAAGATTCCTTCTAGTTCCAAAATTCTAGGAGTATAGAAGAGGCTGGATGAAGGTCATATAGTTTGTTAATGATAGATCTGAGGCAGCTAGGTGGTACAATGGATTGAGACCGGGATCTGGAGTCAGGAAGACCTGAGTTCAAATCTAGCCTAAGAAACTTACTTAGCTGTATGATCCTGGACAAGTCACTTAGCCTTTGTTTGCTTCAGTTTCCTCAACTGTAAGATGGGGATCATAAAGGTACCTACCTCACAGGGATGTTGTGAGGATCAAACAAGATAATAAAAACTATTAGGTTATGTCCTTACTCTCTTCATTTCTAAGTCAAATCATTTTGCTCGTGTACACAAATGAAACTCAAAAGAGACTCAATTATATTTCCTAATTTCCAGTTTTTCTCCTCTCTGATGTTTCTGCAGCGATGACAAAATAATCTTCCTAAGTTACCCATCCTACCTTTCCAGGCTTACTAAACAGTACTGACATTCCTTAGAGAAAGAAATGGCAAACCACTCCAGTATCTTTGCCAAGGAATCCCTAAAAGGGGTCACAAAGAGTTGGGCACAACTGAAAACACGATTAAACAATAACAACAAACTGCTATTCATATCCTCTGTATTTCAGCCAAACTGACCTTGCTACTCCTTGTCCATAACATTCTGTCTCCTCTGTGCCTTTGCCCAAGCTGTCTCCTATTGCTTGAAGGCACTCCACTTCTATCTCTTAAAGTTCCCTGATTCCTATAGCCAAAGGACATGAATAATGAATAGAAAGGATCGACATAATCCAAATTATTTATAGCAGCACTTCCTGTAGTAGTAGTGAGTTGGTAATAAATTGAAGTCTATCAATTGAGGAATAGCTAATAAGCAGTGCATTGTTAATGGGGCAGTGAAGGGGTCCAACCCTTCTGAAAACAATTGGAAACTGTGCCCCCATAGTCACTGCAATGTGTATATCCGCTGAACCAGTGATACCACTGCTAAACCTAAACCTCAAAGAGGTCTAAGACATAGGAAATGGATTCATATGTTCAAACATATTTATAATAACACTTTTTTGTAGCAAAGATCTGGAAACAAAATGAGTGCCTGTCAACTGGGGAATGGATGAGCAAATAATGACATGTGAGTGAAACGAAATACTACATTGTAAAAAAAATGAAGTCCGTAGAGTCAGAGATAACTGGGAGTAATTGTATGAACTGATGCAGAGTGAAGTGAGTAGAAACTGGGGTTCAATATATACAGTGATCACAGCATTGTAAAGAAAAAGGGGCCGGGCGATATGAGAACTGTGATCAATGCAGCGCCAATCATGACCCTAGAAACTAATGAGGAAGAAAGCTGTCCACCTATGGACAGAAAGAAAATGGTTTACAGCAAGTATCTGTGTCTGCACTTATTCTCAACTAGAATATCAAATTCACAAGTGTATGGACTCAGTTTTGTCAGCTCAGTTCCATCAGTGAAAGTAGCAACAAAAAGAAATTCAGTTTATAAACAAATTTAGCCTCAGAGGGGAGAATATGAACTAAAGTCTATGGAGACAAAGGTTCAGGGGACCAGAATCATACAACCAAAGAACAAGGGTATAGATGGAAACGGTGCTATCAATACAAAAGGCATAGTCAGCAAGGATAATATAACCCACAGAGTATATTTCAGGCAGACATGAGCATTCCCAGTGGAAGGGACCACAATTAACTTTATAATTTGCCTCATACCTATTGCAGTGAACTGATTACAACTTAGTAAATATTGAGTAAATTGGTGGTCAATGGGAGGGCCACTGACACTATTGTATATTATCCAGGACTTTCAAAGCTTTAATGAAAAATATGTAAATGATGGGAACATTAGGTGCCATATGAGGATAATAAAAGAACTAAGACCACATGTTGGAAAGGAGATGGGACCAGATGACTAGATATGGCAATTATAAATATGCATTATTGTACCCATACTTACTGTATATCTATATATAGATTGCAACCTGGACTAGAACCAAATGCTAGTCTGGGCCAGAGTCAAAGGTCTAGATCTCATTGACCTCAATTGGCCACATTCCTTAAAAGTCAGTCGAGTCGGTTAGCCAATAAGGATTTATTAAACACTGTATACCAGGAACTATATTGAGTTCTGGGAATACAAAGAAAAAAAATAGCCATGCTTGAAGGAGTGCACATTTTTTTATTAATTTTTTTAATTTTAGTTTACAACAAACAGTTCTACATAATTTTGAGTTCCAGATTTTCTCCCCTCCCTCTCCCCCTCCCTCCCCAAGAAGGCACGGAATCCCACATAACTTTCATGTATAACTTGGCATTGAATTAATTTACACACTAGTCAAGTTGTGGAGAAGAACCATGACCAATGGAATGACTCATGGGAAAGAAGAAACAGAACCAAAAAAAAAAACATAACCCAACAACAAGTACAAAAGAGAGAAAAAAACAGTATGTGTGTTTGGGGGGAAGGCGAGTATGAAGTGTGCCTCGATTTGCATTCATACTTCATAGTTCTTTCTCTGGATGTAGATAGCCCTCTCCATCATGAGTCTGCTGGAGCTGTCTCTGCATATTGTGTTGCTGAGAAGAACAAAGTCTGTCAGGGTTAGTCATCACAGAATCAATATATCTGCGGTTGTGTATAATGTTCTCCTGGCTCTGCTCTGCTCACTCAGTATTATGTCCTGTAGGTTCTTCCAGGTTGTTATGAAGTCCGTATCGTCCCCATTTCTTATAGCGCAGTCACAGCTTGTTCAGTCATTCCCCAATTGATGGGCATCCCTTTGATTTCCAATTCTTAGCTACCACAAAAAGAGTCGCTATAAATATTTTTGTACATAAGGGTCCTTTTCCCACTTGTGTGATCTCTTTGGGATACAACCCTAGGAGTGGTATTGCTGGGTCAAAGGGTATGAACGTTTTTATAGCCCTTTGGGCATAGTTCCAAATTGCTCTCCAAAATGGCTGGATCAGTTCACAATTCCACCAGCA
>CM053622.1:81577559-81635986 GCA_028646595.1 Phalanger gymnotis
TTCTGAAATTTGGCTATAACATTTCTTGGAGTTTTTAGTTTGGGATCTCTTTCAGGGGGTGATCGGTGAATTCTTTCAATGACTATTTTGCCCTCTGTTTCTAGGACCTCTGGGCAGTTGTCTTTGATAATTTCTTTGAAGATACTGTCAAGGCTCTTTTTTTCATCGTGGATTTCGGGTAGACCAATAACTCTTAAATTGTCTCTCCTGGATCTATTTTCCAGGTCAGTTGTTTTCCCCATCAGATATTTCACATTTTTTTCTATTTTTTCATTCTTTACATTTTGTTTTACTATTTCTTGATGCCTCATAGAGTCATTAGCTTCCACTTGCTCAACTCTATTTTTTAATGAGTTACTGTCTTCATTTTGCTTTTGAGTCTCCTTTTCCAATTGGTTGATTTTACCTCTCAGGGTGTCATTTTCTCTATTTAGATTCTGAATCTCCACAGCCATTTCGCCAGTCTTATTCTTTAGGGACTTGATTTCGTCAGTGGATTTTTTTCCATATTTTCCATTTTTTTCCATTTTTTCCATTTTTTCTTTTACCTCCCTAATTTGGTTTTTAAAATCCTCCTTTAGCTCTTCCAGTAATGCTTTTTGGGCTGAAGACCAGCTTAAATTACCTTTTGAGGTATCAGATGTGGATATAGTGTCACTGTTATCCTCTCCCAAATTGATATTTTGATCCTGCCTGTCTCCATAAAAAGAATCAATGGTCCTCTGTTTTTTTTTGTGTTCTTCATGTTGGTTAGTCTTTTCCTGGCTTTACAGTAAATTTCTGCTTTTGGGGCTCAGCGCTCATTGTCCCAGCTTTCTTATTCTCCTGAGGTATAGGGGAGGGGGTCTGGCTGCCGGAAATCTCTTCCTCTGGGGATGTTCTCCTGCCTTGTCGCTCTTCAGCAATGGTCTCAGCTCTTTGTTGTTCAAGGTGGGTGTCTGGCACTTCCCCTGGGGGAGAAAGAGTATTTCTGGGCTCCTGGTGTTGATCCCTGCTGGCTCTGCCCCTCTACGACTCAGGTACTCCAACTACTCGGCCCCTGAAGCCCCACTTCTGTCTCCTCTATTCCAGCATTTTTGTTTTTTGTTCCCCCCCACTCCCCCGAGGAATTCTGGGTGGGGAGGGGAGGGATTAGAGCCGTTTACCTGGCCATTATGTCTCCCGGAAGTTCAAGAAGCGTTTGAAATCTTTGGGCTGCAAGCCTCAGGAGGTGGTATCTCACGGTCAGTGGCATTGCGCTGCCTCTCGTCGCTTCCACTGAGTGCCATCCTGTGTTGGGAGGCCTGGGGATCTCTGCTGGTTTCAGGTGCCCGGCTTTCTCCCAGCCTGTCTCCCATGTGGGTTTCCGGCCAGTCGCTTCTGCTTTGGTCCCATCTGGGGTAGCTCTGCACAGGCCGAGTGCTCTCCTAGCCCACAGATTCGTTCCTCCAGGCTTTCAGATTCTCCTGGCTGGGAAATTTGCCCCGCTCAGACTTCTCGCGGTTTCTAACTCTCTCAAATCTGCTCAAATTCACTTTTTTATAGGAATCTGACAGAACTTGTGAGAGAGCTCTGGTAAGACGCTGTTTTCATGTGGCCATCTTGGCTCCGCCCTCAGGAGTGCACATTTTAATGGGAAAGTTAAGGTTTAAATAACTGGCATATACCATTTATATACGGAGAGGATAGAAGGTATTCTGAAAAGGTAGGTATTAGTAGCTGGGGGGACTGAAGAAAATCTCTTGTAGAAGGTGAAAATTGATTCATCTCAAAGGAATCCAGGGAAACTAAGAGGCAGAGGTGAGGAGCAGCATATTCCATCAATGGCTGGCTGCCAATGCAAAGTAAAAAAGATGAGAGACAGAGTATTGTGTTTGAGGAATTAAAATTAAGCCCGTGTAACCGGATTGTAAAGTACATAGACGGGAATAAAGTGTGAGAAGAATGGAAACGTAGGAAGGGGACAGGTTGTGAAGAACTTTAAATGTGAAATGGTGTATTAGTATGCCTATCCTTCCACTGTCCCTCCCACAATTTTCATATTCTATCTGAACAAATGATGACATATGAATGAAATGGAAAAATATTGCATTGTAAAAAAATGACAGAAAGGACAGATTTCTCATCTTTGCCAACCTGATGAATGTGGTAGAATCTCAGAGTTGTTTTAATTGGGATTTCTCTTATTATTAGTGATCAGGAACATTTTTTCTTATATAGTTATTAATAGCTTGCCTTTATCATTTGAGAAGTGCCTGTTCACATCTTTTAATGATTTATCATGGAATAACTCTTGTTCTTATACATTTGTATTAATTCCCTATATATCATATATATGCATAATATGTATATATATACACATGTATATGTGTGTATATATATATGTATGTATGTATGTATATTTATATCAGACCTTTATTGGAGAAATTTGCTGCAAATACTTTTCCCACCTACTACTTCCCTTCTAAATTTGTGTTGATTCTATTTGTGCAGAGACATCAGTTTTATGTAATCAATATTGCTCATTTTATCCCTATCTTTATTATGAAAGGTATATTCTTTTCTGCTTCTCTACTTTGTTTGTGATGTGAACTTTTATGTCTAAGTCATGTATCCATTTGAAGTTTTTTGTGGTATATAGCATGACATTTTGATCTAAACCTAATTTTCGCCAAGCTGCTTCCCGACTTCCCCAGTAGTTTGTCTTTGTTTTCAAATAATAAGTCCTTAACCTAGTAGTTGAGGTCTTTGGGTTTATTGAGCACTATGCTGCTACAGTTGGTTATTTCTGGATCTTGTGTATCTAATCTGTCCCACTGATCAAATTTCCTACTCTTTAGCCAGTACCACAGAGTTTTGTTAATTACTGCTTTATAGTATAGTTTGAAGTCTGGTTAAACTAAGCCAAAAAAAGAGGATTGAGTGTAAGTCATAACAAGGGTAAGAGATGCAACATAATGTAATGCTCTCTGTCCAGACAGCCAGTTGGACTTTATGACTAGGTTCTCCAAGGAGAGCTCCAAGGCTCTCTATCCAGAGAGCCAGCCTTGGAGTCAGGGAGATTTAGGTTCAAGTCTTGCCTCTTAGATATACTGACTGTTTGACTCCAGAAAATTTAGACTTTCAGTGCTGCAGGCAAGTCTCTGACTTTATGAGTTGAACTCCCAGCCTACTGGGCATTCTCTATACCAATGGAATCATAGATCCAATCTATACACATGTACGCATAAAAATAATTATGAGGGAAAGGAAATGGAAAAGAGAAAGGGATAGTAACAGAAAGGGATAAAGGTTTGATATGTTGTACAGGGTCTTTTAACCTGATTCTAGTCTTGTCTGTAAAGTATAGTATACTCTGCCAGCTGTTATTAGATCCTAACTCCTACATATTCGTGCCCTAAGTGTCAACTCAGTTCTTGCACTTAGAGGCTTGGTTACTAGGTCTTCTTCCTCTGGTATCTACTTCTCTAGGTCTTAATTATGGGTATGAAAGTCTAGACCAGGGGGGCGGAACCTGCTGCCTCGAGGCCATGGCCTTGAGGCTGCAGGTTCCCCACCCTGGTCTAGGGTCTAGGGAGATGGCTAGTGCTTTCCAACTATTTGGCTTGGGGCACCTTAACTTGGACCCATTGGTGGGCTATGGTCTGGAAGAAAACTTCCTTCCCCACTCCCAAGTCTCAATGATATTCTCCCTCTCTCTCTTCAGGTTATAGCCTGTCAGCAGCTTACCCTACTTATGATATATCAGAACTCTGGTATCTCAGAGCTATATTCTCTTTTGCCTAAAGTCATCCTTCTATTCCTGTTGGCTTACTTGAAACATATTCTGCAGGTCATATCACCTTGGGTGGCTATGGCTTTGGTGCTAAAATAACCTCTTCCACTTAGACTCCCAAGTTGAATGACCATGGATCCCTGGGACTGTGTGCCAGAGAGCTCATAGCATGTTCTCTCCTCTTAGATGAAGTATTCTTAATCCAGAGAATAGATTTCATGCAGTCTGAGAACTTGGATGGGAAAAATGTATCTCCATTTCAATATAATTAGTTTCCTTTGTAATCACACCTACTGGGTACCTCCCATCAGTAGAAGATATCATGCTGCAGGGTCCATAAACCCTAGTACTGACTTGCCCATGCTTCCTACTCTTGCCCTGTCCACCTCCCATTTCTGCTACCTTTTCGGATCTTGGAAGTCGGCTTTCCTCTTCTTTCCCATTTACTATAATTGTGTATATTTCCTGAATGCACTCTTTTTCTTTCTTTCCTTTCTTTCTTTCCTTTCTTTCTTCCTTTCTTTCTTTTTTTCTTTCTTTTTCTTCCTTCCTTCCTTCCTTCCTTTCTTTCTTTCTCTCTTTCTTTCTTTCTTTCTTCCTTCTTTTCTTTCTTTCTTTCTCTTTCTTTGTTTCTTTATTTCTTTCTTCCTTCCTTCCTTCCTTCCTTCCTTCCTTCCTTCCTTCCTTCCTTCCTTCCTTCCTCCCTCCCTCCCTCCCTCCCTTCCTTCCTTCCTCCCTCCCTCCCTTCCTTCCTTCCTTCCTTTGTTTCTTTCTTCCTTCCTTCCTTTCTTTTTCTTTCTTTCTTTCTTTCTTTCTTTCTTTCTTCCTTTCTTTCTTTCTTTCTTTCTTTCTTTCTTTCTTCCTCTCTTTCCTTCTCTCTTTCATTCATTCAATTCATCCATCCATCCAATAAACATCAAATACCTTTTTCTTTTGTATATACTGCTGTAATGGGCACTGTGAATACAAAAATAAAAATGAAACAGTTTCTTTCCTTGAAAGGCCCATGTTCCACCAGATACTGTTTTGGGGGATAGATGATAAGTGGATTTCTGTGGGCAGCCTATCAAGGGCACAAGACTTTTAGTAAAGGATTGAGAGTACAGAAGTTTACTGAGGAGAGCCAAAATGTCAGTGTAGAAGGAAGAAATACAGCCTGCTCCCCCAACTCCCAACTTATCCACACGGATATAGAAAACAGACTAAGTCTGGATTGAGAAATCCTTGAAAAAAATCATAGTGAGAGATTTTTCCAGCCCAGGTGAACATAGGGAGTCAGAAAGAGATATGCAGATGGTGAGGGTGGGGTCTAGCCAGGAATAATTAGAATGAGGAGCATTTCCTCACAGAGTAAGGCTATGCTCCAGAGCAAGGAAAGATGCCAGGCCAACACTGCTGAGTCTGATCTTATGTGGGATATGGGAACAGTGACAATGAACAGTTCTGTCACTCTCTACCCCGTTCTAGATAACAGATGCAAGCTGAAGAAAGGACCTGAGCCTAGCAATAGTGTTCCAGGATGAGAAGTAGTGGAATGCACCGGGTTCCATACTGAGCAAGGACCAAATTCATAATCAACCAGCAGCTTTGTGTTTCTGACCTTAGGAGCAGAGAAAGGTCTCAACTTTAGTTTCCAGCTCAGTTTGAAGCCTGTAGTGGAATAACCAGGGCAAGAACTCCAAATGAGAAGGAAGCTTGCATTTCTGTCACTCTGAGCCAGAAAAGCCTTCTACCTGGGTGACAGTGTCTTAATTAGAAGTCAAATGGAATCCAGTGGGGAAATTTGTGGGGAAAGCCCACAGGCACATTGTTCAGACCCAAACCAGCTCCGGTATCTTTAGACTAAGAGAATGGTGATTGTATCCACAGTGGTTGGCATCATACTTGGCACATAGTAGGCATTTAATAAATGTTTATTGGCTAATTGACTGGGGCTCAGAGGGTTTCTTTGATTAGACCAAGGTCATTCAGCACAGCTTGTAAGACATGTTGAGGCCTCCTGACTTCAAGTCACATCAAGTCAAGTCTTTCCATTATACCATATTGCTTTTGAATGGTAGCAGAAACTAGTGGGGAAGTAGCAGTCTCCTTATATGTATGTGCCTCTGGTGCCACTATTATACTTTTGAAAGAATGAATAAATGAAAAATTGCTTTCTATGTACCCAGCACTATGCTAAATTCTGATATAAAATACAAACAAGAAATATGCTCCCTGATATCAAAGAGTTCACATTCTAGGAAAAGATAAAACATTTTAAGAAATGGTGCCCAGAGAAGTATCTTTTGGGCAGGGAAGTTGGAGTGATTGCTCTGCCCCTGCCAGCACTCTGGAAGATCATTCCATCTCTGTGGCCTTTTCCTCTGATTAGAGGAAATTCAGTTCCTTGATGACCCATCCTTTTTAGAAAAGTGTCCAGACCAGTCATGTTCATTCCTTTATTATTCACTGGGTTCCACTTCTGATCCTTTGGACTTCTTTATCTAGTATGGCCTGCCTGCCCCATATTTCAGCTTCCTTTTGTATGGTGTCTCCACCCACTAGAATATAAATTCCTTGAGATCAGAGGCTCATTTTTTGTTTTGTTTTAATTTCTATCCTCTAGACTTAGTATGGTGCCCGGCAGTTAGGTGGCATATAAAAAGTTGGGAGGACCTTAGGTTGAATCCTGCCTCAGACACTTACCACCTCTATAATTCTAGGCAAGTCACTTAACCTCTCTTTGCCTCAATTTCCTCATTGTAAAATAAGGATAATAGTATCACCTACTTCACAGGGTTATGTTGTTGTTGTTGTTGTTCAGTCATGTCCTACTCATTGTGACTCCATTTAAGCTTTACTTGGCAAAGATACCAGAGTAGTTTATTATTTCCTTCTCCAGCTCATTTTATAGATAAGGAAACTGAGGCAAACCGGGTTCAGTGACTTGCCCAGGGTACACAGCTAGTGTCTGAGGCCAGATTTGAAATCAGGAAAATGAGTCTTCCTGACTCCTGGTTTGGAGATCTACCCACCACACCACCTGCCTCCCTCCTCCTGCCCCCCAGCATTATTGCAAGGATCAAATGAAATAAGATATATGAAGTGGTTTGCAAACCTTAAAGCACTACATAAATGCTAGTTATTAGTAGCTATTAATCTTAATAAACATTTATTGACGTGACTTGAATGTGATTGGAAGCAAAATGCAAGTGATAAACAATTATTTTCCAGAAATGATATTGTTAATTTGATTGCTATTGTCAGAGTTAGAATTGGAAATGACTAGGAAATGACCGTGGGTCTGGGCAAAAGAAGACTTACCGATAAGGAAAGGAACTTGAATTCCAGCATAATCCAGTAAAAAGGAAGGAGAGCTGGATCAGGGATGTAGTCATACCTCTACCACTATCTAGCTTTGTGACTTTGGGAAACCACTATCTGGCTTTGTGACCTTTTCTTCTCTGCATCTCAGTTTCCTCATTTGTAAAATGATGGGACTTAATTGGATGGGCACCAATCTATTTTCCAGTCATAACATTCTGTGCTGTGAGATCCATTCCTGCTTCAAGATTCTATATTCTAAAATTGCTTCAATCTCTCCCATTCTAGATTCTAAACTTCTTTCCAACCTTAATGTAGTATAATTCTATGATTCTAATTATAGTAAAACCTCAGTGGGAAATTTGCCCGCCTATCTTCAAAGCTTCAAAGATAGTTAGAAAGTAATATTCACAGTAGAAAGTAAGTTTATAGATCCCCTGATGTCAGTAATGGCAATGAAGAAAAATTTTAAAAATTTGGAAAATAAAATGAACTTAGAGTTCATTTAATAAAGACTTTAGGGTTAATTTAACCCTCTAATTTTGCAAATGAGTAAACTGAAACCCAGGTAGTTTGTGATTAATCCAAGGTTACATCAGTTGTGAGCAGAAGTGCCAGGATTATATCCCAGGTTGTCTGACTCAAAATGCAGAAAAATGTGCTGTTTCATATTCCCTCTTAAGATAGTTATCATGTTTGTTCGACGTCTTCTATTCCCCAGGATAAGTATTCCTGACTTTTTAATAGACATTTCATACAGCATGTTTAGTCAATAAAGTGTAGTGAATATTCAGAAGTGAGGTAGTTGAGCTCAAAGCTTAGAGACTTACTATCTGTAATGTAATTATGGGCAAACAACTTACCTTTTTTGAGCACTAGTTTCCTCATCTGTAAAATGGGGATAATAATATCTATTGTGCCTAACTCACAGAGTTGTAATAAGAATCAAATGCTGTAATCTAAATAAAGACCACAGCAAACATTAAAGCATCCTAAAATGTATCTTCTCATCACTATTCTCTGTCATCATCATCACCATCAACATTATGATCATCGCCATGATCATATCCATCATCTATTTGAAGGTAGAAAAATCCAGGGACAGTTTGCTATTCTACAACTGCCTTTTTGTTCTTAATGTTCAGCAGACTACTATGCAGATAGATAGAGTGATATTTTTTTTGTATTTGAATGCAAGTCTTGGAAAGTAAATTTATCTTTTATAAGACCAATGAAAGCATCTTCAGTGTAACTGCAGTATCAGACAGAACAGTGGGGATGATATATTCTTCATCATTCTCCCACATACTTTTAATTTCTTTTATTAGGTCTCTATACATTGAAAGCTTTTCATTCCACATAGTTTAGAGGTTACTATTATTTCAACATATTGATATCTACTTTAAAAAGTTGTTCTGAGTTTTGATCAGTTGATGGTGAGTGATTATAAGCAACATTTTTTTTCTGGTGTTCCAAACAAAGGTAGTTTATGATTAAGTTCTCCAGGATATTTTTAAGGTCAGTATTTGTAATAAAGGGTTTGGGTTGTTTTTTTTTTTTTTGGAGGGAGGCTATTGGTCCATGAAAAGATGGTTCCATGAAAGAGATTATATAAATGGTCAGATTGGATAATTGTAGCTACAAGGTAATGTCTTGCTAAATGTTCAATCATCAAGAAAATTATGAATCTTATGGTAATGTTGTAGACTTTCTAAATCTAGATTGATAATTGACTCTAGGATTCTCCTCTCATGGCTCATGGTCTAGTCTTCTCTACCTCCTTGCCAGCCTTCTTCCCACCCTTGAGAAACCCTTCACTAAGGTGACTTCCTACTGACATATTAGGAAGAATCCCTAACAGAATCATTTCACTTGTGGCTGGACTGACTCTCTAGATTTTTCTAACACCTTATTCAAAAGTAGACACCCTCCAACCTCCATCTTCTCTTTGTGTGTTATTTTCTCCCATTAGAACAGAAGTCCTTTGAGGGTAAGAACTATTTTGTTTGTTTTTATTTGTAGTCCTCCTAACATGATGCGTCTGGCACAGGAAGTCATTAAAAAAAATAATAAAACGCATGTAAAGTACACTGCAAACCTTAAAGCACTATGAAAATGTTAGAATAATACTGATAAATATTCTATTTATATCTAGCTATACATCATCTATCATTTCTCTGTCTTCTTCCTCTTCCTGGCCTTTCAGCAACACATTTCCCATCATCTGGATACTCTCCAGATTATAAATGTGTGCTCTCTCGTTGTATATGTGTATACATAGATAGATAAAATAGATAGAAAGATAGATATCTATGTAAGTATGTATATGTGTATGTATGTATGTATGTGTGTGTATATGATATATACGATGGAAATAATTTACCTAGCATTCAACTTATAATTTCAGAAAGTCTCTCTCATTCTCTTTTTATATACAAGAGATGTGGGTTGGAAAATAGTATTTTGGTGGTGGAATCAAAACTATTTCATGGCCAGACCCAAAGGGTAGTCTTTAATGACTTGATATCAACTTGGAGAAATTTCCATAGTGGAATGCCACAGGATTCTAAGCTTGGCCTTGTATTCAGCATTTTTTCAATGATTTCAAAGATTCAGATCATACATTGCTAAATCTAAAGATGACACAAAACACAGAGGGATAGCAGATAGCTACCTTTCATGTTAGATGCCATTTATTTAACTCAATACGTATTTATTAAGAACCTACTATGTGTAAGACATAGTCCCTCCTCCCAAGGAGGTTATATTTTACTGGTCACTGTAACATTCATTCATCCATTCAAACATTTATTTGACATCTTTTATACCCACATTAAATTAAAAGGCATATAAAACATAATACAAAGTCATTTCTAAAGACAGAGTGGCAATTATGGGAATCAGGGACTGCCTCATATAGAAAGGGGCCCTGGAATTGTTCTTTTTTTGTAAACGTTACTTTACTTTTTCCAATTACATGTAAAGATAGGTTTCAACATTCATTTTTTATAAGATTTTGAGTTTAATTTTTTTTTCCCTTCCTGCCACCCATTCCCCCCTTCCCAAGATGGCAAGAAATCTGATGTAAGTTATATGTGTGCATTCATGTAAACATCTTTCCACATTACTCATGTTGTAAAAGAAGAATAAGAACAAAAGGGAATAGCCACAAAAAGTGAAGAACAGTATGATTCAATCTGCATTCAGACTCTACAGCTTCTTCTCTGGATGTGGATAGAATTTTCCATCATCAGTCTCTTGGAATTGTCATGGATCATTGTATTGCTCAGAAGAGCTAAGTCAATCATAGTTGATCATCATACAATGTTGCTACTAACTATGTACAGCGTTCTCCTGATTCTGCTTAGTTCTTGTAAGTCTTTCCAGGTTTTTTGCTGATATCTGCCTGTTCATCATTTATTATAGCACAACAGTATTCCATCACATTCATATGCCACAATTTGTTCAGCCATTCATCAATTAATGATTCCCACAATTTCCAATTCTTTGTTAGAACAAAAAGAGCTGCTATAAATATTTTCATATATTTAGGTCCTTTTCTATTTTTATGATTTCTTTGAATTACAGATCTAGTAGTGGTATTGTCGAATCAAAGGATATGCACAGTTTGATTGACCTTTGGGCATAATTCCAAATTGCTCTCCAGAAAGGCTGGATCAGTTCACAACTCCACTAACAATGCATTATTGTCTCAATTTTCCTAATCTTCTCTAATACTTATATATGGAACTTTTCTTTCTATTTCTTGCTGCTGTGCCTTGTTGGTAATATATAGAAATACTAATGACTTATGTGGATTTATTTTATATCTTATGACTTTGATAAACTTATTATTTCATGTTGTTTTCAAGTGGATTCTCTAAGTATACCATCGTATTATCTGCAAAGAGTAATAGTTTTGTTTTCTCATTGTCTATTCTAATTCTCTCAATTTCTTTTTTCCTCTCTTATTGCTAAATCTAATAGTTCTAGAATAATATTGAATAATAGTGGTGATAATGGGCATCCTTGTTTCATCCTTCATCTTAGTGGGAAGGCATCTAGTTTATCTCCATTACAGATGATGCTTGACAATGGTTTTAGATAAATACTTTTACCATTTAAAGAAAAGCTTCATTTATTCCTATGCTCTCTAGTGCTTTTAATAGGAATTGATACTGCATTTTTCAAAAGATTTTCTGCATATTTTGAGATAATCATACGATTTCTGTTGTTTTTGTTATTGATATAATCAACTATGCTGATAGTTTTCCTAATATTGAACCAGCCCAGCATTCTTGGTATAAATTCCACCTGGTCATAGGGTATTATCCTTGTGATAAATTACTGTAATCTCTTTGCTAATATTTTATTTAAAATTTTTGCATCAATATTCATTAGAGAAATTGGTCTATCATTTTCTTTCTCTGTTTTGGCTCTTTCTGGTTTAGCTATCACCACCATATTTGTGTAATAAAAGGAATTTGGTAAGACTCCTTCACCTATTTTTCCAAATAGTTTTTCACATTGGAATTAATTGTTCTTTACATATTTGGTAGAATTCATTTGTAAATCCATCTGGCCCTGGATATTTTTTCTTAGGGAGCTCATTGATGGCTTGTTCATCCCATAAATTTTGATGTGTTGTCTCATTACTGCCATTCTCTTCTTTTTTATTCATCTTGTGGTTAGATTTATCTAGTTCTAAAAGGGGGAGGTTGAGGTCCTGCCCAGTATAATTTCATTATCTATTTCTTCCTGTAACTCACTTAACTTCTCCTCTATGAGTCTGGATGCAATACCACTTGGTGCATATATGTTTACTATTGCTATTATTTCATTGTCTATGGTACCTTTTAGCAAGATGTAGTTTCCTTCTTTGTCTCTTTTAATTAGATCTAATTTTTCTTTTGCTTTGTCTGAAATCAGGATTGCTATCCCTGCTTTTTTTTTCTACTTCACCTGAAGCATAATATATTCTGCTCCAGCGTTTTACCTTTACTTTGTGTGTGTCTCTCTACTTCAAATGTTTTTCTTGTAAACAATATATTATAGGATTCTTGTTTTTAATCCGTTCTGCTACATGACATGGGGTCATGATGAAAAGACAAGAGCTGAACATATTATTCAAGTTGAAAGTTGAAAGTCCCTTATTTCATTAAATATCCATCTTTCACCCTGAAAGATTATGCTTAATTTTGCTGGGTACTTGAGCTTGGTTGTAATCCAAGCTCCTTTGGCTTCTAGAATATCATATCTGAAGCCCTCTGATCCTTTAATGTAGAAGCTGCTAAGTCCTTGGTAATCCTGATTGTGGCTCCTTGATATATGATTTTTTTCTTCCTGTCTGCTTGTAGTATTTTCTTCTTGACCTGATAGTTCTAGAATTTGGCTATGATATTCCTTAGAGTTTTTATTTTGGGATCTCTTTCAGGAAGTGATTGGCAGATTCTTTCAATGACTATTTACCTTCTGGTTCTAGGACATCAGGTCAGTTTTCCTTGATAATGCCTTGAAAGATACTATCCAAGTTCTTTTTTTTTTTTTAATAATGGCTTTCAGATAGTCCAATAATTCTTAAATTATTTCTCTTGGATCTATTTTCCATGTCAGTTGTTCTTCCAATGAGGTATTTTACATTTTCTTCTATTTTTTCATTCTTTTCATTTTGCTTGACTGATTCTTGTTGTCTCATAGGGTCATTACCTTCTACTTCCCCCATTCTAATTTTTAAGGTATTATTTTCTTTAGTTAGCTTTTGTACCTTCTTTTCCATTTGGCCAATTCTACCTTTAAAGGAGTTGTTTTCTTCAGTGGATTTTTTTCCCATTTGGCAAATTATATTTTTTAAGGAGTTGTTTTCTTCAGTCAATTTTTGTGCTTTTTTTCCTCCCAAGCTGTTGATTCTTTTTTCATAATTCTCTTACATAACTTGATTTTTAAAATCCTTTTTGAGCTCTTACAAGAGGACTTTTGGGCTTGAGACCAATTCATACTACCCTTTGAGGCTTCACACATTTGTATTTTGATGTTGGTGTCCTCTTCTGAGTTTGCATTTTGATCTTCCCTGTCACCATAATAGCTTTCTATGGTCAGGTCTTTCATTCTCTCTCTCCTCTCTCTCTCTCTCTCTCTCTCTCTCTCTCTCTCTCTCTCTCTCTCTCTCTCTCTCTCTTTCTCTCTCTCTCTCTCTCTTTCTCTCTTTTCCTCTCATTCATTTTGTTTTAAAGTTGAGCTCTGCTCCTGGGGTATAGAGGGAATTGTCCCAAGCTTCTTGCACTGAGAACCAGGGGTCGGGTCACTGGCTTTCTGCACCAGGGCCTCTGGGGCTGGTTGCTTGCCCACTGCACCAGGGTGGCTCAGCCTAGTTGTGCCTGTTGTACCGGGTGTTCTAGAGCTAGCAGTTTGCCTGATGTGCTTCAGCTGGAGGCCTTGCAACTGGCCTGCTGAGTCAGAACCATGGGGTCTTCGTTACTGGTCTGTGCTGTGCTAAGCACTTCCCAGATACTGCTACTGCTGGCCTCCACTCCCCTTTTACCCCAGGACAACAGACCTTTCCTGAAGTCCTAAGTTTTCTTAGGCTGGAAAATTGTTTTATTCCATCTTTTTGTTGATTCTGTCCCTCCAGAATTCTTTTAGAGGCTTGATTTAATGTTTTTTTTTTCCCTTGAGGGAAACTGGGGGGAGCTCTGATAACTTCCTGGCTTCTCTCTGCCATCTTGGCTCCACCCTGCCTCTGCCGCCCCCCCCACCCCCAGCCAATTGTTCTTTAAAAAGATTCTCTAGGCTACATTCCTGATTCTCTGGACATTCTCTACCATGCCACAGCAACTTACTCATCCCTGAACTTCACTCCACTCCTCTATTTCTCACACCCCATCCCTATAACCTTTCCTGTTTTTCCTTCTAGAACTTCCATTTTAAGGAAAATACTCAGGCCAGCATCTTTTATTTATTTATTTATTATTTTATTATTTATTTATATTAATTTATTTTTTATTCTCCAGGCTCCATTCCTGACTACAGTTTTTCATTACTAAGCCCCTGAGTGAATACTTTCTCTTCCCTACCCCCATCAGATCTTCAGCTTCCTCTTATGTATTGTCTTCCCTCATGTAAGGCTCTTGAAGGCTGGGACTGTCTTTCTTTTTGCTTGAATTTGTATCCCCAGTTCTTAGCAGAGTGCTTGGCCCATAAGTGCTTAACAAATGCTGGTTAACTTCTAAGAATTCTGTGAAATGAAAGTGAAGGGGGAATAAATTTCAAAAAATGAAATACCATAATGTAAAAGGCCAGACATGGATGACAGTCATGATCCTCAAAGATCACAAAGAAGAAGGGATTGAATCTAATAAGATAGAATTTAAAAGGGATAAATTTAAGGTCTTGTAGTTGGGTTAAACAAAAAAGGAAACTTCAAAAGCATAGGCTGGGGGAGACATGGCTAGACATCATAAGGGCATAGATATAGAGCTAGAAAGGACCTTAGAAGTCATTCAGGCAGCTGACCTCATTATACAGATAAGGAAACTAAGGCTTAGAGTTGTCATGTAACTTGCCCAAAGTTACAGTTCTTGTGAAAAAGGATATAAGGGCATTAATGAACCACAAGCTCAAGGTGTGTAAACAGTGTGGCAAAGAATGTGATCAGAATATGTATTAAGAAAAACATTGTTTCCAGAACCTAGGAGGTGAAAGTCTGACCATATTCATCCCTGTTTAGGTCCTATCTGGAGTATTGGGTTTTGTGTTGGACATCATATTTTAGAAGGCAATCTGGAGCATGTTCATAGGCAGGCAGCTGGGATTGAGAATACTAGTAACAGTGCTATGAGGATTAGGTGAAGGAACCTAGGATATCTGGCCTAGAGTTGAAAAGACTGGACAGAGCTAGAGGGAGGAAGACAGACTAGTTTTATTCTAATGCCTAACATGGTGTAGGATACATAACATGTGCCTAATAAATCCTTGCTGATTGACTGATTCATGTTTTTAAGGTCTGTCATCTGAGAAATTAGACTTGTTCTCCTCAGTCTCAGAACAAGCAGAATTAAGAGCACAATGATTGAAAGTTTCAGCTACTCAGATTTTGACTTGACCAAAACATCAGCAAAAAACTTCTTAGCAAAATAGAATGATCTCAAAGTAGAACCATCTGACTCAGGGAGGTAAGGGGTTCTCCTTCACAGGGAGTCTTCAAGTGAAAGTTGTACAATATCTTTTGGGGGATATTGGAGTGGAAATTCCTCTGTGATTCTGCCTCTGCAGAGCTAGGCAAAGCAATGGATCTCATGCTAGGCCTGGAGTATCAAATCTGGCCTCAGACACTTACCTGCTGTGTGACTCTGGGTAAATCACTTAATATCTGTTTGCTTCTGTTTCCTTATCTGTAAAGTGGGGATAATAACAGCACTTCCTTCCTAGCTTGTGCTTAAGTGAGATAGTATTTCTACGGTGCTTAGCACAGTGCCTGGCACATAGTAGGCACTATATAAATGATAGCTATTATCATTTTAAAAATAATTATATATTCTTGTTCAGGAAGTGGTGGGACTAATCTCTAGGACCACTGGCAACTTTGAAATTTGTGATTTTGTTAGTCATTCAGCTTCCCAAGTGTAAGCTTCCTCAACCTAATAGGAGTGAATTAAATGATTTCTAAGATTTCTTTCCAGAGTCACAAAATTAGTAAGAGGTAGAGGAAGGACTCGAATTCAATGATCTTGATTCTAAACCCTGAATATTCAATTCAAGTTCATTTTATGTTTGTTCCTCACCAGGGTACCCTTTTCCAGACCTTTCTACCATGCCCGGGAAACTTCATCCAGAAAGAATTCTGGTAGTTCACTAACTCTGTGGTTCATTAATGCCTTTATATCTTTTTCACTAGAATTCACACCCCGGAGCTACCCTCTGACCCTAGGGCCCCTCCCTCTGACTGGATGGCTCCTCTCAAAACCTGCATTATAGACCTAGACCAACCATCACTCCCATACACTTTTTAAAGGGTCTTTTTATGTATTGCCCCATTAGGATATAAGCTTCTTGAGGGAAGGGATGGTCTTTTGTTCATATTTTTATTCCAATGCTTAATGCAGTGCCTGACACATAACAAGCACTTAAAACACACTTGTTGCCTGTTGTCTAAATAAATAAAACATTATCAGATGCCTACTATGTGTCAGGGATTCAAATAAGAAAAAATATTATAATTATAGCCCTGAAGAACTTAGTGCACTAAACTAGCAGGAATATGACATTTGCTAAAAAAAAAATAGAAAATAGAATGTGATGAGAACAAAGGGGATACCCAAAGTGCTCTCAAAAAATTCTGAGGAGGAGGGCATGGTAGCTTTCATCTGGAAGGGTTGGTATGGATCTGGAAATGTTTCATTAAGGTGGTAGGACATAACTTTCCTAGTGAAGACAATACCATCCCCATCTTACAGATGAGTCTACTGAGTCACAATGTTACCAATCTTGCATTAGACATGGTATTATTTATTATATTGTAAGCTGTTTCAAATCCTGGATCTTATGCATTTTTACATCGCTTTCCTCTTTCCAAGCACTGAGTACAGTGCTCTGCATAGAGCAGGAACAAAACAAATGCACATTCAGTTAAGCAGTGTGGCATCCTGAGCCAGGCTGCCTCCCAGGTAGGGTGAGGTAAGAGTTAAATGGGAGAAGAAGGGAACTGAGCAGGAGGGATGAGATTGTGAGAAAGAGGAAAAGTGAATTTCCCTGGGTAATGGGAAAGAAAACAACACCCTGTAGCTTATAACTAGGAAGGGGGAAGAAAACATAGAAAACATTTTTAACAAGTTTATTCTAAGAAAAATAAGATGCTTTTCCTTCTTCCTTTTTTTTGGTAGGTTTAGCGTGGGAGAGGAAAGAGGCAGATATTTCAGTTACAGTCTCCATTAAAGAACTGTTATAACTTTGGCTTTCTCTGTTATTTTCTTCTGACCTGATTTATGTTCTTTTTCTGCCCCTGTTTTTCTCTGTGTGGAAAAGAAAATTCGATGTTTGTTACTTTTAAAAATGAAGTATTCTTTCTCTCTTTTTTAAAAGAAACTCAAGTCAGCAGCAGTATTCTAGTTTTCCCCCCTCCTCTGCAATTAAATAATTTCTTTGATAGCCTCCAAATAGCTTCCTGGAAGCTGAGGAAAGTAGCTTGAAGAGGGTGTGGTGGAGAGGACCCTGATAGGCAGGAGGGGAAAGTCTAGATAGGTCAATGATGGGGTAGAGACTATTTGGGTCTCTAAACTTCTGACCTCAAGTGACTTCTTGAAGCTTCCAGAAAAGAAAGCCTTGAACTTTGAGACCAGTGACATGGTTGGGAATTTGGCCACTGCCATTTGACCATGTGATCTTGACCTTGATGTTGATCATCTGTCTAAGCCTCAGTTTCATCATCTGTAAAATGGAGGAAATAATTTTCTTACAACCCCTAGGGCTAGCTGGAGGATCAAATGTGATAATTGCTTGATTATGTGCATACACACACACACACACACACACAAACACACACACACAATACACAGATATACACATGAACGTATATGTGTATGGAAAAAGAAAGTTTTGATTCTAAACCGAGCTCCTGTTAGAGGGCTGTCCTGAGCCAATTAACCTTTAGCCTTCTTGGTAAGTTTTGGGTCTTTTCCCCAGCTTTCTTAGATACTTTAGAGGCGTCAGCTTTCTTTCCCTTCCCTTTTGGATGACCTCGGACAGCGTTTGACTCCTTAGAAAAAATTAGATTACAAGGTAGAAGATTTGATGCCTGCATCCAGCTTGCCCTAGTTCTGAGAAGTTTTTGGTTCATAACTGGCCTCCTTAACTCCCTAAACCCTTCTAACTTTAGATATGGAAACTGACCCTTTTGATTTTGCTTCAATGCTAACTGGTCCTTTTGGCTTTTTGACCTTTTGTTGTTCAGTCATGTCTGACTCTTTGTGACCCCATTTATGGTTTTCTTGGCAAAGTTACTGGAATGGTTTGACATTTCCTTCTCCTGCTCATTTTATAGATGAGGAAACTGAGGAAAACAGGGTCAAGTGACTTGTCCAGAATTACACAGCTAAGTAAGTGTGAGGCTGGATTTGAACTCAGGTCTTCCTGACTCCAGACCTTGCACCACCTAGCTATCCCCCCAAAAATCTTCTTAGTGGTAATATTTGTATTACCTACTTATCTTACAGGTGATTAATGAGGAAAGAATTTTAATTCTATAAATTCTACAAAATGTAAGTTATTTTTAAAAGAAGAATCATACAACTCTTGGGAATTTTATTATCAGATTTTCCTCTGTTACTTCTGCATCTAATTCTGTAATGAGGCTTTTAAGTCCCTGGCCAAATAAAGTGCACAGAGGAGAGGGAATTGACCAAAGGAATCCCTCCTGATCAACTTAAATGCTATATGGGGCCTGAGACTTTGATTGTACCTCATCAGTTTGGGGCAGAGTAAATACAGTACCAAACCTGGAGTCAGAAAGTGAGTTCGAATCTGGCTGAGATAGCTGTGTGACCTTGAGCAAGTCACTTAACCCTGTTTGCCTCAGTTTCCTCATCTGTAAAATGAGCCGCAAAAGAAAATGGAAAACTCCTTCAGTATCTTTACCAAGAAAACCTCAAATGGGAACATGAAAAGTCAGAGATGACTAAACAACACCAATTGGGGATGAATTGATTGATTAAAATCTTGTGGCTTAAATGAACTCCTTTTTCTGATCTACAAAAGGAAGTCAGATGCAGAACTATAACTACTTTTTGATCTTACTGAATTTTTCCTATTTTCCCATTTTCAGAAAAAAAAGTCAGAGAATATCAGGAGCTAAAAGTAGAACTGGGTCCTAAAGCATATGGTGGTGACAGGTATCTTTTAAAAGCATCTGTTTCAGGAGAGAGTCTGGAGCTGATGTTGGCAGCCCCAGACTTAGAGAGGCAGTAATATACCCTCTCCACTTGAATGATGTCAGCCATGAAGAGGGGAAATGCATGGCCAAATTATGGGAGTTCCTGTGCAGCACCAGCCATAGGGTTGCCTTTATAGCAGCAAGTTAAGAGTTCTAGGATCCAGCTTTCTGGAGAGAGAAGAGGAAAGTTTGAGAAGGTATGGAGAAAAGTATGTCATGCACATGTACCCTAGAAGAAGAAGACAAATAAAGAACTGAAGTTATATCATAAGGCAACAAAAGACCTGAATTTTTCCTTCTGTTATTATTTTACACAAATTGTACAGGTTCCTTTGGAAAAGGAAATGTCTTTTTAGCAACACTAGTAAGCCCTAGAAGCATCTCTAGGGTAAAAGTGGAACTCATTATAATGTTGGAAAGAATACTTGTATAACAATCTCATTGCTTCCTCTTATGAGAAAATCTACTCTTTTGGGGAAAAAAGTAAAATAAATACTATACCTGTATGAATCCGTGAAGTGAAACAGATTTAGTAGACTACCTTGAGATTTCCCCCTCTATTCCCAAGTCTATTTCACTTTTTTTTAAAAAACTTATGAACGCAGGTCAAACCACAGTATGGCAATGTGAGTCTAGAAGAATGCATAACGATTTAAGGTGAGGTGGGAATAACTAAAGAGGAGATATTCATATACACATATAAACACACATACATGTGTAAATATAGGTGTGTATATATATGTACATATATGCCATATATGTGTATACATATATATATGTATATATATATATACATATAAAATGTGTATATATCTACATATACACACTTATATATTGCTTGTGGCACATTGAATTATTAATTTTTAAAAAAAGTTTCTGTAAGGTAGAATAAAGGCCATCCTATAACCAATATATCATGCTACCTTAAATACTTGTAGAGGATCAAGAAAACCTTTTAGTCCTTTCTGGTCATCTAGACATAACCTATATTCTGATGTTTCAAAGAGGGAATAATGGGTAAGGCAAAAATTCAACCCCATCCATTTAAGCTCAGAATTTAAAGGCACTGGACCACTGGTTACGAAAAGAATGAAGATTATAATAATGATAGCTACCATTTTAATCGTACTATAAAATTTGCAAAAAAAAAAAAAACTTTATCCAAGGAACAAGGAGAATCCTTTTGCAGTGACAATGTGATACTCACAGCAACTACGGCTGCTATGAATGCGCTGGCATATTTCTGTATTGTAAAATATAACAGAATTTCTTCATTGAAGGTGAAACTAAAACATCTATTCAAACACCTGAAAGTCAAATCCCAACACCAGAAAGCCAAATCCATCCTAGCAACAAAGAAATCTAATAATGCAGGGGGCACCAACCTTCCCAAGCTGCCTTCCAACAAACAAGGGCAAAATTGCTCCCTCTCTCACTCAGGCTAGCTGCTGTTCTGTGTCTCTCTCTCCCAGCTTTGACTACTCTGTCTCACTTTCTTTCAGTTCTGCTCCACCCTTCTGTTTCCACAATCTGGCTAGCAGCTTCTGTGGGGGGTCCAGATCCACCCACAGCCAGTACCCAGAAAGCTGCCGGACAGCCAGAAAGCCCAGGTTCTTTTGATATGCCTTAATAAGGAGAGCAAGGTTAAGGGGTTGGCAAGCTTACTTTAATTCAGCACACAAATATCATTCACTTAGTTCAGGGGAAAAAGCCAGCACCCTGAACTTCAGAGCAAAACACAAACAAACTACAAACATCAACAGACAGACCTTGTCTGATTCAAATCCAATACATAGTTACCAGAGTTCAACAAAGTCTCAGCATCTGGGTTTACAAGCTGGAGGGCTCCTTAGCTACAGCTGCCCGAGTCTCAATATCAACACCATCTAAAGAGCCCTTAAACAAATTACAAACAGACAGACCCAATACAATTCATAGTTACCAACATCTAGGCTCAGCCTAGGAGCTCAGAACAAAGGCTGGCCCAGAGTCACGCGCCACCACTGCTGTGGCAAAGAGCTCCAAAAAAAGAAGAGACCAACCCCTGGCTTTTATATCTTTGACAGTGTCACACATGTGACTCACCCACGTGACCTAAAATCGTCACAAAGAGGCACCTTAAACCCACGTGGTCTAAGAGTCTTTGCTGTCCCAGACATATAAACTAAGCCCTCCCTGGAGATGGCCCCACCTTGGGCCCCACCTCAGTCATCAATCCACACCCACATAGGTTCCACACCTAATAGGGGTTTGGGCCTGGGGCTTAGCATTACTCAAAGCAAACAAAAGCCAAACTCTTCAAGTGCACTTGTTGAACTAAGTACTAAGGAGCCCATTTTGCTTAACAACACACCTTCCTACTCCACTCCTTCCTGCTCCACCTGTTCAGCAAATTTCTCCCACCATAGGCTCATGTGACTCAGGCTTCCATGTGACTCAGACAGGTCACATGGGTGTATTAATGGATGGGGAAGATCTTCAAATTGTATTAAAATTATAGCTTTATAGTTCCTCAGAGTTTGGGATTAGGCTAGTGGTTGCAGAAGAGAGAGAAAAAAGGAGTAACCTACTGTGGCAGTAGTTTATTGTAAAATTTGTTTCTGCAACATTTTTCCCTCACAGGTTCAGTCAACAAAACTAATAATATCCTCAGGCTTTGAAGAAAATGAGGATTGAAATAAATGGTTCATTTACTAATGAAGCCATGCCTTGTAACCATCAACTGGGCCAATCCCAAAGAAAGAATGAAACAAGCATTTATTAAGCACCAAGATGTAGCATATGCTTTTCAAATATTGTCTCATTTTATCCTCACAACAATCCTGGGAGGTAGGTAATATTATTATCCTCATGATATATTTGAGAAAACTGAGGTAGACAGTTGAAGTGATTTTCCAAGGCTTACCGAGCTAGAATCAATAAATCCCCTTTGAGGTCACTTCCATCTCTGAGATTCCATGATTCTGTAGTTTTTCAGTGGCCAATATTTGAACCAGTAATAAAGTAGAATATTATGAAAGAACACTGTGAAAAGATATTACAGGAACTCATTTTATTCCAATAAATCTAGACTTTATCCAACAAAAGATTTTGCCATTTGGCTAAGAGTTGAGCCAAACTTTGAGGTTAAAGTCAAAAAGATCTAGACCTTATAGATAAAAGCTGATCTTTGGAACATATTCAGAAAAATTCAATTATACAAGAGAGGTAAATGAGAAGTTGTTACTTAATTAGCATTTCAACAAGTGGTTTTAATTTTTTTTAACTCCCTCAATTGCATATAAAAATGGATGACAACTGAATGAAAGGAAATGATAGAATCTGAGTTAGAAAGGACATGAAGAGCCATCTACTTCCAATCCCTAATTAATAGATGAATCCTTTCAATAACATGCTCGACAAGTAGTAATCTAACCTCAGCTTATCTGCAGGGATAAGGGACTCGCTACTCTTAAAAGAAACCAGTTCCATTTTTGCAATGTTCTAATTATTTGGAAGTTCTTCCTTATTCATACCAATCTTGTGTCCATGTAACTAACACTTTCTATATCTAGCTTTTGTATTTTGAAGCAATAGACTGTTAAAATCATAGGGAGAATATTAGGAGTTGGAGATCTAAACCATTTAAAAGCTACCTTGTACAAATTTCTTTTTTATAAGGAAACTGAGGCACAAAGCAATAAATATGTCAAATAAAGTAGCAGAGCTGGTCTTTGAGATATGTTCTGATTCCAAAACCATAGCTTTTACCTCCACAACACAGCATGCGTTCCCGTGTCATAGCAAAAGGTACCTAATAAGAGAACATAGAATGTTAGATCTGGGAGTGATCAATGACTCTTTTTCTATATATTAATTGACTATTTCTTAAAGAGGAAATTCTAGAATTTTAGAAAAATTAAAATGAAGATCATTGATTCCAGTTTGTGAATTGTTTTGTGGTTTAATTGCTTTTCAGTTATGTCCAACTCTTCATATCTCCATTTGGTGTTTTCTTGGCAAAGATCCTGGAGTGGTTTGCCATTTCATTTTACAGAAGAGGAACTGAGGCAAAAGAGTTAGGTGACTTGGTTAGGGTCACACAGCTAGTAAGTAACTGAAGTTGGATTTGGATTCAAGAAGAGGAGTCTTTCTGACTCCTCGAGTAGCGCTCCATTCACTCTAGCTCTATTCACCTAGCTGCCCGTTTTATGAATTCTATTCTCTTACATTTTTTTTGGAAATCAAGAAAATATTTCCCCTTGTCCAGTTCAAGAATGACTTTTCCCTTTTCCAGAGTCTTTCAAAGATCACCCAGAGCAACTCAACAAGCCCAGCCATCAGTTATTTCAGTACCTAGGACAGAGTATATTTGAGTTTGATGACATGAACTCAAGGGCAACTAGAACGTGTAATATCTCTGCACTTATCTTTGATTTCAGTGTTCTGGTAATGATTTTTGTTCTCACTCCCTACTCTGAAGATTATTCTCCTTGGCAGGAAAAAGAGTTACACTCTAAGAATTGAGTAGTTCTGCCTCCCTTGTGTCATCTTTTATCATCATCCAGTTTACCCAGAGCTCCAGCCCTATATCCTCTTTGATCCTTTTTCTCCCTCACAATATAACTTTAAAAAGTCCTTTTTGTTGTCCTTGGCATGCTTCGCTAACCTCAGCTCATTCTGGGGTTTTGCATATCCAATACTACTCCTACAGGACTATGTTACTCTTTTATATTCAGCTCTTACCTCTTCTTGTTTCCATCTTCTGCACATATTTTTATATCTAATTTTGTCAATTATCTCACTATGCAGTCACATTAATCTGATTAGATCACTCTTCCCTTTAGTCCTCATTGGAATTATTTGTTTTTGTAACTAAAGGACTAGGGAACAGAAACTATGAGTATAGAGGACTCCCAGAAGAAGAAAGTCTCTACCAATGCAAATTGTCACTTTCTCTGTAACTGATCCTGGAGTTGTTATTTGACTTAGCAAGGTGGGATTCAAGTTTCAAAGCCACATCTATATTATGTCATACTGTCTCTTTTGTAATTAAAATTTTACTAATTGATGCTAAAATGTGTATATGTCTGGCAGATCACAAATGGAAGAGCTCAACAGGGGACACAACTGACATAGAAGACTGCCTGGAGAAGTCAGGATTTAAAGGATGAGTAGGATTTGAATAAGCAGAGGATGAATGAGGGAAAGAGCATTCTAAGATGATTGAATAGGTTGAGCAAAAGCAACAAGAATGATTTGAGGTTATGGGGTAAAGAGACAAGAAATCAGATATTTAGAACTGGCCAGGACTACAGAGATAAGAGCATATAAACCTCTAATTTTAGAGATGAGGAAACTGATGCCATAGAGATTTTAAATGACAGAGGATTTGAGCATCAGTCTTCTGATTTTGAATCCAGTGCTTTTTCCACTGTAATTTTTCCTCCTATTTGAAAGCCCTGAAACCCTGAGAGATTGGTTGGGACCATAATACCATACACTTGCTTGGACTGATGCAGTCTGATCATAAGCTCTCCCCTTGAAAATTCAGTTTTGGATTGAAAAATATTTAGATCTAAAGTCCAAATATGCGAGAGGGATCCTGATGTGGCATAATGAATAAAGCACTGGATTTGAAATTAGGAAGACCTGAGTTTGAATCTTGACTCAGACACTTCCTAGATGTATGATCTTGGGGAAGTCACTTAACTTCTGTATACCTCAGTTCCCTCATCTGTAAAATGGATATATTAGTAGCACCTATTCAGAGGGTTGTTAGTATCAAATGATATGTGTGTAAAGTACTTTGCAAACCATAACACACTATACAAATGCTAGTGATTATTATTGAAACAGTGATTACCCTGATCCCCACTGCCTGAAGGACAGATATGTCATATTTTACCCCTTCCCCAAGGTTCTATGGCACGCTTAAGGGAGTTTGACTTATCTAGTCTCTCTGTCATTGACTCCAGCAACCACCAATTTGTGTTCAGTTTTAGGAGGTTACTAAATTCCAGTTCCATTGACCCATTTAGCAGATTAGCTTTGACAAAGGAATATTCCATTGAAAGGTATAACAAGACCAAATATACAATCACTCTCCCAACATGTAGTGGCATAATCCTCCCTTATCCCTTCTTAGTCTCTAGGAGTTGAGGGGGATTAGATTCACAGCTTAACTCAATACCTATGTAGCATCAGTCCCACCAAGTTCTAACTCTGAACACTTTTGGCATTGAGTCCTGGAATGCTGTCTTCTCAAGACTTCCCTGCAGGGTTGTCGGCAATGTACAGTTTTTGTTTCTGCCTCCAAAATCATCAAGTCTTGAGCTCTTGTGTCTAGAGACTCTACCACCTATGCATAGGACAGAAAAAATGACAGAAGACACCAAAACTCCAAACCTGTTTCTCAAGGGCCATGGGTCCTAAAAGGGAAAGGAAGGAAAGTAGTTCTTCTCAGATCAGTTTATGACGTCCATGCTCTGGATAAATAGGACCTTTCCTCACCCCAAGATACTACCAGAAAGAAAGAGATTGGTCCCATATGGGCAGTTGTAAAGACACAACTCATTCTAGCTATGCATTCAATGGAAAAGAGATTATCCTTACTCATGTGGTGGATGAGTGTGGAAGCAGTGGCCTGTTATCTATCAAATTATATTGATACTATATCAAATCATCATTGATGATTTGAACATGGGTCATATCCAGGTTCCATTATTATCAGCATAATGGAAAGAAGGCTTAAGTTGGAGTTCTAATCTTGACTCTGTTGTTTGCAGTTATGTGGCCAATTGTAAATCATTACACATATCCTTGCCTCAATTTCCTTATATTTAAAATAGAGGCAATAATGGTTGCACCGCCCACCTCTCACCACAATTATGGAGAAAGCACTTTGCAAACCTCAACATGATATAGTATTATAAATTATTATTATTATTATTATTATTAGCCTTCTGTAATTATCTTTTCCTTAATTTGTAAGACATGGTTATAATTTACAGGAAATTGAACCCATAATGTTTTTGTCATAATTTATATTAAAATTATCAAAACATGGGTCTACAAGAACTACAATTTTAAATATGGCCTTTGTGATTTATTTCCTAGTACATCTTAAGGCTAGAGGAGATGGTAAGATGTTGTTTGGTCCATCCCTAAATGTTCAAGAGGAGCTCTTTAAAGATTTTTGAAAACAAGGAGAGGCAGAGCAGTGTAGAGGTAAGAACTCTGCACATTAAGCTAGAAGACCCATATGCGAATCTAGACTAACATTTGTAAGTCACTTAGCTATGACTCTATGTTTAATTATCTTTATTTCTACTGGGATTCTCTCTCTCTCTCTCTCTCTCTCTCTCTCTCTGCCAGAAGTAGTAGTGCATTTAGTAGTGCAAGCTTCGCTTGCTTGAATGATAATTTCATTGTTTAACAGGTGAAGGAACTGATCAGGGAAATTAAATTCTTGATCCAATTTTCAAAAATGAGGACAAAGTGATTGCTCAGGTAGAAGTAATGATAACCTTGAGGAAAAATGACCTCTTTCTTAAAAAAAAAAAGCTAGTACCATTACTTGTGGTATAAGGGATAGTGATAACAAATGACTAAGAGAAGATAGAGCTATTCTAACTATGTCAAAGAGAATGATCTTTGGACTAAAATGGAGAGAGCTGAAATGGATACAAAGGAATGGAAAACCAAGATAAATAAGGAAATAATAAGAGAATATCTAGCTGCACTCAATGAGGTCAAGCCACCAGGCCCAAATGAAGTACTTCATAGTATACTGAAAGAACTGGAGACTATGATTTCTGAGCCACGGTCAGTGATCTTTGAAAGACTGAGACAAATATGAGAAGTGATGCATGACCAGTAAGGGTAAATATGTGCCACTTGACAAAAAAAAACAAGATTGCAGGACAGTAGACAGTAGAGATTAATTGTCCAAACATTAGACCAGAGAGTTTGCCCCTATTTCTTGGCAAAAATCTAAGATCTTTTTTCATTGATATCTTTTTTTCTATCACTTTATTTTCCGGATATATTCTACCTTCACTTGCATGGAAAATCATCCCTTGAAACAAAGAAGAGAGAGAGAGAGAGAGAGAGAGAGAGAGAGAGAGAGAGAGAGAGAGAGAGAGAGAGAGAGATCCACAGAACTAACCAACATATCAACTTAGTTTGAGTTTGATGGTTAGATCAATGTTCATCTAGTCTCCCACCTCTGCAATGAAGGGAGAATGGCTCATATTTCCTACAAGGATAAGATTGCTCAGTATAATTAGTCAGTTTTCCCTTTTCAGGTCATCTAGCCAGAGAAACAGTGATCATTATAAGCCAACATGGGCTCAGTAAGGTCAAGTCACAATGGAATAATTTAATTTCTTTTCTTGATCAGGGGAATTCTATAGATATACCTCAATTTCAGCAAGGAATTTGACATAGTTGTCATTATGTCCTTGTGGGAAAGGTGCAGAGATGTGAGCTGCATGATAATTCTGTTAGCTAGATTCAGAACTGATTGAATGACCTGGACCAAAGAGAAGAGATTAACAGATTGATTTCAATGAGTGCTAAGATATTGAATGAAGTGTCCCAGGGAGCTGGTGTTGGCTCTGTGCAGTTCAACATTTCCATCAATGATTTAGATAAAGGCAAAAAGGCCTTTTGAAATTTGCAAATGACATGAAGTTTGAAGGAATAGCTAACATATCAAATGACAAGGTTAGAATGCAAAAAAAAGATTTTGACAGGCTGGAATAATGGATCAAATTGAATAAGATGAAATTTAATATGGGTAAAAATAAAAGTTTGCAAATTCTATACTTAGCTTCCCAATATTAACTTCACAAGAATGGATGGGAATGTGACTAGATAAGAGTTTCCACGAAAAAATGTAAGGGAGTTTCAGTAGACCTCAAGGTCATTATGAGATATACCTGTGACATAGCAGACAAAGGAAAACAATTTTTCTAGGCTGAATTCACAGAGTTAGTACTCAAAATGAAGGAAGTAGTAGTTCCAATACATTCCATGTTAGGCAGGCCACATACGCAGTGTTGTTTTCATTTTTGGGTGCCACATTTAAGAAAGAATCTAAATTAAAACGAGTGGAACCATGAGATGGGTAACCAAGATGGTAAATGGACTGGAGAAAAAAAGTTGTACAGAGATTCTTTGAAGGAACTATCCTGGAAAAGAGGAGCAACGTAGCTATCTTTTCATTTAAGGGGCTGCTATATAGAAGAGATTGATTTTGCTCGATCTCAAAAGAATAAATAGGATTAATAGATTAAGTTCCAAAGAACATTTCCATTTAAAGTAAAGAAAAAATTCCTAAGAAATAGATCTATCCTAAAATGGAACAGGCTGGCTTCAGTATGTATACTCCCCACATTAAAAGCCTTTAAGGAAGGATCAGAAGCAAATTTAGGTTAAAACTTCCCAACAATTGACAGTATAATAAGTTGGAGAGAGTATAAGTTGGAATTAGCTGCCTCAGGAGGCAATATGTTCTCGGTGTTTTCAATCAAAGATCTAGACAGCCTCTGGGGTCCTTTGTAACTTTTGAGAACAAGTAATACAGTGAAATGTGAGTGTGATTTTGATTACGTTTGATGTTGGCGGGAGGTAATGTTGTATGTTCTGCTACATGAATGCTAACTTCATGTTATATGTCTCTGTGTATTATTCTGAATGATAGTTGTCTATTAAGTTGAATTCCTTTCCATTTCATCTTTAGGATAGTGTAGTAGAATGAATACTAGCTATAGAGGAAGGAAGGTGACATCATAGACAGATATATGTGAGAAATGGTAGGCACTGGACCTGGAATCAAGAAGACTTTAGTTCAAATGCAGCCTCAGACGTTTATACTTGTGTGTCTCTGGGCAAGTCATTTAACTTCTGTTTTTCTGAGTTTCAAATAGTGTAAAATGAGGAAAATAATAGGACCTGACTCCCAGGGTTGCTATGAGGATCAAATGAGATGGTATTTATAAAGTGCTTCTCATAGTACCTGACACATAGTTGGTATTTAATAAACATTTGTTTCCTCCTTCTTAGAATCAAAGGACCTACATTCAAACTTCACCTTTTTTGATAACTATTTTCATGGCCTTGGGCAAGTAACTTGACTACCCTAGGCTTCAGTTCCACATTGAAAATGAGGAAGTTAGACTTGATGGTCTCTGAGGTCCCTTCCAGCTCTACATCTATGATTCTGTTAGCCTCTATGATCTTAAGAAGTACTATAGATCTAAGAAATGATGGGTTGGTTGTTTTTTAGGAAAAAAGACATGGAAAGACTTGTATGAAATAATTAAGAGTGAAATGAACAGAACTAAGAGAACATTGTATTACTTTAACAGCATTATTGTCTGAAGAACAACTGTGAGCCACTAAGTTAGTTTGAGTATTGTAAGTACTCAAATCAACTGCAAAGGACCTATGAAAGGAAATGCTATCTACCTCCAGAGAAAGAACTGATAATAGATGTGTGTATGTATGGTGTTGCTACTATGATATGACATGATATGTTATAAGAAAACAACATATTATTACATAATGGTGTGTGTGTGTGTGTGTGTGTGTGTGTGTGTGTGTGTGTAAAATGGTGGCCTTCTCTACTGTGGGGTATGGAAGGAAGGAGAAATAAATGAGTACAAAGAAAAAGTACATAGCAGAGAACAAAAGAAAACTCAGAAGGAAGCACAAAAAAGCAAGGTAGCATTGAAAGGGAGGTGTAGCATTTATTACATAGTTTTTTTTTTTTCCAAAAAAAAGGTAACCAGTATGAAATGAAGATTTATGTTTCATATTGAATTCTTTTTTGTTTGTGCTGCGTAAATGAAATTTTTTTTTGTCTTTTTGTATTTAAGTTCAAAATGAACTTAACTACTGGCATCTCAGAGAGAGTACACTTGTAGAGTTCATAATCAAACTTCTCTATTCCTCAAAAAGGTTACACTCTCTGAAGGTACCTATCCATTCTACATGTCAAGTTTGAACTCACTTGGCTCACTGGTGGATACACTGTTTATTGCTGGCTCAGGCTCCCTAGTTGTGTTGTTGTTCATCCTTTGTTCTCAAAGAGGGCCAAATGATATCACAAGGGTGATATCTTCACTAGCTCATGAATTGGATTTAAGTGAGGCAAAACTGTGCAAGGTCCTCAGCCTCACCCTCTCTTCCAGAGTCATTGAAATTATTGTAGATCAATAGACAACTGGATGGATTGGGACAATTAACTCACAATTAGGAGTAAACTCTTACCAAGTAGGGGATTTGTAAACAAGGGTGATCACAATGGTAAGAGGACTTTGTAGGTGAGTTAAATGAATTGAGGATATTTTGCCTTTAGAATTAGAGATCATTGTGCAGCTTATAAGTATTCCTTCAGAGGCCATCTTGTATACTGGATAGAAAGATAGCCTTGAAACCAGGAATACTGGGTGTTAAATCCAGCACAGATGAGCTATGTGTCCCTGAGGAAGTTACTGAACCTTTCAGTGATGTAGGAAACTCTAAATTGCAGAGAATGTGTTGACTTGCATTGAGAGGAAGTTTCTTTAACAGGGAGTTCTCTTTATCAAGGAAATCACAGATCTTGTCCCTATTTCTAAGGATTCCTCTATAACCCCTCAAAATCTGCCTTCAGTTTCCACCATTGTTTCCTCTATGTTATTGATTTTTTTATACACTTTATCCTTCTTTACAAATTCAAAGAGACTTTTCCCTCTTCCACTCCTCCTTGACCTCTGTGCTACTTTCATCCCTTTGGCTGGTCATCTACTCTTTGAACCTCTCTTCTTTATGGATTCTGTGACACTATTACCAAGTCTCTGCCTACCTGTAAGATGACACCTGTTTAATTCACTTAGAAAACTAACTCTTATCTCCTGATTTGAACTTGTAGTAGCAATTCTACAGTACCTATCTCAGTCTTTCTTTACCTACCTCCTGTTTTCTCTTCCCTCAACTGTCTTCTCCTCTCCATGCTTTTCTCCAAAGTCTCTCTCTCTCTCTCTCTCTCTCTCTCTCTCTCTCTCTCTCTCTCTCTCTCTCTCTTTCTCTCTCTCTCTCTCTGTGTGTGTGTGGGGGGGGGTGTTTGGGTGAAAGGGGAGATTGGAATAAAAGGGCATACATGGTTTAGGTTAAAAGTAAACTTTCCATTTCCTTCCTCCTCTCATCTCAAGTCCTCATGTTCTGTGAGCTCAGCTTCTGGCCAATAGGTCAGAGGATGACTCTCATTTCATTTTCCTAATATATCACCATCAGCAGTGTGTGTCAGATCCCAACCAACTCTTTGGATCTAGCAGGAGAGCAGCTTTCTATGAGCCAGAGGCCTGGGGTCACTAGGTCTTAAAAATAAAAAAAGCCCTTTCATTTACCATGTGCTTGCCCTTCATACATTTAACAGCTTTGACTCATACCTGCCGCTCACACTTCAGCCCTGCTCTCCACCTCACTCCGTATGTCCTGTTTATTCCGGTATTAGATCTCTCTCTTTTGCTTCAGATTTGTTCCTTCTCTCTCACCTGCTTCTTTAGTTTCTGTCCAAATTCAGGTGAATCACCCCAGCGCCTGATGTCTGTGCTCCTTTTCTCACCTGTGGTTCTTCCCAAAATTTATGGGCTGTTGTCTCATTGACTAGCTTGAGTAAAAGGTCCCCACTTTCATTCATTGGCAGTAGTGAAATGATGTTCCTCTGCCCCTCTGCTTGGCTTGCCTGTGTTTAACTTTGTCAGTCCTCAAATGCCAACTCAAATTAAACACTTAGTAAGCTTGTGGCAATCTCTGTTTAGATTCATAATCCTTCAGGCTATCAACTAACCAATCAGCAGATATTTGTTGAGTGCCAACTAGAGATGATGAAATTATTCCTCACATTATAACAGGAAAAAGTGGTTTTTTTTAAAGAAAATCATTTGCCAGGTCTTTTCTAGAGCACAGAAAAACAATTCCCCTCATGGTTTATCTATATTTGGGAGAGGGAAAGCAGGGGCGTGATGCTATGGAATGCTGGCATCAAATTTGTTTTCTTCCCCATGGTGGTTAAATGGGTTTAATGACAAATGTTCCTCAGTAGACACCTTGGCCCAGTTAAATCACTTATGGTTGATGGTCTGGCACAAGTACTAAGTACAGTTTAGAAGGAAAAAACAAGATGGCATCGTGGTGTGGGTTTCTGCTTTCCCATACTCCTGAGTTTTGAACTGCTCCCAAGACTTTCTGACAAGACTGATGGGGAAACAGTGAAGGTAATAAGTGTGTAACTCTCTGAGAGTAGTGTTCTGGAAAAGTTTATAGAACCACAGGCCCTCAACATTTGAAAAGACTTTAGAGGTCATCTGGCTGACTTGCTATGTAAAGCTCAACTCTCTCTAAGACATCCCTCACAGATCATCATCCAGACCTACATAAAAGACCTCTAATGATGAAGTGCTGCCTGGCATAGCCAACTTTTGCACATCTCCCTTTGGTAGGAAGTTCTTTTTTATATTGAACTGAAATGAAATCTGCCTTCCTCTACCTTCCCATGAATTTCTTTTTTTGTAACCCTGAAGTTCTCCAATCCTTTTTTCCCTCTGCTTTCCATAGGGGAAACCCCAATAATGCAGAAAGGCAAATGCAGGTGAAAAGCCACAAAGTCATCAAATTTTAGAACTGTAATGTTAGTGCATAGAACACAGAATATTAGTGCTGGAAAGAATTCTAGACTATACAGAAGAATTCTAGACTACATACATACATACATACATACATATATATATATATATATAGACTATATAGGATTGTGTTTTTAGAGATAGGCTATTCCAATGCTCTCTTTTTACAGATGAGGGAATTGAGGACCAGACATCTGAAGTGATTTGTGCAAGGTCACATAGTGAGTAAATAACAGAACTGGGACTAGAGCCTAGATCTCTCAGGTCAATACTCTTAATTGTAATGCAATTACAGTTGGATCCAACAAGACACACACAAAGGCAGGTAATTGGTTTCGAGGTGGACTTCCAAGGAAAGCCGCAACTTGGCAAGGTCCCATACAGGACTCAATTTATCAAACATGCCCAGTGCTGCCTCAGGTATATCTTTATGCCTCCTTTGCTTCCTTAGCCTTCATTCCAATCTAATGAAATGCCCACTTCATATAAAGTACTTTGCTAAATATAAAGGAAGATACAAAGTTTAGATAAGACACACACCTTGCCCTCTAGAAGCTCACATTCTAATAAAGCAATGACGTCAACATAGAATAGTGCTGATATTCAATCTCATACCACAAACAAATTATTAAGGCGCTACAAATCCAAGGGTTTTTTGAGTTTTATAAAGAATGTGAAATTCATTATTATTGGATACAAGATCAGAGAACTCATCCTCATCCCTCAACTATACCATTTTGTCAGGAGCTGGAACTATCCACAAATTGAGTTTTGGAGTTCATTTGGATTGTTCCTGGGGAAGGTAGCATTTATTTCAGCAAACCAGAATGGTTTGCTCAGTGGTACCCTGAGAATTCTCACAGTCAGAAATTTCTTAGCACATGCTCCCTGGGCTTCAGGTAATGGCACCAATTGACACTTCCTTGGATTTTAAGAAATGTGTCTAATTGATTTCAGGTCTGAGGAGAATCTTGTATAAAATTCACAGTCATGTCCTCAAGATATTTTTAGATTTTGTTCTGTTCTGACAACAAAAGCCCTACTGATTTCTTACAGACAAGAGAAAACCTACCATGGAATTTCTTCTTTGGTATTAGGAGAGCAAGGCAGAGCTGGCAGCAGATGAGAAGTCAAGAGGCATAGATTCATGCCCTGGCTAACTATGGTGACCTCCAGAAAATCACTAGAATTCTCTGTGCTTCAGTATCCTCATCTGCAAAATGAGAATACTGCTACATGTTCTGCCTGCCTCACAGAGTTGTGATAATCCAAGGAGAATAACTGGGAACTCATTTTACAAACTGTGAAGTCCAATATATATTCTTATACATCAGAACCTCAAAAATCCAGTTATATCCACATGAGTACTCCCTTCTCTGAAAGAACACAACTCCCCTCCACATGTTAGTACACAATCTTGCTGAGTTTTTGTGGTTTTCTGGTAACCTATCCTTTGGTGGTGAACTTCTCTGCCCCTACCTACACAGGGCAGCTGAAAGGGACCTCAGAAGCCATGTAGTTCATCTACTTTTTTTTAAAGATGAGGAAACTGAGATCCAAGGAGACTAAGTGACTTATCCAAATTCACGTAAGATGTAAGAATCAAAAGCATGATTTCAACCCACATCTTCTGGGGTAGATAGGTAGTGCAGTGGATAAAGCACTGAGCCAGGAGCCAGGAAGACTCATCTCCTTGTGTTAAAATCTGGCCTCAAACACTTACGAGCTGTGTGACCCTGAGGAAGTCACTTAATCCTGTTTGCTTCAGTTGATCATCTGTGGATGAGGCGGATAAGAAAATGGCACACTACTTCAGTACTTCTGCTGAGAAAACCACAAATGGGGTCACAAAGAATCAGATACAACTGAACTGCAACAACCTCAGATTGTTTCCTACTGCACCACACTGCCCAAGATGAAAGACACAAAACCTATTACTGAGCCTATAATCAAAGATTTTCTGGCTCAGTAGAACTTGGCAGGGTTTACTCTGTTTTCCCAAGAAAGAGCAGGCAAAGGAAAGTGAATAAGCATTTACAAAACATCTCCTATATGCCAAGAACTGTACTAAGCACTTTTACAGACATCTCATTTGATCCTTACCACAACCCTTCAAGGTAGATGCTATTCTCTATTTTTACAGTTGAGGAAACTGAGGCAAATAGAGGTCAAGTGATCCTAAGTGTTTCTTAAGCCCCAATACTATTGCACCATCCTCTATGCTAGGGTATAGGGATACAATGACAAAAATGGGGGGGGGCTCCTCCACTCAAGAAGTCTAACACCCTACTGGGCAGTGGGCAGGAAAGACAAAATGTATGAAATAAATGTATATGAAATACATAAAAAATAAAGAGAAAGTAATTTCAAGGGGAAAGGACTAAAATTGGGGGGAAATCATCAGGAAAGACCTTGTCTAGGAGGGGCATATTAAGCTAAACTTTGAAGGAAACTAGGGACTCCAAGAGGTAGAGGTGATGAAAGTCTTTCAGAGAGTGTATAGAGTCTATGAAAAGATGTCGAGGTAGGATATGGGATGTTATTTTCAGGCAACATCAAGGAAGCCACTCATTTAGAATGTAGAATGTGAAGTGTAATGGGAAGTCAGTTTGAGCTAAAATATAAAGGGATTTAAATGCTGAAGAGAAGAATTTATGTTTTTATCTTAGAGGCAATTAGAGAATCTCTGAAAGTTCTTGAATAGGAGATCGAGCAACATGGTCAGTCCTGTGATTTATTCAATTTTGACATGCCAAGAATGAACTGGAAAGGAGAAAGACAAAATCCATTAAAAGGTTATTTCATTAATTCAAGGAAATGGTGATGAGAATTTGAACTAAGGTGGTCTATTATATAAATATTTTAAAAAAAGAGAGAGAATGGGTGTGAGAGAAGTCAGTAAACAAACATTTATTAAGTGTGTACTATGTGCCAATCACTATGCTAAACACTAGAAATGTTGGTGTTGTTTGTCTTTCATTTTCTTTCCTTTTTAAAAATTAAGTATTTTATCTTTTCCCAATTACATGTACAAATAATTTTCAACATTTATTTTAAAAATTGAGTTCAAAATTCTCCCCCTCACTCCCCACCTACGTCATTGGGAAGGCAAGTGATTTTATGCAGGCTATACATGTGTAGTCATGCAAAACATATTTACACATTAGTCATGTTGAAAAAGAAAACACAAACCAATATAAAAATCCAAGAAAAATAACATTTAAATAGTATACTTCAAACTGAATTAAGACTCCACCAGTTCTTTCTCTGGGGATGGACAGTATTTTTCATCGGAGTTGTCTTGGGTCATTGTATTGCTGAGTACAGCTAAGTCATTCACAGCTGATCATCTTACTATGTTGCTATTATTGTGTACAATTTTCTGGTTCTACTTATTTCATTTTGTATCAGTTCATGTAAGCTTTTCCAGGTTTTTTTCTGGGAGCATCTAGCTCATCCTTTCCTACAGCACAATAGTATTCCATTACATTGATATGCCACAACTTGTTCAGCCATTCCCCATTTGGTGGGCATCCCCTCAATGTCCAATTGTTTGCCAACAGAAAAGAGCTGTTACAAATATTTGGGCATAATTCCAAATTGCACTACATAATGAATGAGTCAGTACACAACTCCACCAATGCTTCATTAGTGTCTCAATTTTCCTACATCCTCTCCAACATTTATCATTCTCCTTTTCTGTCCTATTAGCCAATATGATAGGTGTGAGGTAGTACCCCAGAATTGTTTTAATTTTCTTTTTTCCAATCCATAGTGATTTAGAGCATTTTTTCATTTGGCTATAGATAGCTTTGATTACTTCATCTGAAAACTGTTCATGTCTTTTTACCATTTATCAATTGGGAAATGGCTTTGCTTTTCATAAATTTGACTTGTAAATATATTGGAGAGATGAGGTCCTTATCAGAGAAACTTGCTTCAAAATTTTTTTCACACTTACAATTACTAACTGTAATTCCCTTTATCCTATTTTCCCCTGTTCACACTGGCCCTCCTCAAAAGTGTTTTGCTTCTGACTACCCCCTCCTATAATCTACCCTCCCTTCTATAAGCACTCCTCTTATCTCCTTCTGCTCCTACTTTCCAGTAGGGTAAAATAGATTTATATATCCAACTGAGCATGCATGGTAGTCCCTCTTTGAGCCAATTCTGATGAGAATAAGGTTCAAGCATTCCCTGCCACTTTTCCCATCATCCCCTCCACTGTAAAAGCTCTTTCTTTTCTCTTTTATATGAGAATAATTTACCCTATTCTACCTCTCCCTTTTCCTTTCTCCCAGTGCATTCCTCTTCCTCTCTCCTCAATTATATATATTTTTAGATATCATCCCATCATACTCAACTCAGACTTGTGCCCTCTGTCTATATATATTCCTTCTAACTGCCCTAATAATGAGAAAGTTCTTATGAGTTGCAAGTATCATCTTCCCAGGTTTGGAATGTATACAGTTTAATGTTAAGTCCCTTACGATTGTGCTTTCTTGTTTACCTTTTTAATGCTTCTCTCAAGTCTTATATTTGGAAGTCAAATTTTCTATTCAGGTTTGGCCTTTTCTTCAGGAGTACTTGAAAGTCCTCTGTTTCTTTGAGTGTCCATTTTCTCCCTGAAGGATTATATTCCATTTTGCTTGGTAGTAATCCTAGCTCCTTTGACCTCCAAAGTATCATATTCTTGGCCCTCAGATCCTTTAATATAAAAGCTGCTAAATCTTGTGTTATCCTCCACTATATTTGAATTGTTTCTTTCTGACTGCTTGCAATGTTTTCTCCTTGACCCGTGAGCTCAAGAATTTGGCTATAATATTCCTGAGAGTTTTCATTTTGGGATCTCTTTCAGGAGGTGATTGGTGGATTCTTTCAATTTCTGTTTTATCCTCTGGTTCTAGAATATTAGGGTAGTTTTCCTTGATAATTTTTTAAAAGATGATGTGTAGACTCCTTTGTTGATCATGCTTTCAGGAAGTCCAGTTATCTCTCCTGGTTCTATTTTCGAGTCATTCATTTTTTTCCAATGAGGTATTTTGCATTTTCTTCTATTTTTTCATTCCTTTGATTTTGTTTTATTGTTTCTGGAAATCTTACAGAGTTATTAGTTTCTGCTTAATAAATTCTAATTTTTAAGGAATTATTTTCTTCCTTGAGATTTTAGACCTCCTTTTCTATTTGGCCAATTATATTCTTTAATGAACTGTTTTCTTCAGGGAATTTGTGTGGCTCTTTTTTCATTTGGCCAATTTTGCTTTCAAGGCATTCTTCTGCTCATTGAGCTTTTGTACCTCTTTTACCATTTGTTCTAGTCTGTTTTTTTAAAAGTGTTATTATCTTGAGTATTTTTTGTGTGTGTCTCCTTTACCAAACTGCTGACTCTTTTAATGATTTTCTTGCATCTCTCTCATTTCTATTCCCAGTTTTTCCTCTACCTCTCTTACTTGATTTTTAAAATAATTTTTGAGCTCTTCCATGGCCTAAGAACAATTCATTTTTTTCTTGGAGGCTTTGGATATAGGAGCTTTGACTTTGTTATCTTCTTCTGAACATGTGTTTTGATATTCCTTGTCACCATTGTAACTTTCTCTGGTCAGAAATTTTTCTGTTGTTTTCTCATTTTTTCAGCCTATTTCTTGACTTTTAACTCTTTGCTAAATTAGGATTCTGCTTCCCAGATGAAGAGTGCACTGTCTAAGCTTCAGAGGGTTTTTTTTTTGTGCAACTGTCTTCAGAGATGCTCCTAGGAATCTGCAAGCTTTCATTTCTTCCAAGGCGATATGATCTAAGGAGAGGTATATTTACTACTCTTTAGGCCTGTGTTCTGGTCTGTGAGCAGCCACAAGCATGCTTTTCTGCTCTGGAACTATAAGGAGGGTACACCACTCCACTGCAACTGCAAGTTTTGGTGTGCTAGTGTTCCTCCTCACCCTTGGACTGCCACCAAGGATAGCAGCCTGGATTTGAGCATTGGCAAAGCAACAGAGTCCTGCCCCTAGTGCCAGCAAAGAGACCCCTGTAATCTTCTGACCAGTTGTTTGACCCCCTTATTGTCTGTGGGCTAAGAGCTCCAGAAGCAGATACTGCAGCTGCTGATTCAGTCACTCCAAAGGCCTACTGTTGGTTTGTTGGGCCAAGTTTACACTGGTGCAGCATGTACTGGATGGTGCCCTACTCTCGCCCTGGTGCCACAGACCTTTTCTGCCTAATTTCTAAATTTTTGAGGGCTGCAAAATTGTTTTACTCCATCCTTTTGTGGTCTCTGTACCTCCAAAATTTGTTTTGGGGCATTATTTAAAGGCCTTTGGAGAGACTTTGAGGAGAACTCAGTTGAGTCCCTGCCTTCTCTCCACCATCTTCGCTCTGCCTGTTTGTCCTTCGTTTTTGAAGAGGACCAATGACATAGTGGGGTTGTCTTGCCTTGCATGTGAATTGGACTTAAGTGAGGTAGAGTTACACAGTGTTGTCAGCCTCTTTCTCTCTTACAGAATCATCAACATCCAGTGGCAAGATAAAAGTCAGGATGTCTGGCAATGGCCTGGGATACAGTGGATGACCTTGGCATCTTTGATGTCTGACCAAGTTTTAAGTGTTCCACAGCACCTGTTGTAATGACTTGTTCTAATCTGACTGTTCTGCTGGGGGAAGTCATCACATGCTTTGGGTATATATCCTCCTAGCTCATTGATGGCTTTCAACCTGGTTTAGCATGTCTGCAGTGATAGTTTTACTGGAGTGTCACTACCGCCAATACTACAATTTCTTGGAGCCATAGGTGAGAGTTGAGGGACAGGTGGACACCAAATGGGCAGCCCTAAAAAGAGATTAAAAAGCCCTCACACAAAAGGTGCTCATCCTCCCTGAATATCCCAGACACTTCAACACTAGGGATACAAAGAATGGCAAAAAAAAAATTCCTTACTTCAAAAACCATATATTTTAATGGTAGAGAAACATTTAAAACTAGGTATATACAGGATAAATACAAAGTAGATACGAGGTAGTCTGAGAAAAGGTTAATAAGTCTAAGGAAACCACAAAGTTTGGCAAGTGATTGAATATGGAGAATAAGTCAAAGAAATTAGTTGAAAATATCTACAAGGTGATGAATCTGGGTAAATTAGAAGGTGCGTGCTACCCTCAAGAGAAATAAGGCATTTTGGAGGAGACACAGGTGGGGGTGAAAATATGAGTTATATTTTGTATATGTTACACTTAGGATGCCCATGGGACACCCAGGTAGAGCTGTCCAAAAGACACAGTAGACTGAAGTACAGGAGAAATACATCTGGATATATGTTTGTTAATCCAATTAAGCTGTCATTAAATTATTAGCTGAGTGAAGGTACATAGGTGAAGGAATTCAAGAGGAAGGCAAAAAAGGGTGACAAGAATTTATGAGATTTAATGCCGGAGATTTACTGAATTAAGATAAGTTGTTGGGGAAGCAAAATAGGTATGTAGTGTTATGTGGCTATTGGAGAACAATCTCTGTCCCTGGTCCTGACTTCAAAGAGGCTCACACCTGCAAACAGAGATACCCTTCACTCAGTAACATACATACAGATAATATAAACATATACATTTATGTGTATATATGTATATTTATATTATGTATAATGCATGTGTTTGTGTCTTTTCCCAATAGATTTGCATATTTGTACTGAACTAGAAATTTTACCCAAAAGTTCCTAAGTTTGGAATTTTTCATTCGATATTTCTCTTCTTCTCCAATCCAAGCAAAATTGTGTCCTTTTTATTTCTGACATTCAGCTAGCCCAGGGCCCTATCATTGCCTTGCCTTAAAAAGTCTCCAGAATTCCTGGATCAAGGAGGGCAATCCTAACATCTTAAAGCCCTATTCTGGAGCATTGCCCTACCCCAGCCCCCTAAAACAATTCTAGTATAGAGATGGCCATATAGTACATGCTCACATATATTTGCCAAATTATTGATCAATTGGATTGCTTCTGTTCCCTTGGGATTCTCCTTCTAAATAAGCCCATACTCCCCACCACCACCCCAAACACAATTATGGTTTCACCTAGATTACCTGGCAATAGATCAAAATAAATTTTCTCAGTACTTGACTTCATATTTGCTAGTCAAATCAGGTGCTCTGTAATTTTTCAGAGATTACTGGCAGTGGTTCAGCAATTACACCACAAGGACTATCAGTGCCTTGATATGTAGTTGACCTACGTCTGTTTCCTTGAATCATGGATGAATAGGTGCTCTCATTTGTCTTGGGTTTCACTTGTCTACTAATCATTTTTTTCCCTACTCTTTCCAACCTTAAGGCAAAATTCTCTTTTCTCTCCTTTGCCTCCAAGAGCCACCCAATCCATCCAAACCAATGATCCTATCTATGCTTTCTTTTATCTTTCACTTGATGCTACTTAATAAGAATAATTCATATTTCTTTAGGACTTTATGGTTTGCAAAGCATTTTCCTCACTACAATTCTGAGGTCACTAATATACTATTCCCATTTTGCTGATAAGAAAACCGAGCCTATCAGATTAATTTGTCCACATTCATAATTAAATTGGATTTGAGCCCAGATATCCTGAATCCAAGCCTAGCACTCTTTTCTGCTAGGCCAAACTGACTCCCAATATAATTTTGTTGTCTTTGACAGTCAATTTAAGTCTTAACATATACACTGGGATATATCCTTCCCAACGTTATTTTTACATGATTATGCTTCTCTTTCTACTTGTTCTGAGGTACCTGCCCTTGATTCTATCATCTGTATATTTTTTTTTAATTTGAGCTTGTGAATGAGTTCCTGATGCAGTCATATTTGTCTTTTTAGATTAATCTCTTTTTTCAAGTTATAGAATCATAGAGTTTTCAGGAACCTTAGAGATAATCTATTCCCAGCTTCTCATTTTAAAGATAAATAAAATGAGGCCTGAGGTTGTTACCTGCCTGTTTTCACAAAGTTTTTAACATTCTCTTTCATAGGAATCATTTGTAACTACATCTCTAGCATCTTTTCTGAGAACCTCTCATCTTTCTAGGGCCGACTTTCCCTTCAGTCTTGGGCCACAGGATCCTACCTATCCTGTTTGTGATCTCTTTGAAATAAATTCCCCTATAGTCTGCAGTAGGTATCAGACCGTGTTCAGCCTCCCCTTCCTTATTTGTTGTAAACTCTAAGAGGACAAGTTTCATTCCTTCACTTCTTGGCTGCTTTTCAGTTCGCTTGAGTCTGATGGTTTTTCTCCCTATGTAAGTATCTCCATGGAGTTTAAAACAAAAGGAGTGAATGAACAACTCATAAACTTCTTATGAATCACCTTGTTCACACATTAAAATTGATGTGATGAGAAAACAAATGAGACTATAATTGTTTTTTTTAATTTACTAAAATTTTAAAGTAAATGTTTTAAATATCATGACAGTTACTCCAGTCTACCCGGAACAACTCATCTGAAGCTCTGTTTTATTCCCATCACTTTGTTTCTGGCATTATGTTTATTTATAATATGTACATCAGTCATATCAGTTTAAAAATTCCTTGATGACAACAACTGTGTTGTTTGGCATTGTTATATTGCTCACACTACCACAAAGCATTGTATGTAGCAGTAATAATAAAGTTTAAACTGATCTGACTTTGTTAAGAAACAAATGACATTATGTATATAGACTTAGGACTCTAATTCAATGATCCTTTTTTTCTCTCCTTTGTATTCTCAAATCAATCCATCACCAAGGATTCATGAAATGCCTACTATGTTCCAGACATTGCAGAAACAATCGTAATGAATGAAACAGTAACTACCCTCAAGGAGGTTACTGTAGCAAGGTTCATGCTAGGAATCTTCTGAGTTCCTGTATTTACAATACTGTGGTGACTTATAGAGCAGATAGCTTTTCAGCAGTAAGTGACTGGTATGGGAAGGCTTCCTTGACACTTGCTTGTTTGCTGATACTAGGGATGGCAGTTTCATCCAAATTCTGTTGTCCAATAAGTTAATGACATGTCCCTACTTTGTGTCACCCACAAATAGGATGACCCTGACTTCTTATGTATCTTCCTGTAAATCCGATGAAAATGGTCAAAATACAGTCAGTTCCTGTGAACCACCTGACTGAGGAATGACTTTCTTTGTAAAGAAACTCTAAGATTAGCTTTTTTTCTCCCTCACCTCGGAACAACTTTAGAAAAAAATGTATTTTAAACTTACTATATAAGATGATCTGCCCTCAAATATTTTTTCCCGTGGAGTTATTTTAAAGATCCAGAAAGGAACTCAGTTCTACAAAAGATTTAGAATGTTAGGCTCCTTCTCTAGGTTGCGTCTGCAGGCATCCTAATGTCCCCTCCTTGCCCTCCAGCACAGAGACCACAGTTAACCTTGTGGCTTTAGAAGAAGGCAGCATGGTGTGACAGCAACTTGAGAGGAAGGGTTGTTTTCTTCTCTTTGTTTCTATCCTCAGAATACAGAAGACACTTGATAAATGACTGATTGATCAGCAGTGAAAAGAGCATTGACTTTGCGCTCAGGTATGAGGATCTAGTCCTGTTTCTACCTCTTGTTAGCCTTGTGGTGTTGGGACATTTCATTTCACTTTTTGGCCTTTTGTTCCTCCACCTGAGAAATGGCAATATGAGTGATAATGAGAACTCACATTTGCATAATGCTTTAATGATTAACATGTATTTTACAAATATTATTTTATTTCATCCTCACAACTCTGTTTCAATAATTCCCTGCTTAACAGAGGAGGAAATTGAGACTGAGAGACATTAAATGACTTGCCCAGGGTCACACAGCCTAGGAAATAAATGAGTAAGGCAAAATTTCAGATCAGGGCCTTCCTCACTACAAGGCCTGTACCACCTAGCTGCCCCACTAAGAGAATTAGTTCAATAGGAGGTGATAAGATATCTATATCCAAAACAATTATATAAATAAGAATAGAATGGGTCCTCTACCCACTACTCCATAGGATAAGGTCATAAGAGAAAATTAAATGAAGATGTGAAGAAAGAGATAACTTGGGGTGGGGGTGGGGGAGAAGAGTGCTTCACAGACAAGGTGGCATCTGAGATAGGCCTCTTAAAATGTTTACTAAAGTCAGTTTTATGTGCATTTCACTAATATTAGTTTTATATTTACTGAAGTCAGTTTCATGGTAGTATTTCCACCCCACCCCCCAAACAAATGAAGAACAGTTATTGCTGCTTGCATTTTTTAACTCAGACCTACAATGATCAATCCATGAGAGTGAGAATATTTCATAATTAAAGACATTTAATTATGAATTACGAGACATTTCCAACCCTGACGGCACCCTTCCTTACTAACTCATCTTCTATCTTTCATCTTTCCTGTGCCTTCATGTTCTGAGGGGTATGGCAGGCAAGCCTGTTCTTGGAAATGATATCTTTGGAGGTGTGAGCAAATTGCACTCAACTCAGATTCTCCAGAGAAAACCAGAGAAGGTGTCAGGCCAGACTGTGGGCGGTAATGGAACAAGACTGGACAGAAAAGGCCAGTGTCAGGAATCCCATTAAGCATAAGTGGTCTGGCAGATAATGCAAGGCTAGGCGGTCAGGGGATCTGGATCTGAGGAGTCAGTCAAGGCAAAAATGAATAACCTCGAACTAGGGAAGAATTGGTCATTCTTGGATTTAGATTTGGACTTGAAGTCAGGAGACCTGGGTTGAAGTTCTAACTTGGACACTTACAAGTTATGTGACCTTGACAAGTTACTTTATTTCTCCAAATTTCAGTTTGCTTATCCACAAAATGAGATCATAATATTTGCACCACCTACCACATAAGTCAGTTATAAAAACTTTGTAAAGCTTGAATTTCTTAATATAGTTTAGCTTTGATTATTATAGCCATGCTAAGAGAGGCAATATGGAGTGATGGATAGTCCATCAGACTTGGAGTCAAAAGTCCTAGGTTCAAATCCTGCCTTAGACACTTAATAGGTATATAACAAATCACTAAACTTCACTGTATCTCAATTTCTTCATTTGTAAAATGAGAAGTGTTGGACTTGGTGAACTCTAAGGTCTCTTTCAGTTCAAATTTCATGTTCTTATGAGGCTGGATGGACAACTAGTCAGCATTGTCCATGAGTGATCAAGAATTCATTAAAGCCTTAATATGTGTCAGGTACTCTGCTAAGCAGGGAGGATACAAAGAAAGGCAAATCTCTCTCTCTCTCTCTCTCTCTCTCTCTCTCTCTCTCTCTCTCTCTGTCTCTCTCTCTGTCTCTCTCTCTGTCTCTCTCTCTTTCTCTCTCTCTCTGTCTCTCTCTCTCTCTCTCTCTCTGTCTCTCTCTCTCTCTCTCTCTGTCTGTCTGTCTCTCTCTCTCTGTCTCTCTCTAGCACCATGACTTTCTCTCTCTACTTCAAATACATGTGTGTAACATATTCAAACATATTTGTGTACATGTGCATATGTGTTTATATGCATGTGTACATAGATGCATGCATACATGCAAAGTAGTGGTTTGAAAGGGAGAACATTAACAAACAGTGAAATCAGGAAAGACCTGGTATGAGAGAAGACATCTGAGGTTAACCTTAAACAAAGAGACGTAGGTACTAAATATCAGTAGGGGATAGGGAAGGGTCATTCATTAGAGGCTGTGACAATTTGCTAGTGCCCTTGAAATCCCCAAATGGGGAGGTCTACCTATGAGCAAGTCAAGGTGGCTTAGATGGATGTTAGTGCTGTAGTCAGGCACACCCGGTTTCTAATCACGTCTCCGATACTTTCTAGCTGCTGAATTGTGGCCAAGTGATAGGATCCTAGTTCTGACTTGACTTGTACCCAGTCTCTTTGGGATGGCTTCAGATCACTGAAGGAGAGACCTTGGAGACCATGGAGAGAGCAAAGTCATTCAAGTGGTGGAGAATGAAGCCAAATGACAAGGAGTTAAAGAGAAAATGAATGATGAGGAACCAGAAATGGGGGACAGATGAAATAGCAGCTCGACAGGGGACTATCCTGTAAGGTAGGTTTAGTTTTATTGTTTTCTTTTCTTAGGATTGTGGAGATTTGGGAATATTTAAAAGCAGAGAGGAAAGACCAGTGGAATGGAATATACTGAAGTTCCAGGAGGCAAGGAGAAGATGAATGGATCAATGCCCTGTTGAAGAAGGTAGGGAATAGGTCAATTGCATGGTCAAGACTTAGACACATCAAAGGGCAAATAACTATAAGAGAGATGCCATGATATAATCCTAAATAAGAGTTAGAGAACATATATTTTATAGAACAATAGTCCCCAAACCTTTTTGATCATTCACTCTGTCAATAAAAATTTTTGAGCATATGCCCCCAAGTATGTATTCATACTTACTTAGAAATTATATACATGTACTATTGTACTAATATGTTATAAAACATATGAAAATAGCAATTAAAAGGAAAAGATGAAATCCTTTTATTTATTAGAGGTACAAAAACCCCTTTGATCTCACTAAAATACTTTAAATTTATTTTATATTTATATTTGGTTTTAATGATTGCCATAGGAGAAAAAGATAATTCACAAAGATGTGTTATAAAACAAAGAGAATAAAAATGAAGGAAGTGCATTATTGGTTATGATATTTATTGTTTAAGCCGATCCACCAATTATTGAGATGTTTTTGTTGAAATTCAGCTCGTCAACTTCTATGATGATGAGGCTACTCTCTAGAGGTCAGATTGCAGGTGCAGACAATGACCGTTCCAGGTGGTGATAAGAAAACAGTGTCAGGGAAGATGGTAAGATACCTGAGGCCCTGGACTGCTGCATTTACTCTTGACCTGTCTGAGGAATATGGAAATGGCCGAGGATGGGTCTCAGGAGCAGAGGTGCAGATTTCATAGAGTTCTGTGCTTGTTTACTTGAGCCCCAAGCCCTCTGGTCTTAGCCACTGATGCTGCCTCTCTCCTCTTGCCAGATCCTGCTGCTTCTTACTCATACGAGTGCTCCCTCTCCCACTGCTGCCATAGATGTGTCTATGCCCCTTGGCCGCTCCTTGTGGAAGCTCTTTCCAGGCCTAGGCGAAGACCCCCTTGTTTTCCTGGGAGATGGGAGGGTAGAAGTATGGAGAGAAGATCCCATCACAATAGCAAGGAGTTGTGTCATTTGCATCCAGAACCTGAATCAATGAACATATCAGGTGTGTACTACTGTCCTGCTGCTTCTGCAGTGGAAATGAAGGAGAGATAATGGAAGGGTTGGGTCAGGAATGACTACCTGACCTCCTACCTTCTTGCCCTTCTTCCTCCTTTCCAAAGAATGTGCATGGGTGACCATACATCACAGTCTACACTGGCCAAGGCAGGGGAATGAGAGCAAGAGAGATAGGTAGCTAAGCATGATGAACTGTTGTACTGCTATTGTGCTAATATTTTCTTCCTATTCCCAAGTGGATCATCTTGCACACCCTACTTTGATGATGTATTCTAGATCAGAGGATGGAGAGAAGGCTGTGACCCTGAAGGTCAAAGTGGTAGTAAGCATCACCGTTTTCATCATCTCTAGTTTGCAAAATGTTTTCTTAATAACATGCTTGTGAAGTGAGTAGAGTGTTGGAGGCTAAGTTGGTGTTAGTAAAATGTAGAGGAAAGAAAAAAACATTCCAATCAAGGCAAAAATTGGAACACTGGCACAGAGGATGACATGGGAGGGATATGTTTTAGAGATGGCAGTAAATCCATCTGGAAGGAATGAGTAGGTTTTGGATGAACTGGCCTTTTGGACTCTGTCTCAAACTTAACCTGACCACTCCCCAGGCCCCAGCAGACAAGAGACTGCTATGGCTATAAAAAGGTAATCAGTTGATCCAGTAAGCATGGAATTGCCCAGGATATGCTCTAGGAAAGATGAGTAAGTATCAGGTAGCAGGGGAAAGGGTGAGGTATGGGCTAAAGACATTTGAGATCCCTTGTAACTCTTAAGATTCCATGATTTACTCTAAACATTGCACTCCAAATCTAGGCAAGTATTAGAGGAACCTAATTCTCCCTTTTTTTATAGAAGCCATACCCTTTCCAAGTCCTTATCTTACTTAGGCAGGAGAAATGGTCAGAGGAAGCCAAGCCACCTGCAAACGCCTTATTAGACAAGTTGGGTCCCCTCTGGCAACCAAGAAATATTACCATTAGCAGCTGGCACAGACAACGGAACTTGGGGCTAGGAGGTTTTCCTCTCCCTCCATCCTTCCCTCCCTTTATGTCCATGCATTTATAATTCAGACTCTATATTTCATGTCACAATTACAGAAAGTTTAATGATCCATACGTAATCATTAAATAGGTCATGTTTCTTTGTTCCTGTCTTCTTTAAGAAGGGAGTAACAGTAGGATACTAGAGAACCTAGTCAGGCCTGAGACATTTGTTGTTTAGATAGTGGAGCAGGGAGGGAAAGGGTAACTAGAGGGAGTTTTAGGCAGGATCGGTGAAGAGGGATGATCTTTTCCTATAGAGAGTGGTATCAGGGCACCATGGAAGAGCCATAAGGAAGAAAGCTCCAGGCTCCAACACATCCTATGACATACGGGAAAGGTGTTAAGCATGAGGCAGAGGCCAGAGGAGAGAAGGGTTGTCATGGTCTCCCATGCATTCACAGCATGTTAGCTGGTTGCTTTCCCATTTCAGATATGCAGAGAATCATAGAAATGCTTCAGAACTAGAATGGGCCTTAAGAGATCATCTTGCTTACCTCTTCATTTTACACTGGAGCAAACTGAGGTCTTATGTTAGATGACTAGTCAAAGGTATCAGAATGAATGAGCAGCAGAAGAGGGCCTTAAAGTTCCCAGGCTATTTTTCTATATAATGCTAGCTCTTTTGCAATGAAGATATCAATTAACGAAAGTGATGTTAACATTTGTGTAGTTCTTTATGGCTTGCAAAGTGCTTTACAGACATCTCATTTTGTCCTTACAACGAACCTGGGGCTATTATTGCTTCCATTTTACAGATGAGGAAACTAAGGCAGAGAGAGGTTTAGTGACTTACCCAGGACACACAGTTAAGTGCCTGAGTCTTCCTGACTCCAGCTCCAATGTTCTCTGTACTGTGCCACCTAGAACATTAGTCCAGAAAGTAAATAGGAAGTTGTTTTTTTTTTCTTCTGGGATACAGGAAGCAGAAGTGGATAGTGAGAGAGACCCTTGTTCATTAACAACACTCTACTTACACTTTCCCTCCCTCCACCAATTTATTGAATTACAGAATTTCATATAATCTACTTGTTATAGGAAAGGATGCTTTTCCTAGCCCACAATCTTGGTATTTAGAAGCATGTGGCTCATAGAGTATTGCACAGTGGAACTGAATAGTGATGAATAAATGTGACATTGGTAATTTGAGAGAAATAAATATCATTAAAGACATAGATTTGGGGGAAACTATCTCACTTGATGCAAACATGTAAATCTATCATATATGAAGGTTAGAATATACTTTCTGATCTCTAACTCTAAAGAAACAGACACAGACACGTGTCCTTGAAATTTTGTAATAAACGGAATATTGCCTAGGGTCCTGTTGTACTTACTTGACATGAAGTTACACAGCCTACCCATCTTCAGAACTCCATTTTTTCATTCTTTTGTGCTTCACGGGATTCAGGATCTTATTGGTCTTGCTCTAATTTGTAGATTATAACACATTAATATCTTCTCATGATCAGTTATTTGTCCATGTCCTTTCTTAAGTTTTCTACAGTAGTCTGTCCTGATAGTCTGCTCTCTTTACATTTTGTGAACACCAGTATAGGATATGAGTATATGGAATTTCTCCATCATTTCCCCATATCAGTCACTTTCCCCTTTCTACCTTACTTTCTGGCTTCCTTTTATGTGTTGCCATTATCCACTAAAATGTAAACTCCCACAGCCAGGCAGTGAAAATGGACTCAGATTCAGTCTCAGACTTTGGAATCTTTCTTTGGTGACAAAGAAGACCAAAACATACAGCCAGAAGAAGTCAACAAAGTCAAAGAGCCTGCATCAAAAGCCTCCAAGAAAAACATGAACTGGTCTCAGGCCATGGAAGAGCTTAAAAAGGATTGGAAAAGCAAGTTAGAGAAGTAGAGGAAAAATGGGAAGAAAAATAAAATGTAAGCTCCTCGAGGGCAGGAAATGTCTTTTTTGTCACGTCTATGCTTGTGATATGAGAGACAATGTGGCGTAATGTGCAGAAGGCCAGCCTTAGATTCAGAAAGTCTTGAGTTCAAGTCTTAGCTCTAATACCTACTGGATATAACATATCAAATAAATGACTCAGTTTTCAGTACTGCAAGGCAGCTCTTTCGGATTGTGAGATTCATTATCAGTCATGTATTCAATCATAGTTTGTTAACAATACTAGATTTTGAATGACATCAGATGTTACTTTCAACTTGGGAAGGGATCATCTGGCTATTGCATTATGCAAATGGTATGGTTCTACTCATGGGTCTTAACATATTTTAGGACAATACATTGGGTTTCCTTCATTTTCTTCCTCTTATTTTCCTTCTCTTCCTTCATTGCATTCTCATCACAGCTCTCTGCTAACTAGATGTGTCATCTCAGGAAGATCATTTAGGTATTTTTGGCTACCCATCAACACTATGCTCAGAACCTTTACCCCTCTTTGTTGAATTGAAGTAATCTTTTGCTAAAAGAAAAAAAAAAAGCTTTTGGCTTTTTTCTCTGGGATTTTCATAGAAAGACCTGGGTTAATAATAACAATTCTTTAACATAGCTCTTTAGAGTTTACAATAAATTTTCTCTTCCTAAAAATTAATTTTTTTCTGATTAACAGGCATTTTTTCATTCCCATCAGCCAACTCCTCTCTGGCCCTAACCACTGGGAAAAGAAGAAGAAAAACCTTTGTATCAAATATGTGCAGTTAAACAAAACACATTTTCACATTAGCCATGTCCAAAAATTTGCCTGAACTCCTCTTCATGATTTTCCCTGAGCTTAAAATTTGTTTTGTTTGTAACTATTCCCTTCCTGAATTTACTCTCCCTTTCACTTACTTATTTGTCTTCCTTTGCCTCCTGTTTCCATATTGAGTTGAATATATTTCTATACTAAACACTTTGTATCTTCCTTTGATCAGATGAAACAGAGATTCAGGAGATGCCTGTTCTCCCTATTCCTTTCTTGTTGTATAGAGATCTCTTTGTGAATCTTGGTTATATCAAGTAATAAATTCCTCTACTTTATGAGATATATTATATTATCAGTTCTAAAACATTTTGGGCTCATGAATCATTTATATTCTTAAAACTTATTGAGACTCCCCTCCAAAGAGCTTTTGTTCATGTGTATTATATTTATTTATTATATTTATGTATACTCATCATATTAGAAATTAAATATCTTGGCATTATTGTGAAATTAATTTTGAGATCAAATTACCTGAAAAGATCTCAAGTGGGGCAGCTAGGTGGTGCAGTGAGTAGAGCACTGGCCCTAAAGTCAGGAGGACCTGAGTTCAAATTTGACCTCAGACACTTGACACACTTGCTGTGTGACCTCGGGCAAGTCGCTTAACTCCAATTGCCCTGCTTTCCTCTCTAAAATAAAGTTTTCTAGTACCCTCATGGGTCTCCACATCATACTTAAAGAAAACATTTCTTTATATTTACATCTAGAATTTCTAATTTACTTTGTGACCCAGCTGTGCTTTTCTTTGAAATTTTTTTTCTGGGATATAGGAAGCAGCAGTGGATAGTGAGAGACCCTTGCTTGTTAACAGCCCTTGACTTACACTTTCCCTCCCTCCACCAATTTACTGAATTACAGGATTTCATATAATCTACTTGCTATGGGAAAGGATGCTTTACCTAGTCCACAACCCTTGGTAATTAGAAGCATGTGGCTCATAGACTATGGCACAGTGGAACAAAGTACTAATGAATAAAACTGACATTGGTTAATATGAGAGAAAGAAATATTTCATTATGGACTTGTAAGACATAGATTCGGGGGAAACTATCTGATTCAAGGTAAACACGTAAAAGGTGTTTTGGAGTTATTATTTCTTCTAGGTTTATGTCTTGGGCATTCCTGGCACCATAATGGCTCTTTAACCTGGGAGTCTTTGTTTACTCCTTCTTACAGGTTTTCTTCCCATGTGGATTTTTTGTTAAATCCACTCTCTGTGCCCTTCTGGAGGGTAATGTGGCCATCTATGTTACTAATTTGTATTATCTGGGGTCTTGAAACTATGTACTCTGGTATTCAGTGTCAGGGATCTGCATACTTTCAGCAAGCCCCATGCAGTTAGACCTAGGGCATGATCTGATCATCCTCTTTGCACACTTCTAAGCCTCCAGACTCTGATAGCTAAGGACTTGTTTTTAGATAGATTTCCATGAGGCAGATTCTGCTCCTAGCCCCTGTCAGATAGAAAGAAGATTCAGAGCAGTTGTGCTGCCTGCCTACTCCTGGTCAGAGCCTGGCAGGGTTAGACTACAACTAGTGCCCTGCTCTGAATATTGGACGTGAATCAATTATCTTCCTGCTGACTATGCTCTTCCACAGTTCCTGCCATATTCACTTGTTTGCCTCTGTGCTAAATTTGTGTCATTGGGCTGGAAAAATGAACAATTGAAGTTTCTCTTGAGATTTCCTATTCACTCCTTGATCTGGGGTTCTTCCTAGATATTTGTTGGAATAGTTGGGTTCGGGAAAGGGAGGGGCTATATTTCTTCCTCATACCATTTTGCTGGTCTCTACCAAAGCACCTTCTTCATAGTCATCCTATGAGGTACGTAGAATAAGCAAAATTATCATCATGATACAGAAGAGAAAATCAAGGCTTCAAAAGATAAAGTGAATTATCCATAGTCACGTAGAAAATTATTGTCAAAGCAGGCATCAAACTCTGGTGTTCTAATTCAAATCCAGTGTGCCCTTCTTTCTCTGCTAGTCTATCCTTCTGACCATAACCTCTCTGAGTACAGGACTGTACTTTTTCCAGTCTCAGTTTGTTACACAGTAAATGATTTTGCAGTCAGAAAGGCTTCATACCTACTATAGACTGCCTATTGGACTTTTGCTGTTCTATTGGGTCACTCGGCCATGCCCTGCACGTCTCCCTCTGTGTGCCAAGTGACAAAGGGCTCTGATTCTACCAGGAGACCATGTGTTCTCATTTGCTTCAGGAAAAGGAAAAAATTCCCATATGGTCCTTTTTTCTTAAACCATAAAGTACTGGTGACTTGCAGCGACCTCTGGAATGGCCCTTCTGCCAGACACACCGGACAGCTGCTCCAAAAGCAGAATGAGCATAAATTGAACTCATAAAAAGGGCTGTGGGTTAGGACTGTGTTTTCATTTGACTCTCATGGAAGAGTGTGGGTTATTTATACATAAGTATCAGAAAGTGAGTTATAGAATGAGAGACTGACACATCTTAAAGAAATCTTAGACTGTACAATGTTATATCTGGAATGGACCTTAGAATACAGCATATAAAAATTTAGAGCTACAAAGGAATATAGAATGAAAAATGTTAGTGCTGTTAAAGACTTTAGAACAAGGAATATTAGAGCCGAAAGGGTACTTAGAACAAAGAAAGTTAGATATGGAGGGAACCTTTGAACATGGAATAGAGACTATCACACTTGGAGGGGAAATTAAAACATAGAACATAGAATGTTAGATCTGGAAGGGACCTTAGAACACAATGTTAGAGCTACAAATAACTTTAAAACATAGAATACCAAATGGCAACCCTTTAAAAGAACTTAAAGCATGGAACATTGAATTTTAGAGCTGGATGGGACCTTAGAATACAATGTTAGAGATGAAACAAACCTTAAAATATAGACTATAGAATGCTGCGCTCTTCCAAAGAATTTAGAATATGGAGCATAGAATATTACTGCAGGGATAGATTTTTTAGGGAAGCAGATAAAAACTTAAGGAAATTAAATAACTTGCCCAAAGTCATAAAATGAATGAGTGGAAGATAGGGGGCTAGAATTTGGGTCTCCTGACTTCCTAGTCTAGTGGTCTTTCCATAGAATTATACTAAAAGAAACAGTACAGGACCTAGGATGTAAGAGAAGATGAATGAAATTGGAAGGAAATTAAAGGGACAAAATTCTTTGAGACCCTCCCAAAACTGAATCTGGATTCTACACGAGCACCATAGAACACTTATTACCTATAAACATTCAAAAATTAGCACCTTCTTACAACAATTATTCCTAATTCAAAGGGAGTCTCAATGAAAATGAAGTTCTGCCAGATTTCTACTTGCAGGCATTTATTATTGTTCTTATTAATAGTAGAACCATGGATTCATAAAGTGGTAGAACTGGAAATGACCTTAAAACATGGAATGTTTGAACATAGAATGTGAGCGGCAGAAGGGCTCTTAACATATTGTATATTAGAATGTAGGTCATAGAATGACTTCAAATTTTAGAAAATGGAATGTTAGAAAAGAAAGATGAAAGGTAACAAGAATTTACTAAGTACCTACTACGTGCAGGGTATTGTGCTAAGCACTTTACAAATATTATCTCATTTGAGCCTCACAACAATCCTGGGAGGTATATGCAATCATTATCCCCATTTTACAGTTCAGGAAACTAAGGTAGATAGAAGTTAAGTGATTTGCCCTAAGTTATACTGCTAGTAAATTTGAAGTCAAATTTTAACTCACAGAACTATGTTCTACGTTAGAACATAGACTGTCAAACCTTGGAATACATGGGATGTTGGGATGTGAGAGATCATCTAATCTCTCCATGAAACTGAAATTTTATCTCTGAGCTAAATTCTCCTTTAGACAAGCTCTCCCTGTGCCAAATCCTGGCATCCCCTTCTGACTTCCAACTGCCCTCTTGTGGTCACTAGAAGCATTGCTCCTCTGGTGGGCTGAATTGATGCTCAGAGCAGACACCAATTAGTCTTGACCTATGACTTCTGCTTGTTCTCTGGCACCTGCCTCTCTGGCCCAGTGTTCCTTTGGTTTCCACATGTTGTCTAGCACCTGCCTGTCTGCCTCAGGTGCATCTAGTTTGGGCTTAATGTCTCTAGTTTGGGCTTAGTATCTGTCTCCAAAATTCATGATCCCAGCAGCCCAGGCTGACAGCTAAGCAGACTTCAATAAAGTATGCATTCAGACTAGGCCTGGGAAGTAGAGTTCTTTAGGGCGAGAGCTTTTTCTTAACATAAACTATAGCAGATTTAGAGGCCCTGACATTGGCTCTCTTTTCTCCCTGGCTGGTAGTGATGTGGAAATGAATTGTGGTGAAACAAATATAAATTTCATTTAGCTAATGAGTGTCATACTACAGACGCTCAAGTCAAGTGTCATCTCAGGGCTCAGAGCTGCCCAAACTAACTTATCATAAAGCCATTCATCTCCGGGGCCCGAGAAATTGTTTCTGCTATGCTTCAAGACTTAACCCATTAGGGTAAAGTTTGATTAATATCCCCCTTTCACTCTTACAACCCTTTTCCAAGGCTTGCAACAGAGGCATAGATCTAATTAGGTAACTTAGGGAACATCTAGTCCAAGCCCCTCATTTTACAGGTGAGGAAACTAAGACCCATAGTGCTTAAGTGTCTCACCCAAAGTAACACGGATTACAAGTAACAAAACCAGAATTTGAACCAGAGTCTTCTGACTCCAGCGATAAGGTGTCCCACCCCCACCCCACCTAACTACATTGCTTAGATATTTAGGTAAAATAAAATTATACCATGATGATACCTGTCCCCTGGTCCCTTCTTGGAAATAGTTATGTTATACCCTAAGAAAAGTGCAAAAGACATATTGAGTACTGGAACTAGTTTTGGGTCCAATTTCTACTGTTTTTTGGTTGTGTGACTTTGGGCAAGCTACTTGATCTCTCAGCCTTAGTTTTGGTAATCTTGTCCCTACCTAACAGAAGTGTTGTGAGAATAAAGTGAGATACTTATTGGATGTGAATATGATCTGTAATCTGTTGAAGGCTATGTAAATTTAGGAGATTATAATTTTATGGTAATTTGGCAAATACTCTCTGAGGCTTTAGTAACAAATGTTGCCAGTCAGTATACAGCTATTCATATGTTCCAGATGTTAGCTATTGGAGGAGTTCCTAAAGCTCTGCAAGACAAGTATACAGTATATTTCACAAGGTCACATATGACTTCTTGATGAATTGCGTAGTCCAATAAAGGCTATATGTTCTCAGATTACGGTGAGAGCCCTGGGCTGGGGAGTTCAAGAGATACTTTATGGTGGAGGGAAAAATTTGAAGTTTGGGGAGGATTTGGGGAGGAGCAGTAGAGGGGAGAAGGCATCCATCCATGTGACACAGTAAAAAGAAACTTAGATTTAAATTCAGAATACTTGCGTATGAATCCCACTTATTTCCTGTGAAATATTGTATGAGCCAATTCCTCTCTTTCACCTTCAGTTTCTGAAAATGGAAGAGTTTGACTAAATGATCTCTCAGGACCTTTATAATTCTATATCTTTATGTGGGCAACGGTGTAAGCAATGGTCCCTTGGGAGGGAGGGAAGTATTTGCAAAACCATAAATAAACTTCAGATAGGACATAATCATTCAGGTACTTGAAAGTTTGTCTTTTCTATAGAAGAGGCATTTGATTTGTTCTGTGTGGTTCCAGAACAATAGAACTTGATTTATAAAGATGCAAATTTAGGCTCAATATAAGGAAAAACTTCCAAATAATGAACAAACTAAAATAGAATGAGATGCCTTGGTGGTAGTAAGATTTCCCTCACTGGCGATCTTCAGGTAAAGCCTAGTTGATAACCATTTTCTAGTCATGGTGTAAGGGATAATATTTTTCAGGTAAACATTGGATAACGTTTACAACTCAGAAATTATGTAAGAGAGAGAAATATGGTAGGCTTGAGGTATCCTAAAAGATTTCAAATGTTGGTCTAAGGACTTCAAACATTATCCCATAGTCAAAGTCTATATAAGAATTGTTCTTCCAGTTAATTCTTATTCTTTTTTGAGGCTTGTGGAGCACATCCTAAGAGATGAACAACAGTAACTCAAAACCATTTTTGTATTCACATATCTTATCCAGGAGTTTGGGAGTTACATAAACATGATTCTGATGTTCTCGCCAGCATGGTCAGGCCAAGCTGTCCAAACTAGAGCCAATGGGCAAGGAGGGGACCTGGTAGTATGTCCCTAGCTGTTTCCCTCACTATTCACACAGCATTTCCTGGGGGTGGACTGGGGAGATAGGGACCAATTGCATTTTATTCATGAGAAGGGACAAAAAAGAGAGCAGCTTAGAAGAAACTTGACTAAGACTTGTGTTTTGCTTGGCCTAAGCGGGCAGGATGAGGAGCACTAGGTAAAAATTTGATAGAGGAAGACTACAGATAGATGTAAGGAAAAATCTTAATTAGCACTATCCCACAGTAGAATGTGTTGTCTTGGGAGAAAATCAGTTCCTCCCCTCTGGAGGTCTTCAGATAAATGCCAGCTGGGCACTTGTGAGGAATACTGGGTAGAGGACATTCTAGTCCAGGTAGAATTGAGACTACAGAGGCTATTTCTGGTTCTGAACTTCTATTATCCTATTCAATAGACTCTGTAGACTGTAGACTGAGGGCTAAGGAACCAGCTGTAATGCTGGAGATATCCTAGCAGAGGTGTTGTCTTATCAAAGGGACTTAGGAGAAATTCTGCATAGGTGAGAACTGGATTATTCATGAGGATCCACAGGGAGTAAATGTTTTCAAGATTTATAGAAGTGGAAATTTTGTGTGGGTTTCCCCCCTTCCAAAGCAAAATGTTTTGCTTTTGTCATCTGATTCGTGACTCTAGATCCATCAGCAACATGGAGACCAGAGTAGTAGCTCCAACCTATCCCACCCCAGTTCAAAAACACAAAGCTACTTACTGTGAGCTCCAGGCAGAGAGAGGGATATATACCGAGCAGTCCTGGAATGACTGTTGGGGATGTAACTGTTATTAACCCTTATGCAAGACAGCTAGAATTGTAGAATCAGGGGTATACTGGACTCAGCCCTCCCTTTCTGGAGCACTTATTATGAAATTTTCAGTGTGAGCATTTACGCCTTGGAAATCAGGATATTCTACAACTCAGGGCTTGGTTTATTGCTTTATTGTCTGTCTAGCCTTAAGAAAGTGATGGAGAAAATGTTAATAATGCAGATTAAAGTTTAAAGTGTGTTATATATACACTTCCCCTGCCCCAGCTACTTGTTGAACATTTACCAGCATACCTCTGCACAGGATCATAAAAATGAGGGGTTAGAAGACTCCTCCAAGATCTCCTAATCTAATTCCTGAAGCAGGAATCCCCATTAAGTTACTGGAGACAGGCAGGCACATTTTATGTCCTTGTCATCACTATGGGAATTTTCTAGGACAAAGGAGTATTTCATTTTGTCAGTTAAATCAAGGGACATGGTAGGTATGGAAAGGGGAGGAGACAGCCCCTGGATTCTTCATGTCATAGGTCTCAGGAGGGTGGGTGGGTGGGGGCTTATTCTGGCATTCTGTGTGCAGCTATCATCCTGAAAGTAAATTTTGAGACAGGAAAGAGGAAAGAAAAGTGAAATGTTCCCAAAATGGGTGGTTTTGGAGGTCAGTAGATAAAATTCTGGTAGACAGACCAAGTGATATGATACTTGGTGAAGTTCTCACTGCATAACTGTAGTAGGAAGGCCGAATTTATGATCTCAAATATAATCATGTATATGTTTGAATGGTCCGAAATCGCAAGGTATGAGAGATTCTCTAAGGAGAAAACAACAAGAAATTTATTTAGGCCCCACCGCAGCAAA
>CM053622.1:81636486-81667560 GCA_028646595.1 Phalanger gymnotis
CTAAGTCACCAATCCACACCCACACAGGTTTCACACCTGACAGGGCCCTGGGCCTGGGGCTTAGCACTTAACAGCTGAAAGTACTTCCACTCGAAAGAAACAAAAGCCATGCTAATGAGACAATTTTGCTTAACAACACAATAACACGTAAAAAGGCCAGGAACTTTTGTGTGAACCAAATTATAAGACAACCCAGAGTGCTTTGTGGTTGTTATTATGCCTGCAGATATACATAATGGAATCTGGAATCTGCCCAGAAAGGTGGAGAAAAATGATCTTGGCTTCTTCACTTAACTATTACTCTTACTCAGCTTCAGAATTATAAAACCCAGAATCTGAAAGTCAGAAGGTACTCCAGCAGCCGTCTAGTCTAGTCGGTTGGTTGGTTGTTGTCCTTCATTCTGGAAGAGGACCAAAATGACATCACTATGTTGGAGTCAAAGTACAGTGTGTCTGACTGTGACTGATCAGACCAATATGAGCTCAGAATGTCCTACCACAGGTCAGGCACAAATAGTCCATGTGAACATTTGGAGTGGAGTTGCCTCTAAATTTGCACATCTTGTGTTTCTTTCGAGCTACTTCACTTCTGCTTCGTTCCTAGAACATGGCACCTTCTTTGATGTGGGCATGCTATCCTGGGTGGTCCTTTGCTAGTGTCTCCCATGTCACGTTATCATTTCCAAAGTTCTTTAGAGAGACCTTGAGAGTGTTCTTGTATTGTTTTTTCTCATCTGCATATGAGTGCTTGCCTTGTATCAGTTCTCCATAAAACAGTCTTTTAGCAAATAGATTTTGGTATGTGAACAACATGGCCAGCCCAATGGAGTTGCACTCTCTGCAGTCTAATTGATACATGAAAAGAATCCCCTCCACAACATATCTTATAAAGGGGCCATCCAACCTCAGCTCAAAAACTCCAAGTAGGAGATAACCATCAGTGTTCTAGGCATCCTATTCAACTTTTGGAAGGGTTTTAAGGTTATTTCTCCTGAAACTAAGCTAAAATTGTGGTCTTTACCATGTCTATCCATTTCTTCTCTTTTGCTCTTTGGAACCCATCAGATCAAGTCTGATCCTTATTCTACACATGACTAGTATTGAGCTTGTAGTCAAAACCCCCTAGATCTTTTCGTTCCTGGTGGAATTCATTTTTTGGGTTTAATTTAATTTAATTCATTTAATGGGTTTAGCCCATTAGATTTATTTTCATTTCAGTCAAAGAAGATTTTGGAAGTGATGTAGCCTTTATTGCCCTCTCCATAGCCTTTATTCATTTTACTGGATTGTTCTTTTAATGGTCTGTGAAATGTATTCTGTGAGTTAAGGATCACTGTCCAAGATGATCAAGTTAAGTAAGAGTTATATAGAACCTTAAAAACCTTTTGGAGAGTTGTCTAAGTCCACAGATCCAAATCAGCATCAGATATAGGCAATAAACAGAATATCTTAATCCTATCCTGGAGATATTCTCATTGGCCGTTCTTACTTATCTATGTGTGGTAGGCCATTGCCCAAGTGGCAATGAATTTGGCCTGGCTCTGTCCACCTGAGGATTTCTGGCCACCTGACCTTAGTAGATGGTAGCAGAGATCTAATATGTGACTGTAAAGAGGTAAAATCCAGTAGGTAGCAGGAGAGAAAAGCCCCCAAAATTGTACACTCGACAATGAAAATTAGATACCCAGTGGCATCATGATGCCCTACAACAGAGACAACACTCCCAGCAAAGAGAAGACATGACACCCAGTAGAAATCAGCAGAGACGCATAACATCACCAAAGGCAGCCCTGCAGGGTTGAAAGCATGAGTTGTCTTGGCCAAACTTGTCCCCTATATGTATGTTTTCCTTGTCGCACATATTTTCAGCATGTGTTCTCTCTCTGTGGTTTGATAATCTATGTGAGAATCAACCCCTACATTTTCATGATTTCTCTGCCTGAAGTACCTCCCCATTCCAATCCATCCTACAACTGCTGAATAAAGTTGACAACGGACATTTCATTCTTAAGCATGTGGCACCCATATTCAGGACTACTCCCTTACTGTTCTCATGCTCAAAGGTTTGGTATCCATCAATAATGTTGAATAGTAATCCTCAGGATTCTAGGAGTAATCCTAAAAGGACTGGGTCTCTAGTACTGTCTTTCATGAGCCAATGTTTTCTCATTGATACTCAGACTGAAATCTCAACTGGATTTTAACAAAAGACATTTACTAAGCAGTTATAGTTAGAAGAGCTGGTACAAAAGATTACCTCCAAATTGGGGGCACCCTCTCTCCCTTGCACACAAAATTTGCTCGGGGATAATGAACTTAAATTCAAATTACAATGGTGGGGAACGCATTGACAAAGGGGTAACTTCACAGCTCTTGGTTATTGGAAGTGTTTTGCTTCATTGAGTTCTCATGAAATTCCCCTTAAATGTCACTTTCTTCTGGGATCCAAGGTTGGGTAAGTCCATTGAGTTGACAACTGGCATTTCTGTCTGCTACAAGGAAGACTCATTACCTAATGATGCCATTCACCTCTGATGACTTTTCTACATCTGTCTAGAGGTGTTTCCTCTGTTGTTGACCACTACTGCTCTAGCTGACACTGTTACTGACTCTGCTACCAACTTCAATCAATGGTAGGACTTCCAATGGAAATTCCAAATCTGCTGAACTCACGTAGTTCCCTGGTAGAGGAGGGAGAGAAAGAGAAATACTGTCCCAAGTAATTCCTTCTCAGCAACTCATTAGAGCTCCTCTACCACTAGAGTTATCTGTTGCTGGACTTTGAAATTCTGAATTAATTTCTATTTAGTTCATTGAACCAGAGGTATGTCTGATTATTTTAGTCAATCACGATATATTTCCTGTATGCTTGTATGGCATCATTAGACAGAGGATACCACACAGAAAATATCCTGTGATTGGCTAAAAGAATCAAACACACTTCTCAAATTAATCATAAACATGTTCACACATTAGGTTGATTGACTCAGTCAAGGAATCTGAAACTTTGGTGATTAAACCCTTTTATGTACAAGTCTGACCATATATCATTCTCCTTTTGAATAAACTCCAATGACGCTTTATTGTCTCTAGGATTACACAATACTCCTATATTTTGCATTTAAAAACTTTCATAACCTGGTCCCAGTTTACCTTTCCAGCCTAATTAAATATCATTCTTCTCCTGCACTCCGCGATCCAGCCAAACAGGACTCGCTTGCTCTTTCTCACACAGGATATGCCATCTCTTATTTCAATGGCTTCCCATGTCTCTGGAATACAGTCCCACCTCCCTTATCCCTCCTAGAATCTCTTGTTTCCTTCAAGACTTGTCTCAAGCACAACCTTCTAAATGAGGTTTTTCCTAATCTCTCAGCTGCTAGTTCCCACCATCGCAACCCTAGCTTGTACTCATTTTGCATAATTCTGTGTATAAGTACACGTTGCATAGGGCGTCTCCCAACAGCGTGTGAGTTCTTTGAGGTCAGAGTCCGTTTCATTTTGGTTTTTGGATTCCCAGTGCCTATGTAATAAGTCCTTGATAAGTACTTGTTGATTATGGATTGTATGTACTGTGTTCTCTGTACTTTGAATAAATGTCTTTGAACTAATGTGAATTTTGGTAAAATGAAATTAAAACAAAAGAAAACACTGGTAGGGGCTAGTAAGCTATGGTGTTTAATGGGTTTTGACCTGTGGAGTTCTTTATACCTAGGGAAGCTTTTGAAATAACCTCAAGGCAATGCATTTATACATATGAGATGACTTGGATTTGTGAGGGGAAGACCCTCATCATCTCTTCCTTGAATTATTGTAATAGCTTCCTATCCATCTCCCTACTTTCAATTAAATAATCGTAGGATCATCCGGAAGAGACATTATACAAATTCTCATGCAGAACAAATTCTCATTTTACATGGGAGAACACTGAAGCTCCGAGTGTTAATGTGTTTGTTTAAGGTTAGAGAGGAAGCTGTAGGAGAGCCAAGGCCTGAATTGAAGTGTTCCGACTCCAAATTAATTTTTCTGATGTACAGGTCTGATTATGTGGCTCTCACGTTAGTGAATTCTCAATGGCTTTTCCTTCCTACAAACTCTCAATTTCACACTTATGGTTTCCATAATCAGATTCAAGCCTAATTTTGCCCAAATGCCTATAATGTACTTGGTGTTCTAGCCAAATCAGGCTGGGAGCTGCTACTTCAATCAATCAATCAATCAACATTTATTACGTCCCTACTATGCACCAGACACTGTATTTAATCTTGTCCTGCTCTCTTCTACCTCTATTCATGCATTCAGACTCTCATCTCTATTTTCCATTCAGACCTACTTCAAATGCCAACACTACTGTGTCACTCTCCTCCTCCCAGTGAAATTGCTTCCTCCCCCTCTTCAAACTGTTTTCATGTACTTTGTCTGGTTCTCACCTTTGTATAATCTCATTCTACCTTATGCCATGTTTGTACATATGTACACATATTGCATCTTCTTAATTAGATCACGAAATCTTTGAGATCAGGAATTGAGTTACTTTTCATCTTTGTAATAAACTTTTAGCTTTGACTTCTTTCTCTCACTCATCCTCTATATCCAATCAGTTGCTAAATTGTATATTTTTTTCTCTGCAACATTTTTCACCAAGTTCCCTCTCTTCTCACACAGCTACCAACTTCCAACTTAAGTGAAGCCTCCAACAGGAAGCTTTCCTTGATTTCTCCCAGCTGCTAGAGTCTTCTCCTCAGTTTACTTCCCATTTACTCTTTATTTATCTTATATGTTGCAACTTATGTATATCATCTCCCCTTTCTGAATGTAAGTTCCTTGAGGACAGAGACCTTTTAAATTTTTTTTCTTTATATCTCCAGTAATTAGCATAGTGCCTGGAATATGGTAAGTATTTAATAAATGCTTGTCAATTCACAGATTTGCATTTCCCATGACATCTAGTGAAAGGCTTTGCACAGAGTAGGTGCCACCTTAGTCTTTGTTGAATTGAGTTGGGAGGCCAGGTCCTGAAGAGAGAATACATTTGTAATCTGATCAAACGAGTTTTGGGAAATGTAATAGACTGTGGTTGTCCTGTTGCATCCAATTAACAGGAACTGTGCAAACTATTGCTAATGGAATCCAATTTTAAATTATATGGGTTGTGTGGCGTTTATAGCGATGCTGCAATAAGAGGAGAATGCAGAAAGAGCTGAGGGCTTATTCATGTGGTGGGAAAGTAATGAGTATGGGGTCATAAACCATTATTAACTATACACTGTGTACTCCATGTTATCCTTATAGGGAATTGGCCAGCAGAAGATGCTCAAGTGAGGAAGAAAGTTTCACTGGGCCACAGCAAAGGGGGAAATAACCGTCAGTACAAGAACTAAGACTATTTCATCAAATGGCCACAGATTCCCTTATTTTAGGAGAGTAAAGGCAGTACGATGTAGAAAGAGTAGGCATCAGGAACCAGACCTCTCCACTGAAATTTTACTAGCTGAGTGGCCATCAGTCTTACTAGTTTAACAAAGAAGTTGTAACCTAACTTCTCTGAATCTCAGTTTCTCTATCTTTAAAATGAAGGTAATGATAGTATTAGTATGGTCCTCACAGAATAGTTATGAAAATCAAATCAGATAATGTATGTAAAATGCTACAGTGAACTTGAAGCACCATAGAGATGTTCAGTTCTGTTGTTATTGTTACTGGAACCCTTCATCCACTGGTGAATGAGTTCTCCTAACCAGAGCCTAAGGTATAGAGGGAACAACTGCTAATACCTAGGCTGTCATATAAAAAGTCCTCCTCAGGGCCTTCTTAGGAACCCCTGGTTCTTAAAGATTATGCCACCAGATATTAAGTTCTAGAAGGCTCCCAGGAGGGGCTTGTCAAAGGATTCTAGGTCTACTGTCTGAAGACCAGGAAAGTTGAGTGCAGAGGGGCTCATCCCCAGAGGACTGGTCACCTGGAGTGCAGGTGTGTTTAGCCCTCTGAACAACCACAAGGACCTTGGACATAATGACAAAAGGGGCTATGCATTTCCTGTGTGCCCACATTTTAGAAATTGGTTTCCATCCTACTCAAACTGGGGGAACATCCCTCTTTGTACCATTTGTGCTCAAATATACTTCACCTCTGTCCTTGCCGCTAGGTTAAAAAACAGATAGTCCTGTTGCAGGCTGAGCAAAGATAAAGCACTAAAGTAAGACTTAAGGTGGCATGAGAGCTGTATCTGGGGTCACAAAGATCTGAGTTCAAATTTAGCCTCAGACACTTACTGTGTGATCCTAGACAAGTCACTTAACCTCTGCCTCAGTTTCCTCAATTGTGAACTGGGAATAATAATAGCACCCATCTTGCAAGGTTGTTGTGAAGATGAAATAAGATATTTGTAAAATGCTTAGCACAGTGTTTGGCACATAGTAGTCACCTGATATATGTTTGTTCCCTTCCTTTCTTCCTGCTTAAGTGTAGAAAAATCTGTCTGCAAAGCTAATGCAGATAGAAACTAGTTCCTTTTCTAAGAGCATAAAAATTTCCCTTCTTTTTAAAAATGTTTTTAGTTTTCAGCATTCGCTTACCCCCTTCTTCTCCTCCCCCACCCCAAGAAGGCATGCAATCTGATATAAGCTTATATACATGATATAAGATCATGTATGATCAAATTAAATGTGTTTCCACATTAGTCATGTTGTAAAAGAGTCAGAACAAAAGGGGAAAATCATGAGAAAGAGAAAAAAGAGAAAATAGTCTACTTTGATTCAGAGTCCATAGTTCTTTCTCTGGTTGTGGATAGCATCTTCCATCATGAATCTCCTGGAATTGTCTTAGATCATTGTATTGAAACATTTCCTGTCAAGTTCTGTTTGGAGAAATTTATTTATTTTAATTTTTTTTTCACGTACCCGGTAGGAACTTTATCTCGGTATATGCTGTGAGGTGTCCGTCTCTATCTAGTTTTTGCCAGACTGCATTCCAGTTTTCCCAACAGGTTTTTAGATAAATAGTGAGTACTTACCCCAATGCATGGATCTTTGGGTTTATCAAATACTAGGCTACTGTGATTATTTACTCCTATATATGTATCTAACCTGTTCTTCTGATCAAGCTTTCTATTTCTTACCCAGAATCAAATTATTTTAATGATTACTGCAAAGCAGCATAGTTTGAAATCTGATATAGTTAAGTTCTCTTCCTTCCCACGTCTTGTTCGTTATTTAAAGGATTTTGTTCTTAAAGCATCTTCCTGTGGGCATATGCTCGTGTTTTCATGTTTCAAAATAATAACTTCTGTTGATATTTCTTCAATAGTATGAGCTGTGGTCACTTACCACTACGGAATATTAGGGAGACTTAAGAATATTTAGGAATGAAAACAAACAAACCACCCATGTTTAGTAACTTAATTGATTTATGGCAAGGATCAATATAACAGTTAGGGTTTTATAGGCTTCCTCAGAGGTGGTAGAAGCCCTAGTTAGTTGCCCCCTTAATATAGAGAAAGGAACAAGCATTTATTAATCATCTACGCTGTGTCAGGCACTGTACTAAGCAAAAGAAATTAGAAATGGTGTCTCATTTGATCCTCTAACAACTCTGAGGAGTAGGTGTTACTATTAGCCCCATTTTGTGGATGAGGAAATTGAGGCAGATAAAAAATAAGTGACTTGTCTAGGGTCACATAGTAAGTATCTGAGGACAGATTTGAACTCAATTCTTCCTAACTCCAGGCCCAGCACTCTATCCACCATATGCCCTAGGTGCCTCTCTACCTGGGTTCTAATCCTAAGTACTATTAATCTGTTATGTCATCTTGGGATTAATTGCTATACATATCTTGGCCTCAGTTTCCCCAACTTCAAACTGAGGAAGTTGGGTTATATAATGTCCTTCCTGGAATTCCTTTGGGCTCTATATTCTCAGTCACTGCTCTATCATTAGGGACACCCCAATATATTCACAGTGGTGTGTATACACCTCCCTATCATGAATACTCCCAAGATCCGAAGGATTTAGATTTCTCCTCAGATGCTCTCATTAAGTGATACAGACGTGAATGGAATCAAATGATGCCACAGACTCCTTTTCATTTTCCTGAGGAACGTTTCTCTGTCAGGCTAGGTGGGGGAAATGGAAGGATGTAATGGGTTTGCATCCAATTCACTAGCCCGATGAAGAGGGCTCTCTGGCAGCAGAGCTCAGCTGCCAAGGGGGAAAGTGAATGAATAGAAATCTTATCTATCTTCCTGAGCCAGACAGCTCCATGAATATAGAATGGCAAAGAGCCCTGTATTCTTGGTTCTTTATTGGGCCTGACTTCAATTCCATTTCCTGGAAGAGCTGGTTTAAGGGAAGAAGGGGACTGAGATGGGGGTGGAGAAGGTTTGGTATTGGATGACCTGAGTTCTATTTCAAACTCTCCCTTGGCCTAGCTTAAAATCATAATTTTCAATTGAAAGCAACTTCTCATCATCTCACATGCTGCCTGTGGGGTCACTCAACTCTGGAGTCATATAAACTATTTCATTCCGGATGGATTATCTTGGAAGATATAGGATATAAGCATACCTCAATTGGTTTGTGCCTTCACAGTCCATCAGCTGGAATTCTTGAGAATCACCTAAAATCATTGTATTATTTTTTATTAGAAGATCAATAAAGGGTCATGAATTTCAAAGTAAAATATTTAATGTGGATACAATCATTGGCAAAGGAATAAACAATGTCACCTACTACTCCATGAGATTACAGTTAAATTTTCTGATTAAATTTACTGATTAATCCTTTATTCATTGGAAAGAGAATGGAAGAGGAGACCTTGGGCAATCTTTGTGCCTCTCCCTGTGAGGAAAAATATTCTAGCAGAGTTTTTGGCAGATCACTGCCAGACCACTTAACTTCCCACTCAGGACCTTACAGCTCCTCTCATCTTCCTGTCTCATGCCCTTTATAATGACAGAACATCTCAAATTCTCCTCACAGCTCATTCAGCAGTCTACCCATCTATCACATCAGGGTTCCACTTGTGGTGACCTCCATGATTCAGGACTTGTGGATTCTTGGCTATATGACCCACTATAGCCTAATTCTCTTTCCTCCTGTGTACCATTAAGAATGTAGTCAGGTGGTATAGCGGATAGATAACTAGATCCCAAATCAGGAAAACCTGAGTTGAAACCTGGCCTCAGACACTTACTAGTGGTGTAATTCTGGGCAAGTCACTTAACTTCTGCCTCAGTTTCCTTAACTGTAAATGGGGATAATAATAGTAGTACCTATCAGGGTTGTGGTGCCAATCAAATGAGATAATATTTGTTAAGGGCATAGCATAGTACCCAGCAATAGCAGTAACTTATTACTTGTTTTCTTCCTTCCTTCCTTCCTTCCTTCCTTCCTTCCTTCCTTCCTTCCTTCCTTCCTTCCTTCCTTCCTTCCTTCTTTCCTTCCTTCCTTCCTTCCTTCCTTCCTTCTGTCCAATCACTCTTCAGTCTCATGTGAAATTTCATATAATTGGATGGGTTCATTAATAATGAATAACTTGCTAGGATATATAAGCTTGCCCTTTATCTAAGGCCTATGACATACATATGAGGAAACACATATCCAGAGAAGCAAAATAACCTCATGCAATGAATTAGTGACAAAGCTGATGTTATGGATTGTTGTGTCCAAGTTGGGGTACCCTGTTTAAGGAAAGATATTCACAAGTAGGAAAGTGTCCAGTTAAGTTGGTGAGGTATAAGATGATGATTATTGAAGAAATTTGGAGTTTTCATCCTGAAGAAAAGAAGTCTTAGAATATGATTATTATTTTCTAATATCTACAAGGCTTTCATGCAGGAGAGGGACTTGTCTTGTTTATCTAGCCTTGAATGGTAAAAGTGGAATCAATGGGTAGAACTTACAAGAGGAATATTCCATATCAATATAAGAAATAATTTCCTTATAATTAAACTTATATGAAAGTGGAATGGCTTGCCTTAGGAGTTAAAAGAAATATTTGACGTTCATATAGCACCGTAGGATTTACAAAATGTCTTATAAATATTATCATCAAAAACAACACTTTTTCTCTATATAAATGATATCAATCCAAGGTCAAATTGTCCCTCTGATAAAACTTCATTCTTTGGTGACTTCATCCCTCATGTGGATATTGATGTTTGTATCGGCATTTCAAGAGGTAGAAACAAAAACTCCACAGACGCAGAAGAGAAGCATGTGGGAGAGAGCATGGACCTGGTACCAAACATATTCCCTAAACTGTACATCCAGGGAACTTTCGAAAGTAGAACTCTGAAAATACCAAGAGATACAATTCTGAAGAGGAGGAGGAAAAGGAATCTACAGAGACAGATATGGAGGCAGAGAAAATGAAGCAACCAACTTTGATTTTAAAAAGAAATATGCAAAAGATAGAAACAAGGCTAGATAATACAAGATGAATACAAATGTGTGACAGTATCCTTTTATTTGGCTAAATATAAGGATAGAATTTTAAATAATTATAATTGTTCACTTGGAGTTGTGTCACTATAAGTGAGTTAATCATGTCCTGCCAGTGGCCTTCCTGCAATGTTTGGTCTCCCTCTACTCCCAGAGGCAGGAATCAGAGGCAAAGGAGTGACAAAGCATCTAGGTGGTACAGTGGAATAAGGAAGACCTGATCTCAGTTCCCTCAACTGTAAAATGAGGTTTATAATAGCAGCTACCTCCCAGGGTTATTGTGAGGATCAAATGTGATAATATTTGTAAAAAAAAGTGTTTAGCACAGTTGCTGTCACATAGCAGGGACTACAAAAATGCTAGCCATTATTATGATTGTAATTATTACTGAACTTTTTAAGGTAATATTGATTTGGTGAGGATAGAAGAAAGCAGAAAGGAAAATGAGATCATGTTGTTGAGGTCTAGGGATGCTAGGACCCTGAAATTCAAGGACAAATAACCTACAGGTCCTGCTTCAAATGAATTGGAGTCAAGTCTTCTTTCAGCCAGAGATAGCAATCTGGGTGGACGAGATTTTAAGAATCTACCACATTGGCCAGATTTTAAGAATCTGAGCATTTGTGACTCTTGTATTGACAAGCAGGACAGATTGAATCTGAGCCTTGGCCAGACTCTTAAGAAAGCAATGGGGGGCAAGATGGACCTTTTATACAAAAAGACTGTAGGAAGGATCTATGAGTAGCCAAGTATCCTGTTCTGGGGTGACTGGAAGGTAATAGAGAAGGATCCAGAAGAGCCTGGTGCCCCAGGCGAACACCAGGAACCTGGGCCATGTGGAAATGTCCAGAGGCTTTTCCTTTTTTGGGTCCAGATCCCAAAGACTTGGTCTTTTCCTTTTAGGGGTTCAGATCCCATCCCCATCATTCCCTCCTCAGACAGATGGGACCCAAATTCTCTTGGAGAGCGAAGGTCTTGGCTTTAGAAATAGCTTTCTGCTGGCAAGGAGTGTAAAGCTGTCCCTGCCTAAATGGTTCCCATTCAAGGGGTATATAGCCTGAGCAAGTCATGTGGAAGTTGATGGCTCAGATCCCGAAGGAGACAAACCTGGCAAAGAGGTTAAGCAAACAAGGACCAAACAGGCCCAAAAGGGGTATAGAGAAAAAACAATTTCCCTGGCATAAAAGACAATTTCCCTGGAGGGAATTAAAGATGACTATGGCAAGGCCAAAACATAAAAGGAAAAGGGCATATTTGATAGAGGAGTGTTTTTTTGTTTTGTTTTGTTTTGGTTTTTTTGCTGTCAGATATCCCCTTTCTTTCTGAATTGCTCCATGGGCATGTAGAAAATGGAAAGCATATTTTGAATCAGTAAAATGTTGGGGATGGGATCTGAACATCTAAAAGGAAAAGACCATGTCTTTGAGATCTGGACCCCAAAAAAGAAAAGCCCCTGGACTTTCCCACATAGCTCAGGTCCCTGGCATTCACCTGGGATACCTGGCTCTTCTTGGTCTTTCTCTGTTACCTCCCAGTCACCCCAGAATACTTGGCCACTCCTAGATCCTTCCCACAGTCTTTCTCTGTATAAGGTTCATCTGACTCCCTATTAAATTGCTCAGATTCCTTAAGAGTTTGGCCAAGGCTCAGATTCAACATGATCTCCTTATGGATACAAGGGTCACAAATGATCAGCTTCTGAAAATCTCTCCCACCCAGACTGGTATTCTAATAAACCTTGTCTTTGGCTAAAAGAAGGCTTGAGTCCAATTTGTTCAAGGCAGGACCCGTGCATCATTTGCCCTTGAATTTCAGGGTCCCAGCACCCCAGACCTCAACAATATCAAAGCCAAACTTTGCCAATTCAATTCTAGTGATTTGCACACAAGATGCACTTAATGATGCACCCAAGTAGCCCCCAATTCTTGCCTATAGTTTGGCTATACCAACCCTGTTGATAGAAGCAGCAGGAAGGATATGAAAGCAGAAACTAAAGAGGTTCTCACAGGAGAAAAGAGAACTCGACCAGATAGATGTAATGGAAAGTCAAGGATCTACAACATATCTGCTCTCTAGCAGGCAAAACAATTATCAGGCTGCCTTTCCTTTCCCTCTCCTGAGACACCCTCTTCTACTTTTGAGAGTCTCAAAGGGATTTTTTTTTAATCAAATCTTTCTGAGCTTTCTGTCCTAACCCTCCTGGAAGGATGAGAAAGAAGCCAAAGCCTATCTACATGGTACCACCCTTTCAAATACCAAAAGATAACCATCATGCCCTTTCTGAGTCTTTTCTGGGATAAACCCCTCAAGTTTCTTCAACTAATGCAATATCATGTCCAGTCCCTTCAATACCCTGATAACCTGATTGCCATTCTCTGGACACTTTCCAGCTTTTCTATTGTCTTTCTAAAATATGGCAACTAGAAATGAACACAATTTTCCAGAACTAGGCAGGCCAGGGCAGAATTCAACAGTTCTATCACTGTCCTTTTCTCTGAACACTAAATTTCTGTCAGTGTAATCTAACATAAAATTACCCTCCCATCCTTTATCTTGGCCACCAAGTCATGCTTGCAATCCTGACTGATTTCAAGCTTTTAGACCACTAAAACCTCCAGACTTTTACACATGGACTGTTGTCTAGCAACACTTCCCCCGTGTTGCTCTTGTGCATTTGATTTTTGAGATCCAAATATAGTGTGTGACATTCATCTCTGTTAAATTTCTCAGAACTGTCTCCTGGGCATTGGCCATCAATACTTGGTAGCATTTCTAGCCTGGGGAAGAATTGTTATAACTCATCCTTTCATTATATGATAACCACACAGTTCTCTGAAGGATGGTCTGAAATTGGCCTTTAAACCTCCCAATCTTGGGGGTCTGCCTTTTGGCTTTCTAGTAGTTACTCAAGCTAAAGTGCTGTTTTCCTTGATGTTGCTAAGAGTTTTTGGTAAAAATGCCTGCTGCACAGACAGAGAATGAAATGGCAGTATGAAAAAATTCCTTCCCTTCCACAGCCTATATTCCAAGTTAGGGTCTATGATTCTCTCTGGTGGCTTATTTTATCTTTTGGAGTCAGAAAGTCCATCTGCTAGTTCTGTCATTCTAGAAGACCTGGAGTTTCTGAAAGGAAAAGCGACTAGCATAAGGGTGGTACCGCACATAAATCTTTAACTTTACTTACCCAAGAATTTGGAGTGAATTCCATTGAATCTCCAGTGATTAACATAGCACCTAGTACATAGTAGGAATTTAATTTTTATTGACTCTTTGTTATTGGAAGCAATACAATGTAGTGGAAAGAGCAATGGATCCAGGGTCAGAAGACCTCAGTCCAAATCCAACTTCTGCTCCTACTTGTGTGACTTTGGGCAAGTCATTTAATTCCCTAGCCTCAGTTTCCTCACCTGTAAAAGAAGGACATTGGACTAGATGTCCTCTAAAGTCTCTTCCAGCTCTGGGTCTATGATCCTATATGACCAGGAAACATTAACAGATAATTAGTGTTTTTTGATAAATCATCAATTGACAAACATTTATTAGACACATAATATTTACTATTATACTTTTTTTCTTTTTCTTTGTATCCCTAGGGTTTAAATAATTCTTGGGACATAGTAAGTGCTTAATAAATGCTGCCGATTGATTTCCAGACACTTTACTAGGCACTGAGGATACCCCTGCCCCCAACCAAAAAACGATCGCTGGCCTCCAGGAGCATACCTTCTAGTAAAGAAAAGTTTGTGACCTTTATCAAGAAGGGTTGGCTGTACCTAGAGAATCATGGCTTCTCAAAATTGAAATAAAAATGAGGATAATAATGGGCACATTCTCTCTGTTAGGGGCGTTTAGAGGAAATCACATTGTAAAATTATAAAGCATTGTAATGATGGGAACTATTATTATGGTTATTCCCCAGGAATGTGAAGAGTTTCTACCAGATAGGCCTTTCCCCCTTTTCTTTCTTTCCCCCACCCCTCAGCTGCAACTCCAAGCCAGTGTTTAGTAAGTGGGAGTGACTACAGATCTAGTCCCTTTTCCCTCCCCACCCCCATAATTAAACTGTCAACAGGGCAAGGCAAGCTTGGAGAAGAAAATGGGTCTAAGAGAATTGTGTCTCTTCTCAGCAAGCAGCCTATAGTGTTTTTTTTTTCATTTTTTTCCTTTTTAATCTTAATCATAATGTTCAAGGGAGTGCTGGATCAGAGGTGACTGGGTTGCTTGGATTATTTTTCTCCCTCTGTGTGTAGTTTTTTCCCCCTTCTTCCTGTTTTAAAATAACAATAAATTGTTTAACTGCTCATCTTGCTTCTTCCTACATCTTCATGAAATAATTACTTCGGGGATCGTCTTCACGAAACAAAAGCTTCCCAAGAGCGCCCACAATGTTCTAAAGAAGGAAAAATAGTTGTTCCCCAGGATCCCCAGGGACCTTCCTGCCAGTAGGAGGGTGGGATCAGGCAAGGTCCTCTTCCTGTAAGCTGTCTAGGGCCTAGAGCTATACAGGCTTTCAGCAATGGGATTTATCTGGATAATTGAAACCACAGATGATCCTTGGAAGTTGATTCTGGTTAAACAGGTCCAGCCACAGTCCATGCTACCTGTCAAAAGTTCAAAGTGTCTGGTTTGGGCCAGATTTATGAAGAATAAGGTGATGTGGTGTAGTCCAAAAAAAAGTTGGGCAGAGAGTCAGAAAATCATATCCCAAGCTCACTGATGCTACTTACTAATGTAACAGAGGACTGGACAATGAGAATCCAGTTCTTATGGGCTTGTGCAGTGTGCTTAGCTGATATAATCTCTCACATAGAGACCAGAATTCTATGAAGGTTTTTGTTCTTTTTAACACATAGTAAGGAAAAGCTTTTCCACTGGATTCTGAGCCTGAACTGAGTGCATAAAAAGTCCCATACCACTTGACCTTGATTTAAGTAAGAAGGTCAAACTGTTTTGGGCATCATAGAGAAGAAGTCTCAAACCTTCTCTCACCCATTTGACCTTGAAGCTACAAGTACATGACTCTGATGCTGCTTCTGTCTATAGTGTCTATGATTTCCTGTTCTTATGTGGAGGAGTGTTGAAGATGGCTGCTGCCTTGCAAGTTTCAAAATTCTGAAGTCCATACTTTGGCTGGCAGTTGAGTCTGGAGAGGCAGAAGAAACCTACATGGAGAGCATGTTGCCAGAGATCCAGAGTTTGCCATCAGTTAAGTACAGTAAAGAGCAACCTGCTTGATGAAACTGATTGGTTGAATGAGAGTGGAGTATTCTTCACTAGATCTATCAATGACATACGGGGGATACTAGTTGTAACTGGTGCTTGATAGAAAACACACCAGATTGAGGCTCTGAGCCAATAGTATTAGAGAAGAACACCAAGGCTTCAAGGGAACTCCTAGAACTTTCAGGAAGAGATGTTGCCAATGCTCTGAGGACCCTGACTCACCACTGAGACTAGTAATTGGTATATGGCCCCTGAGAGTTGGATAATGGCTATAACCTTTGCCTACGTCTTGCTCCTTTATCTTCCGAAGTTGTTGTTTTCCTCAAGGCTCAATGGTAATATCAGGAAAGTGAGACTGGCAAAAATGTTTCTGATGCTACTAACTCAATACAGGTATCAACTGTCCTTGATGAGGCATCTTATGGACTACAGGTTTGAAATGAGCATAATGTGTCAGAGTAGTATAGAGTGTCACAACATCTGTGTACTAGCATCCACTAATTAGTCTGTTCTACTGTCCTTGAGAGTTCTGATCATGGCAGGGCATAAATAGCAACTGCCTTGGTTGATCTTCTAGGCTAACAAAAGGTATACCAGAAAAGCCAGGAGTGTAGATGCAAGAGGTCAGTACTATGAATGGAATCCTGGTATTAGAGCAGTGATACAGACTGGGATGATGCAAGACAGGTGAAGGGGAGAAGATCATTAGTTTTAAGACTGGTTGCTATTGTGATTTCTGTTTCTGCCCTTTAGGGTAGAAGAGAGACTAGAGGCTGTCTAGTTCAACGTCTTCATTTTACATAAGAGGAACCTGAGACTTGGAGATGTTAAGTGGTTTGAACAATATTCCATGTCCTCAGACTTGGCACTTGAAGTCAGGTCTTCCTGATTCTAAGTTCACTCTTAGTCTATTATACTCTGAATTTCTCTCACCACTCTTCCTTCTGCTTTTCCCTGTTAAGAGTCTGTAATCCTGAGACAGGGGTCCCAGACATGCCCTTAATTTCTATTAGCTATGGGTAGAGGAGACTTGGGAATTTCTTTCTTCCTCCCTGCAAAGATCTGGAAGGCAAGAAAAAAAAGCTTAAGAAATGTCTGGAAGCTGGTGTCTCTTTATATAAGCATTTGGTCTATTTCCTTCTGTTTCTGTTATCTTTAATAACCATATGATCAAGTCAATAAGTGAAGTCAACAGGCTTTTATATTCAGGCATATAAGTGAAGATATATAGGTGCTATTTTGTTCTGCTTTGGCTATGGTTTATATAATTATTCAGATGAGCTGTGAAATGTAGGACTTTGATATTTATATGCCAACTAGTTCAGTGGTGCACCTCCAGCCATAGAATTCACACAATGGAAGGAGAGGATGCCAGGTGATCTAGAGATCCAGTCACAAAAGGTAGGGTTGTTGGACAGAGCCTCAGTCCTTGGGTGGACTGGGCTAACCAAGGAACACTCAGTCCCAGAGAAATCAAAATGTGGATTATATTATCAGGACCAAGTCAACGTCAGGAGGTACAGTTACTGACTTTGGCATGGATTAGACCTGAAAGGGGCTTTATTGTGCATTTAGTCCAAGGATCTCATTTTACAGAGGAGACAGGCTCATAGAGGAGAGGAAATTTTTTTAAGGTCACAAAGAGGAGGGACTAAGTGAACTTGGTCTGCTGAATCTCAGCTTGGTGCCCCCATCTCCATAAAAGGTTTGGGCACAAAGCTTGTGTTAAGAACTAGGGGATAAAGGATTTTAAGCTAAAGGAGTTCGCAGAATGAGATGAAGTTAAGCATGGAAAACTTCTTGGACAAGGGGAATTATAAATTTGGTTTTGAAGGAAACAAGGGTAATGGGCTAGCAATAAGAAATAGGCAGCTCATTCTAGGCAAGGATGAGGGGGATGATGAGGTGAAAGGCAGGGAACCTTAAAATGACTTTTTAAAAGTCAGAAGTGGGGGGTGGGAGGAGACTGTGAGCAATAGTATGAGAATAAATATGGAGGAAGAAAACCAGCCAACATGTTAGGAAAGCAATGGGAGTTGAGCTCAAGTTATGGAGAGCCTTTGATTGCCAGGCTGAGGACTTTGTAGCTGAGAACCAGTGTACGGGGCAATAGGTTACAAGTCAGAGCATATAAGCTGGAACCTCACCTCCCACATTGTCAAGCTATGTGACCTTAAAAATATATGTAACTTCTCTGAACCTCAGTTTTCTCACCTATAAAATGGAACTAATAATACTTACACCATATAGGATTATGGTGAATCAGGAGTTCTCACCTTTTTTGTGTGTCATGGACTCCTTTCTAAATTTGATGAAGTCTATGGAGCCTTCAGAGTAATAGTGTTAAAGAATCGAAGGGAATCTTCACTTTTAAATAAAAGTTAGAGAAAATAAAGATGTAATTTTTTTCCATTAAAATTCATAGATTCCCATAAATCTGTCTACCACAGGCCCCCAGGTTAAGACCCTTTCTTGTAAGGGAAGCAGCCAAAAGTTATGTATATATGTGAGGATTGTCATTACTTTATTCAGCAGGCATTGAGGAGCCACTGGAGGATTTTGAGGAGAAAATGTTAAGTTTCCAGGTAGGCAAGAAATGGCCCAGTTTTACATGACTTGGAGAGAATAGAGTTAACCTCTCCTCCCTCCTTGGGCTGTTAATAAGTTTAGCTACCCAGGAAAAGATTCAGGCTTCTCAGACAAGATGTATGCTGAAAGTGCATGGTGCTATAATTACACTGGGAAAGCAAACAAGTTTGTAAAGTTGGTCTCTGCAGTTACCCTTTAAAACTGCGCAAAGATGCTCAGCCTCAGCTCCTCCCACTTCCCTCTATTTTTACATCATCTCCCTTTGCCATACTCATATGATGATGCCTCTTGTTGCAGTGACACATGCAGTGACAATAGAGTGACAGAAATCAGCATGACAAGTGGAAAGGCCCTACAGAATGTGAGAGCTCAAAGGAACCTTAGGAGCCAGAATGTTACAGTATAGAACAGAAGGCAGGGAAAGAGATGTTAGAGCTGGGGAGGAACCTAGAGACTATCTCATTGCAGCTGTCATTCAACAGAAAAGGGAACTGAGTCCTAGAGAGGCAAAGGGAATGAATGAATGCATGAACGAATAAAAGAAAAAGTATTTATTAAGCACCTACCAGCACAGGGTTTACAAATATGAAAACAAAGATAATCCCTGCTTTAAGGAACTTGAATTCCATTGAGGGAAACAACTCACATAGGTGGATGGTGGCCAGGGAGGGGAACTTTGATTTAGAAAGTCACAGACATGGTAAATGGAAGCATAGGAGAGTTAGACTCATATACTTCATCCAGGAAAAATGACAGAATTGTTTTGATCATGGTTCATGGTTCCATAACTGAAGGGAATAAAGATAAACTCTCAGTGGATGAGGCTGTTGGTATGAAAGAGGTGGCCCAAGATGAGGGAATAAAGTGAATTCTGGCAGGAACTTGCCTGAAATAGTGTCACTGGAGAGATCGCCACCCATGAGGTGACTGAGGCCTCAAGGGAGAAGTTCCTGCAGGACATGGTCTCTGGTGTAAGGAAACCACCTTAAAGGAGGTTGTGGAGGTGGTGCTTGGACAGGAAGGAGGGAGCAAAGTGACTTATTTAGGAATAAGCTGCTTATTCATGGTACAAGTAGGGCTGGAGCCGAGGTCTCTTGACTCTCCACAATACTCTTTTCCTCATTCCACACAGTTGGTTTCTGTTCATTCCTCCTAGGGCAGAATGTGAGCATTTTATGCTGATGACTTTTTTTTAAATAGTTATAGAGAACATAAAATGGACCTTCTTGTAATTAGCTGGGAGTTGGGAAGGAACTTCTAGGTGGTGCCTGGTTCTTCGCAAATGAGACAAGGTCCTGAAATTCCCCAGTATTGGGGACCTGATTCTTAGCCTTAACCCAAGAGTTTCAAGGCCAAAGCACTGAAATCCAATTACTTTAAGTCACTAGGGGTTTTAAAGGAGAGGTTTACCACTTGTCAGAAATGCTTTGGAGGCATTTGTAACTGGGGTACGTTGATTGGAGCAATTGTGCTTTCAGAGGCCTTTTAGTCCTGAGACTCTAAAATTCAGAGAATGTTTCTAAAATGTATTATAAAATTAGAGTATGTTTAATATTATCATTCAGTCAATTTTCAGTCATGTCTAACTCTTTTGACCCCTTTTGGGGTTTTCTTGATAAAGATACTGAAGTATTTTGCCATTTCCTTCTATAGCTTATTTTTACAGATGAGGAAACTGAGGCAATCAGCATTAAGTGACTTGTGCAGAGTCACACAACTAGTAAGTGTCTGAGGCCAAGTTTGGACTAAGGAAGATGAATCTTTCTGAATCTAGGCCTGGCATTCTATCCACTGCATCAGCCAGCTATCCCCTTTTCTATTATACTAAGGTTCTATGATTAAACCATAATATTATTCCACAATTTTAATGTCCTATCATTATATGCTTCTAAAATTTCCTAATAGCTTATTTCTAGAAAAGATTTCCTCCAAAATACTTTGCTTCTCCACCTCTTTAGAGACTGATTATCTCTATTTGACAAATGAGATCCTGAGAGGCAATGGCTTGCCCAAGGTCACACAACTAGTAAGCAACCGGGCTTATAGTACAATAGCTTATAATTATAATGTGACAAAAAGTTAAACTGGTTTCCTAGGTAAATGAATAAATAATTTGGCCTCTCTGCAGTCTTTGCTTCGGGTAAGCTCACACTCTATTGTGTTTTGATGAGCAAATGTTTGTATTAGAGTCATGGAATTTCTGAGCTAGAACATACAGTTAGAACATAGAATATAAAATATTAGACCATGAAAGGACCTTCAAAATGAAAATTTAGACTGTTAGAAGTGGAGGGGATCTTAGAATATAAAATGCAGAACTGAAAGAGACTGTTAAACAAAGAATGTTAGGAATGGAAGGGACTTCAGAATGTAGAATGTGGAGCTGGAAGGGAACTTGGACACAAAAGATTAGAACGTAGAATACAGCCTGTTAGAGAAAGAAGTAATTTAGACTCACCACATGCTCATTTTACAGAAAAGACTATTGAAGACCAGAGAGGCTCAGTGTTTTTTACCTAGGTCACACAGAAAGCCAGGAATGGAATGCAGGTCTTCCATACTCTTCTACTTGGGGTCCCCTTGGTACTCCTTTGGGATGGCAATACAGCTTATTCTTACTTCTGTCCCTGAAATATAGTGGGTTTTTTCTAAGCTAATGCGAAGGATTAAGACATAACTTTCCCCCTGCCTCATGTGCACCCCTGACTCAAACAGGGGGAAGCTCTCTATGCTATCAGAAGACTGAATAATGAAGAGGATTCTTTTTTTGGATGGTGACTATCTCAGAGTGCCTAACACTATCAGCCTTTTGTTAAATGCCCCGTGTTGACACAAGATAGCTAGGCAGTATAGTGAATAGAACTCTCAACTTGGAGTCAGGAAAATCTGATGTTGCATACTGCCTCACGCTCTTACAAGCTATGTGATTTTTGCCAAGATACTTAACCTCTCCCAATCTTAGTTTCCTCAACTCTAAAATGGGGTTGGCAATAACTTCTATTTATTTCATAGGTTACTTGTCAGGCTCCAACTCATAAAATGCTTACAAATCTTCAAATGCTACATAAATGCTAGCTATTATTACCCACAGTGACTAACCCCACAAAGGAAGGCAACCCTGTTCAAGCACACCTTAGCTAACTGACCAGAGAGGACTCATGGTGTAATGAACAGGGCCCCATGCACCAGCATCAAAGAGCCTGAGCTTGAATGTTGACTCTTGTCACTCACTCACTGTGTCACTTGGGACAAATTGCTTTGTCTCCCTAATTCTCAGTTTCTTTATTGCTGTTGTTCAAGTTGTTTCAGTCATGTCTGACTCTTTGTGACCCCATTTGGGGTTTTCTTGGCAAAGATACTGGAGTGGTTTGCCACTTTCTTCTCCGGCTCATTTTACAGGTAAGGAAACAGAGGTAAATAGCGTTAAGTGACTTGCCCAGGGTCACATAGCTAGTAAATGCCTGAGGTCACATTTGAACTCAGGTCTTCCTGACTCCAGGCCTGAAACTCTATTCATTGAGCTATCTAGCTGCTCTTCTCAGTTTCTACATCTATAAAATGACAGGAAGTGGGGATTGAAACTATGATTTAATTGGTATAGGGAACTTTCAGGAGAGCAAGTTGTTTCTATTAACACCGCTTAGCCCCTTCTCTCCAACTTATTATAAAGAGCTGCCTAGATCTCTAAGAGGCCAAGTAATTTGCTTAGTCCCACAGCTATCACATGTCAGAGGCAGCAGGACTTTATACTGGGTCTTCCTGCCTTCAAGACCAAGATTCTGAAGACTACACTCAGCTCCCTCAGATACTTACAAAATATAACCTAATAGGGTAGCTATGAGAAAAGTGATTTGTCAGGTACAAAAATGTGTTAATTAAAAAAATTACAAGCCATGTGGCTATAGGTAAATGCCTTAAAAATAGAGGCTGCTGTAAAGGGGTATGATCTAGAGGACATCCCTGATCACCTTAATGAAGTTCCTGGGAAGCAAGCATTTGTGAAGAAATTTGTAATGTGCATATCTCTCTCCCTCACAATGTGTGGACATCTCGGGGTCTGTTTAACTCCCAATCATGATGGAGTAATTGGTTTGGAGCTGCTCTGCAATGCCTTTTTTGTGGGGGAGGGGTTGTTGAAATAATAGCACTTTGCAAACTTTTAAACATTATAGAAACATGAAGTATTATAAGCATTCCTTGGAAAAGTGTACTAGTTCTGGAGCTTTATGACCCATGTTCAGATCCCTCTTCTGCTACCTGACTGTGGCATTTTGAAAGGTTTGAAAGACATAATTTCTGGGTAATCATTTTATTAATAATGCCAGCTTTTTAATAAAAGGATAGTCATTTGGCCATCTCTTAAACCAAAGACGATCATAGCAGTGGACTCAGTTTTTAATGCCCTTTAAAGACTAAATGTTTCCTAGGGTGGCAATCAACCCTGATTGGTTAACAATTAATGAGAGAATAAATATTACAATGAGGGGCTGGACCTGAACTTTGATTATGTGCACTTCTAAGTTCCCCCCAGCCTTGGGCAATCTATTCAAAGTATTTATGCCCGACTCAAGCCTGAGCAAAACACAATGGCTGCCCTGTTTGGGTAGGGTCTAGATAGAGGAGAAGGTTAGCTCAATCTTGAGAGACTGAGGTCTTGAAATAAGGATTAAGAAAAGGGTGATATCTGAGTCTGCCCAAATCATCGATTATTAATATTCATTTCTCTCATGACCTTGGGCAAATAACTTATTCCCTCCGAATCTCAGTTTCTTATTTTTAAAATGGGGCTAATGGGGTACATGCCCATGGTGATTTTTTTCAGCTATTATTTTATCTTCCTATGAACCTCAGAAGTTGCATAACTCTTGTCAGCAATACCTGTCCATTCTCTTTAGTGCAGGCCTTATTAAAAATTAAGATGAATAGAGTCAAGAAAACTAAAACTGCACTAACCCAGAATTGGTAGGGACTTTGAAGACTATCCAGACTAGCTAATTCCTTAATGAGAATCCTTCCTATAACATCCCAGCAAATGACCAGCCTTTTCTTGAAGAACTCCTATGAAGGGGAAATTATTAACCAACCTGGATAGGCCATTCTCTTTTTAGACAGTTATCATTTTTTTAATTATTTTTTTTTTAGTTTACAGCACTCAGTTCCACAAGTTTTTGAGTTCCAAATTTTCTCCCTCTTCTTCTCTTCCCCCCTTCCCCCCAAGACAGCATGTAATCTGATACAGGTTCTACATATACCTTCATATTAAACTTCTTTTCCCAATAATCAAATTGTAAAGAAGAATTGTAACCAATGAAATGAACCATGAGAAAAATGTCACAAAACCAAAATTAAATAAAATTTTAAAAAGAGAGAGCAAATAGCTTGCTCCAATTGAAGTACATTCAGATTCTGTAATTCTTTTTCTGCATGTATAGAGTCTTTTTCATCATGATTCTTTTGGAATTGTCTTAGAACCTTGCATTGTTGAGAAGAGCCAAGTCTATCAAAGTTAGATTTTGTGTCTGTGGTTGTGTATAATGTTCTCATGGCTCTGCTCCATTCACTCATAATCAGATGATATAAGACTCTTCAGGTTCTTATGAAGTCTATCTGCTCCTCCTTTCTTGTAGCACAGTAGTATTCCATTACATTCATATACCACAATTTGTTTAGCCATTCCCCAATTGATGGGCATCCCCTTGATTTCCAATTCTTTGCCACCACAAAAAGGGCTGCTATAAATATTTTTGTACATATGGTAGACAGTTATAGTTGGTAGGAAATAGTTGGTGTATTTTTGTTTTTGCTTTTTTTTTTTTTTACATTGAGCCTCCATCTACTTTTTTCATTCAAATTTTGATTAAAAACATTTAACAGGACAGACAACTACAGCTCCCTGGGACACTATAAGAGGCTTCAGTGGACTTCATGGAATTAGTAAGTATTCTAAATCCTTCACAGTTCTCTGTATTGTTGACAAGGATGGTATGAGAGACATCATCAAATGCCTTTCTATAATATTGACATACTTCATCCATTACATTCCTTTGATTTGTCAGTCTAGCAACTCTAGCTAGAAGTAGCACAAAGAGAGCTTAGTCTGGCTTGGCTTATTACTATTATTATTATTACTATTATTATTATTATTATTATTATTCTAGTCTAGCTCTTTGGGATGTTTGCCCACCCTTCCCCTTGTCAGAGAACAAAACAGCAAACTAAGAGTTTGGTGATTCTTCCTTCTTTCCACCATATATTTTCAAAGCACCATCCATGCCTACACAGTGGTCATATCCCTACTTTGTCCTTCCTCTTATTTAAATAGAACTTAAAACCAAAAACTTTAATTTTTATCCTTGGAATAAATTATTAGTCTCAGCTTCTTATAACTAGTGCTCAAGTCACTATTCTTATAGGTCCATTCTATTATTTTCTTTTTGTTGTGGTTGTTTAGTCTTTTTCAGTTGTGTCCTACTCTTTGTGACCCCATTTGGGGTCTTCTTGGAAGAGATACGGGAAAGGTTTGCCTTCTCCTTCTCCATTTCATTTTACAGATGAGAAAAGAGGGGCAAACAGCATTAAGTAATTTTCCTGAGGTCACACAGCTAGCAAGTGTCAGAGGCCAGATTTGAACTTAGGAAGATGAATCTTCTTGATTCCAGTCCTGGCATTCTATCCACTGAACCACCTACTCATCCCCTAATATTTGACATTCATGCCATTTTATAGGCATATCTTTAAAAGATATTCAAGTTGGTTAACAAGTTCCCTGTGCGCCCATATGTGTCTCTTTAGACGGCTCATCCTTTTTATTTCTTGTTAGGAATATTTCCAGTTGTGTTTCTGGATTTTTGTTGTTCATAGCTCCTAAGACTTCCTGAAGAATTTTATTCTGTGGGATGTTACTTATCTTTTCAATGAACCACTGGAAACTTGATCTCCTAAAGTCTATGCTATTTCTCAGGCTGTATCTAGCTTTCCCCTTCTTCTCTATCATGGATTCTTAGATCATATATTACTTTTTATCATGTTTTCCAATGTTTTCATTCTATCAATTAGTTCTTCCTTGTTAGGAAAAGCCAGGCCCATGATAGCGGCTCCTTTTATTCCTTCCTCCATCTTTCTAGATTTCTTCTCACATTATAATTCATAAGTCAACTCTGGGCCTTTCACCCCAATCACTAGGAATTGGCAGTATTCATTGGATTGGAAAAATAATCAGAAAATCCCTAGGAAGGCAGCAGCTTTCTCTATTGTTACTGCCAGATCAACAAATAGTGATTTCGAGACCTCTTGGCAGTGTGTCACCAATAATCAACTACTTGGCTCTTCAACTTCCGAGCATTAATAAGTGACATCTTTCCTGATACCATGTATAAATCTGCTATGTGACAGAAACTAAAGTAGCAGAGTATCCTAAGAATAGTTGGGAGGTAGTCAAGTCAAACCACTACCACCACCAGCTTGATCAGCATCTTCTCTTTCCCAAGAAAGCTCATGACCCTGAATCCAAGACTTTGGGAATATCAGGATCCCCCAAGCCACCAGACATGGTTTTAGCACAAACCCTGAAGCCATTAAAGAGAGAAATTATTGTGGAGAAGAGATTCATTTTCCTCACCACCATCACCACTAACTGCTGACCAACTGCCACCAACAGTCAGATAAGCTCTAGAACCCTGGGAATGGCAGCATCTCCTCTAGCACCAATTCTGATTCTAGCCCAACCTTCACTGGCAACATCTAGAGAGGTACCTCCTGTAGAAAAGGGATCAGCCATCCCTACCAAGCCAATCAATTGCCACTCACAGATAAGGCAATCCAGACTAAGCGAAGCAGCAGCACCCTGAAGGAAAGACAGGAGACAACATGGAACAGGCAAATCAAACCACTAACACCTTGACCACCATCTCCCCTCTGACCTTGATGGTAACAGCCCACGATTCTAAATCCAATAGCCTTGGGAATAATAATAGTTTCCACACATTAGAAATGGAAAATAGCTTCCAACCCAGCGTCAAATTGTTCAACATCAGAAATGCTATAATAATGATATTAAAGAAAATATCTTACCATCTGTTCTGCCTTTGCACCCTAGGGAGAAGGAAGCAGCTAGGTGGCACAGTGAATAAAGTGCTGGGCCGGGAATCATGAAGACCTGAGTTCAAATGTGGCCTCAGTTACCAACTATGTGACTCTGGGCAAGTCACTTAACCTCTGCCTGCCTCAGTTTCTTCAACTGTAAAATAGGGATAATAACAACACTTACAGGGTTGTTCTAAGAATTAAATGAGATAATATCTGTTAAGCACTTAGCACAGTGCTTTGTAAGTAACAAGCACTTAATAAATGCTTCATTCATTCATTCATTATTCCTTAGAACACAAGAAGCTGCATATCAACTTCTGAAACTTAGCTCCAAGTGATCAGTGGTCATTCTTCCCTTCTCTGGGCCACATTCTTCTACACTGTGCCCTCCTGACAGGTTAGGATGGATCTTTATCTTCAGATCCTTTTTTTATTCCTTTCTTTGAGGGAGAGACAGAAAGACAAAGGCTAAGAGACATGGCCATAGAGACAGAGGAGAGAAAAAACAGAAAGAGAGAGAGAGAATTTGTCAATACCTGAGTTTCCATCTAAATGATACCATGCCTGTGAGTAAGATGCCTGAAAGAGACTTTGAAGAGAAAAAAAAGAGAGAAATTCTCTTTAGAAAATCTCTATGTAATGACTGAGAATACGATGCTAGACTTGGATTCAGAAAGACTTCGATTCAGGAAGATTTGGGTTCAAACCTTGCCATGTAATTATCCATTGTTATCTTTTCTGAGTCTCAATATCTTCATTTGGAAAATGGTTATAATAAAAATGCTTTCCACAAAGAGGTTAATATGAGGATTAGATTAGGTAGTTTATGCAAAGCACCATACAAAAATTAGCTAATATTACTACTTACAGCTATTCAGGTTATGTATCCATAATCAAATTAATTTTTTTAGCCTTTCAGTTTCTGCTTCTCAGGTCTGAAGCTTTAGAGGCAACATTACATCCTTTACATTCCAAGTTCTATGCCAGTTCTGGAGGCCATTGGAGATGCACACCATTTCAAGATACAAATCAGTTTTCAAACAAGGTGGACATATTCTGTTTACAATAGATGCCTACTTTTTCAACATGACTTCTTAAAACTGAGGGCTCCTCTTTTAGCTCGAGTCCTGCGAGGAAGGTTCAAGAGCAACTTTAAATCAAGCCTCAAAACAAATTCTGCAGCAACACCCACAAAAGGACAGGGTGTAATTTTTTTCCAGCCCAACAAAACTCACAATGACTGGAGGAAAGGTCTGTCTCACTTGGGTAAATGGGAAGTGAAACCCAAGGCAGACAGTGCCCAGGCAAGCAAGCTAGAGTCCCTGGCTCCAGCACAAATCAGCAATTGAGGCCCTGTGCTCCAGCTTAGCTCTCAGTGGAATAGTGGACCAGCTGTGAGGCCTCCAGCCCAGGCCAGTGAGCCAGCAGCCCCTTTCCTGGAGGCCCTGGAGCAAAGAGCTTATGACAACCAAGACTCTAGCCCCCAGTGCAAGAGGTTTGGGACAGTGCTCCCTCTTCCCCAGGAGTACAGCTCAACTTTAAAAGACATGAAATAGGCTGGGAAATAAGCAAAAAAAAAAAAGCCTTGACCATAGAAAGCTACTATGGTAACAGGGAAAATTAAAACACAAACTCAGGAAGAGAACAACATCAAAATGCCTACATGCAAAGCCTCAAAGAGAAATATAAATTACTCTCAAACCCCCAAAGTCTTCCTGGAAGAGTTAAAAAAGAATTTTAGAAATCATATAAAAGAAGTAGAAGAAAACTTGGGAAAAGAAATGAGAGTTATAATACCATCATGAAAAAAGAGTCAACAGGTTGGTAAAGGAAGCACAAAAATTCACTGATATAAAGAAGAAAAAAAGAATTAAAAGTAGAATTGGCCAATTGAAAAGGAGGTACAAAAGCTAACTGAAGAAAATAATCCCTTAAAAATTGGAATTCAGCAAGTGGAAGCTAATAACTCTACAAGCCATCAAGAAGCAATCAAAATCAAAAGAAAAAATGGAAGAAAATGCAAAATACCTCATTGGAAAAATAACTGACTTGGAAAATAGATCCAGGAGATACAATTTTAAGATTATCAAACTACCTGAAATTCATGATCAAAAAAAAAGAGCTTGGACATCATACTTCAAGCAATTACCAAGGAAACCTGACCTAATATCCTAGAACCAAAGGGTAAAATAGTCATTGAATGAATCCACTGATTACCACCTGAGAGAGACCTCAAAATGAAAACTCCCAAGAATATTATAGCCAAATTCCAGAACTCCCAAGTCAAGGGGAAAATAATACAAGCATCCAGAAATAAATAATTCAAATATCGAGGTTTCACAGTCAGAATTACATAGGATTTAACAGCTTCTATATTAAAAGATTAGAAGGCTTGGAATATGATATTCCAGAAGGCAAAGAAGCTTGGATTACAACCAAGAATCAACTACCCAGAAAAACAGCATGATCTTTCGGGGGAGGGGGAGAATGGACATTCAATGAAATAGGGGACTTTTACACTTTCTTGACGAAAAGACCAGAGCTGAACAGAAAATGTAATCTTCAAATACAAGACTCAAAAAAAGAATAAAAAGGTAAACAGGAAAAAGAAAGACATAAGTTATTCAATAAGGTTAAATTGCTTACATTCTTACATGGGAAGATGATACTTGTAATTTAAGAACTGTATCTCTAAATTGAATTAAATTTATAAAAATAAGAGCTGTTCATTCCCCAATTGATAAATGACCAAAAGACCTAATCAGTTTTCAAATGACATGATCAAAGCTATCTATTGTCGTATAAAAATACTCTAACACACTATTGATTGGAGAAATGCAAATTAAAACAATTTTGAAGTACCATTTTATCACACCTATTAGAATGATAAATAGTACAGAAAGAGGAATGACAAAGGTTGGAGTGGATATGGGAAATTTGAGACATTAATGCACTGCTGGTAGAGTTGTGAATTGATCCAGCCATTTTGTAGAGCAATTTGAAACTGTGCCCAAAGTAATGTAAAACCATGCATACCAGGGCAGCTAGGTGGCACAGTGAGTAGAGTATCGGCCCTGGAGAAAGGAGGACAAGGGTTCAAATCCAGCCTCAGCACTTGACACACTTACTAGCTGTTTGATCTTGGTCAAGCCATTTAACCCCAATTACCCTGCCTTCTCCCCTCCAAAAAAGAAAAAAAAATAACCATGCATAGTCTGTATCCCAAAAGATATTTTTTTATATTTAATTTATGTAATACATTTAGTTTTCAGCATTAATTTTCACAAGAGTTTGAATTACAATTTTTCTCCCCATTTCTACCCTCCCGCCCACTCCAAGATGGCATGTATTCTGGTTGCCCCGTTTCCCAGTCAGCCCTCCCATCTGTCACCCCACTCCCCTCCCATCCTCCTTTCCCTTCTTCTCTTGTAGGGCAAGATAAATTTCTATGCGCCATGGCGTGTGTATCTTATTTCCTAGTTGCATGCAAAAACTTTTTTTTTGTTGTTGTTTTTGAATGTGTGTTTTTAAAGCTTTGAGTTCCAAATTCTCTCCCCTCTTCCCTCTCCACCCACCCTCCCTAAGAAGGCAAGAAATTCGACGTAGGCCCCATGTGTATCATTATGTAAAACCCTTCTACAATACTCATGTTGTGAAAGATTAACTATGTTTTGCTCCTTCCTAACCTATCCCCCTTTATTGAATTTTATCCCTTGACCCTGTCCCTTTTCGAAAGTGTTTGTTTTTGATTACTTCCTCCCCATGTCTGTCCTCCTTTCTATCATCCCCCCTTTTTTATCTTCTTCCTCCTTCTTTCCTGTGGGGTAAGATACCCAATTGAGTGTGTATGGTATTCCCTCCTCAGGTCAAATCCAATGAGAGCAAGATTTACTCATTCCTCCTTACCTGCCCCCTCTTCCCTTCCTAGAGAACAGCTTTTTCTTGCCACTTGTATGTGAGATAATTTACCCTATTCTATCTGTCCCTTTCTCCCTCTCTCAATATATTCCTCTCTTATCCCTTAATTTGATTTTATTTTTTTAGATATCATCCCTTCATATTCAACTCACCCTGTGCCCTCTGTCTATATATATATATATATATATATATATATATGTATATATATATATATATGTGTGTGTGTGTGTGTGTGTGTGTGTTTGTGTGTGTGTGTGGGTATGTGTGTATATATATATACACACATACATACACATATATATGTACATATACATACATATATAACCTACATATATACATATATAGACACACACATGTATATATATATATATGCATACACACACATATATATATATGCGTATTCCTTTCAGCTACTATGATACTGAGGTTTCACGAATCATACACATCATCTTTCCATGTAGGAATGTAAACAAAACAGTTCAACTTTAGTAAGTCCCTTATGATTTCTCTTTCTTGTTTACCTTTTCATGCTTCTCTTCATTCTTGTGTCTGAAAGTCAAATTTTCTATTCAGCTCTGGTCTTTTTACTGAGAAAGCTTGAAAGTCTTCTATTTTATTGAAAATCCATATTTTGCCTTGGAGCATGATACTCAGTTTTGCTGGGTTGCTGATTCTTGGTTTTAATCCTAGCTCCATTGACCTCTGGAATATCATATTCCAAGCCCTTCAATCTCTTAATGTGGAAGCTGCTAGATCCTGTGTTATCCTGACTGTTTTTCCACAATACTCAAATTGTTTCTTTCTGGCTGCTTGCAGTAT
>CM053622.1:81667660-81747782 GCA_028646595.1 Phalanger gymnotis
AAAATGAACTATACGTACAAAAAATATTTATAGCAGCTCTTTGTAGGGGGGCAAAGAATTAGAAATTCAGGAGATGCCCATCAATTGAGGAATGGCTGAACAATTTGTCACATATAATTATTATGGAATATTATTGTACTATAAGAAATGATGAGCAGGATGTTCTCAGAAAAACCTGAAAAGACTTGCATGGACTGATACAAAGTGAAATATATTATGTACAAAGTAACAGTAATATTGTAAGGTGATCAACTGTGAAAGACTCAGTTATTCTCAGAAATGCAACAATCCAAGACAACTCTGAAGGACTTGTGATGAAAAATGCTATCCATCCCTAGAAAAAGAACCGATGGTGTCTGAATACAGATTGAAGCATACTTTTTAATTTATTTTTATTGTTTTGGGGGGGGGCATTCTATGTTTTCTTTCACAACATGACTATTATGAGGGGAAAAGAACTGTATCTCTATCAGGGCAGTTAGAGGGTGTGAGTATAAGCTGAATTTGATGGCATGACATAAAAATATTAAGCAGTAAAAAAGAGGATTGCACTGGGAGAAGGGAAGAGAGAGGCAGAATAGGGTTGATTGTATCATACAAATGTGTGAAAGACCTTTTACAGTTGAGGGAAATAAAGGAGGGGGGTGAGTATTATTTGAACCTTACTCATATTGGATGTGGCTCAATGAGGTAATAACATAGATGCTCAATTAGGTATAGAAATTGATCTTACCCTATAAGAAAGTAGAAGCGGGGCAAGGAAAGGGGGAGAGACAGATAGACAGGAAGCCTGATTGAGGGAGACAATGATCAAAAACAAACACCAGTGAGGAGGGATAGGGTGAAAGGATCGGAAGTGAAAGGTATAAACAGGAGAAAATAGGATGAAGGGAAATACACAGTTAATAATCATAACTGTGGATGTGAATGGGATAAACTCTCCCATAAAATGGAAGCAAATAACAGAATGGATTAAAAACCAGAATTCTATGATATGTTGTTTACAAGAAACACATTCGAAGCAGAGAAACACACAAAGAACAAAAAGAAAAAAGGCTGGAATAGAATATATTATGCTTCAGAAAGTACAAAAAGACAGAGGTAGCAATTCTGATCACAGACAAAGCAAAAGCAAATATATATATATATATATATATATATATATATATATATATATATACATATGTATGTATGTATGTATGTATATATATATAATTAAAAGAGAGAAGGAAGGAAAATACATCTTGCTAAAAGGGACCATAGACCATGAAATATTAAACATATAAATATCGAATGGTATAGCACGTATTAGGGAATAAATACCTCACAATCAAATGCAGAGAGGCAGAAACATTAAATGCATCCTTTTCAAATCGTGATGCAATAAAAATTACATTTAATAAAGGACCTTGGAAAGATAGATTAAAAATACATTGGAAACGAATATGCAGATGTCAGAAAAAACCTGGAAAGACTTGTATGAATTGATGCAAAGTGAAATGAGCAGGACCAGGAAAAAATTGTGCACAGTTTCAGCAACATTGTGTGATGATCAACTATGAATGACTCAGCTCTTTTCAGCAACAACTCAGTTCTTTTCACTATGATCCAAGACAAGTACAAAGGACTCATGAAGGAAAATGCTGTCCATATCTAAATAAAGAACTGATGGACTCTGGATACAAATCAAAGCATATCCTTTTCACTTATTTTATTCTTTCTCATGTTTTATTTTTTTTTTCCTTTTGATCTGTTTCTTCTTTCACAAGTATGATTAACTTGCAAATATTTTTACATGATAGCACATATATAAACTATATCGAAATGCCTAACATTTTCAGAAGAGGGTATATCATGAAGGCAGAATTCATGATTTCAAAGAAAATCATATATATGCCTGAATGGTTCAGAACTGCAGGATATAAGGAATTCTCTAAGTAGAAGGCAGAAGAATTAAAGCATTTATTCAAACTCCAAAGCAGCAGACCCATGGACCAGTGTCCCCAATTTGATATCCTGGCCAAAAGCTTCCAGGACCAGTAAGTCCGCCTCACAAGAGTAAGAAGGTTACAGAAAAACATTATGACATTAAACCAAATCATATTCGTGCTTCCCCCTCTGGTGAGATTACCTGCTGGCCTCAAACCCTTGTTCAGCACTCTCAGGTCTACACCCGGGTCAGCCCTGCTACTTCATCTTCTTCTGCTTCGGCTTCTGGTTCTGCTGCTGTTGCTGCTGCCGCCCACTGCTGTTGCTGCCACTGCTGCCACCACTGCTGCTTCTCCTGCCTTCGCCACGTCTAAATCTCCAAGCTGTGTTCTCTCTTTTTATACAGTTTCAGATGTCATCAAATGTCATCTGAGCCACCAGAACTTAAGCTCCTATTACTGGCTCTGGCCTTAGCACCTCCCCTTAGGACCCTGGGGACTTCACACCCACATGGGCTTAGCACTTAGTAATTAGGGGTTTGGGGCAAACTTAGGAGCAAAAATCTAATCAGACCTCCCTTAGTTGGCCCCACCTAGGGCCCCACCTTAAGCCTATTCAAATGGGTGGGAAAGAGCTTCTCATTTACTGATTGCCTTAACAGAGGTGAGGGGAGGGGGAAAAATGTGGAACTCAAAATCTTGTAAAAGTGAAAGCTTTTGTGAATAGTGAATAATTAACAGCTTTAGCATAGTCCTAGGATATAAAATAAAGGATATAAATTTATATAAAATATAAAATAAATATATAAAATATAAATCATCAGCATTTCCGTATATTAACCACAAAGCCCAGCAGATAGAAAGAGAAATTCCATTTAAGATATCTGTAAATAACATAAAATATTTGGAGTCTCTCCACCAAGTGAAACTTAGGAAGTACATGAATAAAGCTGCAAATCAGCATTTTCTTGACATAATTGGGAAAAAAATAAAATATTATTTAAAAAAATCATTGGAAACTAATAATCTAATCCTAAAGAACAAGTGGGTCAAAGAACATATCATAGAAATAATAATAATAAAATTCATCAAAGGAAATGACAATGAGGAGACAACATACCAGAATTTATGAGATGTAGCTAAAGTGGTACTTAGAGGAAAATTTATGTCTCTAAAAGCTTGCATCAATAAAATAGAGAAAGAACAGATCCATGAATTGGGTGTGCAATTAAAAAAAAAACTAGAAAAAGGATATTAAAAATCCCTAATTAAACACCAAATTGGAAATCCTGAAAATCAAAGGAGATAACAAAATTGAAAGTAAGAAAACCATTGAATTAAAAAATAAAACTAAGAGCTGGTTTTATGAAAAAAAATAAAATAGATAAACATTGTATTGATTTGATTTAAAAAAGAAAAAAAACATTACTAGCATCAAAAATGAAAAGAGTGAATTCACCACCAAAAGAAGAAGAAATTAAAGCAATAATTAGGAGCTATTTTGTCCAATTGTATGCCAATAAATCTGACAATCTAAATGAAATGGATGAATACTTTTTAAAAAATTCCAGATTAATGGAAGAGGAAATAGAATAACACCAATAAAAAAAAAGAAATTGAATGAGCCATCAATGAATTCCTTAAGAAAAAATCCCCAGGACCAGATAGATTTACAAGTTTCTACCAAACAGTTAAAGAACAATTAATTCCAATATTACATAAACTATTTGGAAAAATAGCCAAAGAAGGATTCCTACCAAATTCCTTTTATGACTCAAATATGGTGCTGATGCCTAATCCAAGATTAGACAAAAAAGAAAAAGAAAACTATAGAACAATTTCTCTAATGAATATAGATGCAAAATTTTAAAATAAAATACTAGCAAGGAGATTATGATAGTATATCACCAGGATCATATGCCATGACCAGGTAAGATTTATACCAGGAATGCAGAGCTGGTTCAATATAAGGAAAACTATCAGCATAATTGACTATATCAATAACAAAAACAACATATATTATATGACTATCTTAATAGATACAGAAAAAGCGTTTGACAAAATGTAACACCCATTCCTAAAAGACCAGAGAGCATAGGAATAAGGGAGCTTTCTTTTAAATGACAGAAGTATCTATTTAAAACCATTAGAAAATATTAACTGCAATAGAAATAAACTAGAAGCCTTCCCCATAAGATCATAGGGGAAGCAAGGATGTCCATTATCACCACTATTATTCAATATTGTATTAGAAATGTTATCTTTAGCAATAAAAGAAGAAAAAGGAATCAAAGGAATTAGAATAGGCAATGAGAAAACAAAACTACCACTTTTCAAACATCATAAGATGTTATACCTAAAGTACCCTAGAGAATCAACTAAAAAACTAGTTGAAATAACAGCTTTAGCATAGCTGTAGGATATAAAATAAACTCATATAAATCATCGGCATTTCTGTATATTAACCCAGCAGCAAGAGATAGAAAGAGAAATTCCATTTAAGATACCTGTAAATAATATAAAATACTTGGAGTCTCTCCACCAAGTTAAACTTAGGAAGTACATGAATAAAACTACAAAGCACTTTTCACACACAAAAAGTCTCATCGGAAAAAAAAATCAGTTGCTCATGGGTAGGTAAAGCAAATATAATAAAAATGACAATTCTACCTAAATTAATTTACTTATTCAGTGCCATACCAAACTATCAAAAATTATTTTATAGAGCTAGAAAAATAATAACAAAATTCATCTGGAATAACAAAAAATCCAGAATATCTAAGGAATTAATGAAAATATATGCAAAAGAAGGTGGCCTAGCCATACCAGGTGCTAAGGAAATTCCATTTCATTCATTTGCTCACACTTGAAATTTCACAATTGCATTCAGATATTCATGGTATCAGTACTGCTAGGGGCCTTGGGGTTATCTTGCCCTACCTAAATAGAAATACCTTCTATAACATCTTTAATAATTGAGATACAGCCTTAAATTGAAGATTTCTAGTGATGCAAAACATACAAGGACCTGGAGCATCTATTTTCCTTTTTTTGGACAGTTTAATTTTTAAGAATCCTTCAAATATTTGAAAATTATTAGTATGTATCCTCCCTGAACAAATTCACTCATCCCTCCAGACTAAAAATCTCCATTTCCTTAGGCTGATCTTTATGTGATACTGTTTCATGCTTCATCATTCTATTTTCTCTCTTCTAAAAAATATTCATGTTTGTCAATGTCCTTTATAGTGTCTAGAAATGTGCATAATTCAGGTATGGTTTGCACATTATAGCAAATATTCCCTTGTTTCATCCAGATACTACACTTGTATTAATGAAGCTTAAGACCAGCTGATTCTTTTTTGATGGCTATGAAACACTGTTGACTTATGAGCTTGTATTCTATTTAAAAAATTCTCCATACAAAGTGCTGATTTGATTTTTCTAAACCAGTTGTTCTCAGAGTGTGGTCCATAGACCCCTTTAGTTCCCAAGACTCTTTCAGGGGATCCATGAGATCAAAACTATTTTCATAATAATATTAAGGTATTGTTTGCTTTTGTAATTACTCCTCCTTTTCCCAACTACCTAGCTGTGTAAGGATGGATTTTCTTCATATACCTCAACAAAAATGATATATTTCCGTAAATTGAATTCAGAAGCAGGTATAAGAATACGGTTACTTTCTATTAAGCAATACAGATGCAAAAATATGTGAAATAATGACTCTTTTCTTGCTATTTTTTTATTTTGGAAAAGTTATTGTTTGTAAGAATATGTTAATAGAAACATGTAATGGGTTTATTATTGCTGTTTTAAATTAATTAATAAATATTTTAAAATGTCATTATTTTAAATTTCCAGCACGGTAAAATATTGGCAGAAATAACTTATATAAACAAAATCTCTTTGTGGTACTCAGTATTTATTAAGAGAATAAAAGGATTCTGAGATGAAAAAGTCTGATAGCTACAGTTCTAATCGAAGTGTATAACTTTACATTCATCCCTATTAAATTTTATTTTATTCAGCCAATTGTCTTTTCCATATCCAATCATAATATACCAGTTTTGTTTTATATGCAGATCTGCTAAGCATTTCATCTATAGCTTCCTTTGAATCATTGATTCAAAGAATCCTGAAATGTAGGTCCTCCTCCTCACTGCCTCATCTGCTTTCAAAGATCCAGTCAAGACCCACCTCTCCCAAAAACATGCACTAGTTCCCTCCATCCCCCAAGTTACTAGTATTCTCTCTCCTTCCACAAATAGCTTAGGATTATACTTACCTGTATACATAGGATCATAGACTTAGCAGTTTGAGGTCATCTATTCCAACCCCCTCATTTTATAAATAAATAAATGGAGGCTAAGAGCATGAAATGATTTACCCAGAGCCACCCAGTGACAAAGCCTGGATTTAATTCCCAAATTTTGACTTTAAATCAGACCTTTGCTCATAATATCATTCTACTTCCAATATTGGATCCCCCTGGTAGAATGTAAGCTCCTTGAGGACCAGAACTATCTTGTTTGACTATCCTCAATGCCAATGGCAATACTTTGCTCAAGTAATTTTAAAATATTTGTTGAATTGAATTGACAAAAATATTGAAAAGAATAAGACCAAAGACAGATACCTAGAGACCTCTCTCTCTCTCTCTCTCTCTCTCTCTCTCTCTCTCTCTCTCCCCCCGTATATATACGTATATGTATATACATATATAATATATACATATATATGCATACATATACATATATATCACTTTTGAAATCAATTCAGTGATTATTAGTCTTTGGACCTGGTCATTCAACCAGTTCCCAGCAAACATACTATAATTCATCCAAAATTTCTCCATCTTGTCCCTAGCAATATCATGAAAGACCTCTGCTTCTTAAAGTCCCTTACTACCTTAAAGAGTCAGCTCAATTTCTACTTATATAGCAATGCTTTCTTGATACCCCCAAACTCTAGTGCCCTCCCTCCACAAGCTTTTTATCTAATCATATATTTACATATATATGACATATTCTATATATATATATTCAATATATAATTGGATTTATAGATGCATGACTACATTTTATATATGTATGTATATACATATATATGTATATATATCTGCCTGTGTGCATGTGTGGCGAGAGAGAGAGAGAGAGAGAGAGAGAGAGAGAGAGAGAGAGAGAGAGAGAGAACGAAACAGTGGATACAGAATAGTGAATAGAGAACTGACCTTAGAGTCAAGAAATCCTGAGTTCAAGATCTGTCTATGGCATATACTGGTTAATTGACCTTGGGCAAATCTCTTTACCTTTCAGTGCTCTTGGCATCTCTCTAAGACTATAAATTGCAGAGAAGGTGGTGACCTGCCTTGGTAAAGGAAGTTTGTCACCAGGAGCTCATTGAAACAATGAAATGATATCAGTCTCTTTCCCTTGTCCTATATACTTATATATGTATATGTGTATTGTGTCCTTGACAGAATGTAAGCTCCTTGAGGGCAGAAACTGCTTTATTTTTGTCTATATATCCCTAGCACCTAGTACGGTGTCAGGCACAAAGTTGATAATAAACACTCACTGAGTGATTGATGTAAAGTTTACCTAAGGAGAAGGGAGATAAGAGGATATGATCTAAGTGGGGAGAACAATAGGAACCAGGTCCAGAGTTAGGAAAGCCTTGGGTGCATGTGGAGGTGAAGAGTCTCATCTTATTCTGTTGAAATACAGATTTCGGAATCATCATCAGTGGGAAATAAGGTTAGAAAAATAGTGGGGAAGGGGCAGCTAGGTGGCATAGTAAGTAGAGCACTGCCCTGGAGTCAGGAGGACCTGAGTTCCAATGCAGCCTCTTACAAGAGGACCTGAGTTCAAATTTGATCTCCGACACTTACTAGCTTTGTGAACCTAGGCAAGTCATTTAATCCTGTTTGCTTCAGTATCTTCATCTGTAAAATGAGCTGGAGAAGGAAATGGCAAACCACTTCTCTTGACCCTTACTAGCTGTGTGATCTTGGGCCGGTCACTTAACTCTGCTTCCCCTGCCTTCCCCCTCAAAAAAAAAAAAAAGAAAAACAGTGGGGAGTCATGCTATAGCTAGCTTTGGATGCCAAAGGGAAGAATTAGGACTTGATCCATTAATTGGAAGGATTCTTTTATAGTCTTTCCAAGAGAAGTGATATGTTCTAAATGGTTAAAACCTATAGAACCAGTCCATTAGCGTGAATCCCTTGAACAGAGAGGATAGGAAGATGCTGAAGAAGGCCTAGAAGTAAACAGAGGAAGAGGAACAGTCTGGATTGCTTTTAGGAGATTGGAAAGACCTCAAGCTTATCCCAAAAATGAAGCCCATCTTTAAAGTAACAATAATTGGCTGGCATTATGTAAGTGTGAGATGTGGAACCTCACAATTTCCAAAGAACTGAAAATAAACATTGCACATACAATGAAGATTGAGCAGTAGACGACTTACAGACAATGAGAAGCTTCAAAGAAGAGCAGAAGCAAAGGATGTCATCAGGAAGGTGCACACTTGGAAGAGAAAATGGGCTGGTCAGGTGGAGAGAGTGAGGAGTGACATGTGGACAAACTAGCTTCTCCTCTGTCATTCTTACCACATCAGAAGAAAGTGAGGAAGGTCCCACTCATGTTGGATGGGTCCTTTGTGATGAATTTATGGTAGGATATGGTGGAGTCATACAGGATGGGTAGGTATGGATGGGTCACGATTTGCATTGTTGGAAGGAAAGTTTAAATGGATGAGATCACAGATTCATTTGAGGATTTGAGGCTGGCCTGCTATGCGAGATGAATTCCATGGAGAGAGAACAGAGGAATAAGAAAATTTCTCCTCTCCCTAAGGATGCCATAGATATGTCTGTTCAACACAAATAGTTTGGCTGACATATCTAAAAAGGAATATCACATTTGATATTTTAAAACACAATTGCATCCACAGTAACACAGATTCTCTTTGGGATTTTCAATTTAATCCCCTCAGGGACTTATATAATACAGATTTCCATACTCTTGATCATCATCCAAAAAAAAATCAATATTCACGGAAATATCTGAAATCCTGCCTTCCTTAGAATACTTAAAGAAAACTTCAGTCCAAGCATGGGGAAATGTCTCTGTGCATGTGTTTATTGTATACATGAGTTAATATGTTTAGGAAAATAAATGCATATGAATGTATGTCTGAGTACAAATGTATTAGTAAATATTTAAGTATCTGTTTTTCCTATTAATTCTGTATGTAGGTGTTTTGTTCATTGTTTACCTATTGTCTTCCCCATAATAATGTGAGCTTTTTGAGAGCAGGGATGATCTACCTTTCTTTGCATCTCCAGACCTTAACACAGCACTTTCCCACAGTATGTGCTTAAGATGTACTTATTGACTATTGGCTTGTGTACTTACAGTGTGTCTGAGTGCCATATCCATGAACATTCATGTAACATTGAACATTCATGCAACAATGAACATTCATATACATGAAGGTATGTGTGTGAATTACATGTGTGTATATGTATATGCACATATATGTGTATATCCAAAGTGTTTTCATGTACCTGAGTGGATGTTGTCAGTAATGATGATGATGATGATAATTAACATTTATATTGCAGTTACTGTTTACTAGGCTTTATGATTATTGTCTTATTTGATCCTCACAACCACACTAAGAGGGATGTGCTATTATTATCCCCACTTTACAGATGCAGTTTAGTCCTTTTCGGTTGTGTCTGACTCTTTGTGAGCCCTTTTGGGGTTTTCTTGGCAGAGATACTGGAGTGGCTTGCCATTTCCTTCTCCAGCTCGTTTTACAGAAGAAGAAACTGAGGCAAACAGGATTAAATGACTTGCCCAGGGTCACAAAGCTAGTAAGCGTCTGAGGTCACATTTGAACTCAGGTCTTCCTCACTCTAGACTCTTGCTCTATCCACTCTACCACCTACTTATCACTAGTGCATGTTAGTGAGTGTATGTCCATGTACAAATTTGGGAGAATATGTATATGACTTGGTATATGCATATGCATGTAAATAAATGAATGTGTGCACATATGTTTATATATGAATGTGTGTGTGTGTGTGTGTGTGTGTGTGTGTGTGTGTGTGTGTGTGTGTGTGAAGAATGTGCAGGGAGAAAGGTTGAGAAAGAGCAAAAAAAGAGAAGAGAGTGTCTTAGAACTCCCTCAGTCCCCAAGTACACATGGGCTCCATTGCCAAGTTCTTCAGTCCACTCACTCCAGACCAGGTTGTTTATGGAACAAAGCATTTATTTCTCCAAATAATATTTGATGACAGGAGCCTGAAGAACATTAGAAAATGTTGGGAAAAATGCCAGCTTGGTCTGCACTCCCGCTGCAGGGAGGGCACAACTGAGAAGCTTGCCTAGGAGGGACATAAACAAACAAAATATCTTGCCCATTTAGGCAGAGGGGTTAAAAATACAGCCTCCCCATGCCTTTTTCTTTGAAAAACACATTCCTGAATCATTGTGCAGCCTTTGAAAACAACATGTTGTCACTTGTCAAAAGCAGTTTGCTGCCTCTTCTGACAAACGGGCCCCTCCAGATGGAATTCTCCTCTGGCTAAAGAATACTTCCGACCTCCTTGTGATGGCTGGGCACCCTGGACATACTGTCTCCTTTGTCTAGATGAGCTTGACAATAGTTCCCTTGCCAGGTGAGAAATCTCATGGCTTTAAAAGTCTCCACTGCCTCAGCTGTCTCGCCAGTGGTTCACGGCCTCTTTCGATCTGAACCTGTCCATAGATTACAGGTGTGATGAGGAATTGAGTTCTGTGGTTCCCCAGAACTCTTGGCAAAACCTTAATATCACCCCACTAGAACATTAGCTCATTAAGGGGAGGGAAAGTGTATCTATGCACTTATAAATTTGTACTTTATAAACAACTCTGTGTTCTCTCTCTCTCTCTCTCTCTCTCTCTCTCTCTCTCTCTCTCTCTCTCATTTTCTCTCTCTCCATGTACATATACATATGTGTGTATACACCCCCCCCACACACACAAACAGGATATATGGAAGGAAATCTCAGAGGGAAGGCACCAACAGAGTGGGAGAGAGTGGGGAGAAGTGGCAACATTAATAAATACTTCATCTCCTGGGCATATTGGTTCTATGATCCCAGATGGTAGGGAGGGCAAAGGGGGTCAAGAATATCATGTAAATATCATTGCCTAAATACTTTCCCAACAGAGTGTTTCCTGACTCCACATCTTTCAGAATCACAGAATGATGAAGTCATGGAAGAACAGAATATCAGAAGAAGAAAGCACATGAAAAAGGTTTTCTGAAAGGTCAATTCAACCTGAACCTGAACAAGAATTCCTGCTACAGCAATCCTTCACCAAATACCTCCAGGGAAGGTGAACTCATTATCTAGGAAATAGCTCATCTCAGTTTCAGAAAACTCTAATTTGAAAGATTTTTCCCCCTATCATTAATCCTAAAACTTCTTTGCTCGTTGTTCTTCACTTCCTTATTCATATCTGACTCTTTATGACCCCATTTGGGATTTTCTTGGTAAAGATGCTTGGATTTCCTTCTCCAGATCATTTTACAGATGAGAAAAACTGAGGTAAACTGGGTAGTGACTGAGTGACTGCCTGAGGGCTGGATTTGAACTCTGAAAGATGAATCTTCCTGACTCCAGGCCTGGCTCTCCATCTGCCATTCCACTTAGCTGCCCCCCCCCCATTTTATTTTGCTATTTCCACTAATTGATCCTTGTTCTGCCATATGTAGTGAAATGGAACATCTAATTCTTCTCCCAAGAGGCAGTCTATTAAATACTTGAAGACAGTGTATCTCTCCTCAATTTTCTCATTTTTATGCAGAATGAGTTCCTCTTGCTAAGCATTATTGGGCAGCTAGTTGGTACGATGGATAAAGTGTTTGACCTGAGTTTGAATTCTGTCTCATATGCTAAGTAGCTGTGTGTCCTTGGGGAGGTGATATAAACTCTTTCAGCCTCAGTTTCCTTATCACAATTCTTCACAATTCGGATAGAAGAGTCATGATAGGTAATATGTTAAATACATTTAGATAATATACTGAATTTCACATATATATGTTAATTTACATGCATGTATGTACATGTAAGTACATGTGTGCATAATATGACTTATTTGCATACTTTACAGTAATGTACAAATGGATATCATTGCCATGATTTCCCCTTATAATCATGTACATTTCACTCCTTTGAACAATATTCAACTTGTCAATGTTCTTCCTTATCAATCAATCAACAAGCACGTATTAAGCACCTACTATATGATAGACATAGTGATAGATGCTTTATAAAAAGGATGACACGTGCCACTTTCCGCTCATCTTTGTCTTTGGACAAAAATCTCAAACGAAGAGAAACAGCAGTCAAATTAATATTCATAGAGACCTTTGATTCTTGACCTCCTACCCTTTCATACCACTTTACCACATTCACTGTAGAAATGTAAAAGGATAGTTCGGGACTTGAATCGTTTTCTATTTTTATTTTTTTATGTTGTTCATGTGTCACTACGGCAAAAAATCACCTATTAGCCAGTCTCCTGGTGATGAGATTTTCCATAATTAGCTAAGTTGTTATTTGGACAGCAGAATGAATCTGTTGCTAGGTTCCTATTAAGAAGCTTCTATTTACTGGCATATTTTTTGAGAACCTAACATCATTTCTAACTCAGGTCAGTAAAGTCAATAAACATTTATTAAGAGGTAACTATGTGACAGGTTCTATGCTAAGAGCTGAGGATACAAAGAGAGACAAAAGACAGACCCTGATCTCAAGGAGCTCATAGTCTGAGGGAAGCAGCATGCAAGTAAACTATATAGAAACAAGATGATCTGAATTTGTCTATATTCAGGATAAATTGGGAATAAAGCAGGAGGGCAATAGAATTAAAGAGGATTGGGAAAGGCTTCCTGTAGAAGGTGGGACTTTAACTGGAATCTTAAAGAAGCCAGGGAAGCGAGCTGCCAGGGGGGCAGATAGGTGGTACAGTAGATATAGTGTCGGGCCTGGACTCATCTTCCTGTGTTCAAATATAGACTCAGACACTTACTGGCTATGTGATTCTGGGCAAGTAAATCACTTAACCTAATTTGCCTCAATTTCCTCAGCTGTAAAATGAGCTGGAGAAGGAAATAACAAACCGCTCCAGTTATCTTTGCAAAGTAAACCCCAAATGGAGTCACGAAGAGTTGGACACACCTGGAATGACTGAACAATTAGACATGAACAATAATAACGTGAAAGCTGGGGTGGTGGGGGGTGGAACTAAGGAGAGAAAGCATTCCAGCAAAGGGGGATAGCATGTGTAAATGGTTGAACTACCAGACTGTTATTTTGCTATGGCTTTCTCTACTAAAAAGTGCTGTTTCCCTTTATTTTTTTAATCTTTCCCTTGATATTCTCGACCTTTTGTTCCCCAAAATGAGTTTTGTTATTATTTTGCCTAGCTCTGTGAAGCATCCCCTTGATAGTTTGATCAGTATAACATTAAATCTATAAATTAATTTCAGCATTATTATAATTTTGTTGTAACTGGCACAGCCCAGTCGTGAGCAATTAACTTCAATTATTTAGTTGTTCTGTATTCTTTAGGGTACATTTTATAATTGTATCTGTACAGTTTTTGAGTGTGTTTTCTAGATCACCCCCACCCCCAGATAATTTATGGATTTTCAGTCATTTCGAATGGGCCTTTTTTGTTTATTCCCTATTGGATTTTGCTATTTCAAGTCCTGTGACTGGATAATAGACCTCCACCTTCCCATCACCCTTTCCTATATAACCTTCACTCTTTTCTGAAACTAATCTTCCTTCAGTTATTTAACTCCTTGACTCAAAACTGTTCAAAGACTCCATATTGTCAATCCAGAAAATTCCAAAAGAGCCTTGCATCCAAGACTCTCCATAGTTCTTTTGGCCTTTCCCCTAGGTTAGCTCATACCTTTTGGGAGTCAGTATGGCTCAGTAAGAATTATGAATTTGAAGTCACAGGATTTGGACTCAAATCCTAGCTCTGCTATTTTAGTACCTGTGTTACCTTGGGTCAGTCATTTAACTTTTCTATGTTCAGGTCTTTATAAAATAAGGAGGTTGTCCTAGAGTTCCTTGTAGGTCCTTTCCAGTTTTTAATCTATAATGCAATACTTCTTGCCATCAGGGCCATACTCTAGACCAGGGGGTTTTAACCTGAGGTCTGGGAACTTGGTTTAAAATTTTTTGATAACTATATTTCAGTATAAATGATTTCCTTTGCAACACTAGGTATTTTATTTAATGCATTTCAAAACATTATTTTAAGATAGAGTCTATAAGCATCACCAATCTACCAATGGGATCCATAATACAAAAAAAAAGTTAAGAAGCTCTTGTCTTGACAAACTGGCATCTCAGTGGTATTGTTGATAGACTGATAATGGACTTAGATTCAAGAAGACCTAAGTTCAAATTCTGCCTTAGAGCATTACTTAGTTTCATGACTCTAGGCAAGTCATAACCTCTTTCAGTCTCAGTTTCCTCATCTGTAAAATAGGGATAATAATAGTACCCACCTCCCAGGGCTGTTATGAGCATCAAATGATTGAACACGTGTAAAGTGTTTCACAGCCCTTAGAGTGCTATACAAATGCTCACTGTTCACTTTACATACACTCTATACTTCCTCATCCCTGTGTCTGCCCTTTATGGTTAAAATTACATCTCACCTTTGTTTTTTAATTGCAATACATCCTTTAAAGTCCAATTTAAATTCTTCCTTCTTAGTGAAGTCCCCCTCCCCCCAACTCTCCTAGTCAGTAGTGACATCCTCCGGTCAGAGCTGTCATAGTCTTTCGAGTGAACCACTATTATTCAGTTATCAAACAGTATTCTATTTGCCAGTAGGGTATACATTCTTTGAGAATAGGTATTGTTCTGTTTTTGTCTTTCTATTCCCAATACCCAGTTCAGTGTCCTGCACACGGTAGATCTTATTCCCCTTACTGGAATATAAACTCCATGAAGGTAGGAACACTCTCTTTCTCTCTCTCCTTTACTCTCCCTCCCTCCTATAACTAAAAATGCTTGTTGAATTGAGTTGAATCAAAGCTAACCAATAGGGATGTTGAAAGGAAAGTGTTACATATGTGTGTGCACGTATGTATGTATGTATATGTATATGTATGTATATATAATACCCCAATTATATGTTAAGACAATTTTAACACTTTTTAAAGTTTTGAGTTCCAAATTCTATCCATCTCTCCATCTTTCTCTACTCTCCCCCTTCTCTGAGACAGTAAGCAATCAAATATATGGTATACATGTGCAAACGTAAAACAAATGCAAGCATTTTATAAGAAAAGTGTATTTTCATAACGTTTCAGAGCTTAAAAAGTGACTGTGTTTTGATTAGAATCAGGGGTGTGCAGATAAATGGTTAACAACCAGCTTACCAAAAAGCACAAGAGAAAATAATATGGATTTATGTAGCCTGTATTTATATAGATACTGAGCTATGTGCTTTTTATAATTGTTATCTCATTCGATCCTCACAACAACCCTGGGATATAGATGCTATTTTATCCCCATTTTACAGTTGAGGAAACTGAGTCAAATGGAGGTTTATGAGTTGCCTGGAGTAGCACAACTAGTAAGTATCTGAGGTCAGATTTAAAGTCAAGTTTTCCACACTTCAAAACCAGTGTTTTCTCTGCTGCTCTACCAGCCACCTCAAGGCACTGTTTAAGCTTAATCTGCATTATTGGTATTTTCTTCCTTACTTTCTTAAGCTTAGGCAATCAACAAAACAGTAAACACTTTATAATTTCTTTGATTGAAATATACTGAAAATTTGGAAGTCAGCTCTTTTGTCCTGTATGAGGGAACTTCAGCACTCCCTGAATAGAGTCCTAAGTCGAACCTACAATTAGATCTACAAAAGAGATTGAATCTTAGCACTTTTCATAAGCTGAAGAAGCAATTCTGACTACAAATCCAACAATGACCAATATTTATTAAAAACTTGTTATGTGCACTAGAGATCCAGAATCAAAATACAATATGGCCATTCTCAAATGAGAGAACAGAGACCCAGAGAGGGTGTGACTTGCCAAAGGTCACACCATAGTAAATATCAGAGGCTGGACTCACGCCTAAGACTTCTGACTCCAAAGTCAGCACTCTCTTCACTAAGCTATACTGCTTCCAAACATGGTAGAGGACCCAGCCTCAACCACTACTCCCAATGGTTTCTGCTTTTGTTTTGTCCCAGGTCTGCAAGTTTATTACTGTAAGGAACCTTTCGGGAAGAAACTCCTTTTACCGGTGGCACCTTCACTGAGCTTCCCTCTTAAAGAGTGATTTGTGACTTGTTCCATAGTCTTCCATAGTCAGTGTGTGTCAGAGGCAGAATCTGAACTCATTTTTTTACTCCAAGGCTGTCTTTCTATCACATTACACTGCTTCCTATGAGTGCAAAAAAGTTAAAAAAAAAACTCAAACAATCCATTATTACCACCATAAATAGTCCATGACATTTAGGATAACTGTAACACCTCGTTTAGGAGAGCAGAATGGTTCTAGACAAGCTCAGTTCATTTGATGAAATTTCTAGTCTTAGGCTGTCCAAAACTTAGCAAATGTGTAAAATCACAGGGCCTTAGGCTTAGAAGGGACCATAGAAAGTTCATCCTTTTCATTGTATAGATGAGGGAACCAAGGCCTAGAGGAGCACAGTAACTTTCTTAAAGTCAAATAATTATTGTTAGAACAAAAATTAAAATTATAGTACTTAAAACTAGGAGCCTTAAAGAGCTACTACAGTTATCCTTTTCACATTGTGGGGTTGGGGGCATGGCACCCCCACAATCTGGAAAATCTGCATAAAAGATTTTGGTCCTCCCTTCATATCAGAGAAGAAGCCTGAATTATTTGGTATTAAAAGATGAAATATGCTGATATTATACATACTACATACATATTTTATGCATTTCTGAGTTTCTAAACTTTTCTGTGTTATCTGGCTTTCACATGTCATTTGCATATTCCGTAAACCCCTCCCCCCCAAAAATTCCCATTTAATTTCTTGTGCTCACCTGTGACATATTGAAACCACAACGGGGAGAGTCACAATGTGGAAGGGATAACTGTATAACAGCCCCTCTACTATAGCATGCTCTTTACAGATGAGGAAACTCAAGCCCACAAAAATGGTTCAAGGTCAAAAAAATAAGTTAGTAAGAATCATGATTACTAAAGGGCTCCTGTCTTACTGCAAATCCAGTGCTTTTCCCATGTTACTACACCATGCCTTTACCTTTAGCACCCTGTGCTCTGGCCTCCTGGATGCCCCTAGGTTCCATGGCATAAAAATGGTTGGCAAAGACTCATCTCTATGTCAGATGGAAAGAGATAGGCCCTGCTCTCACCAAAGCTCAGTCATTATCATGAAGATATTACTCAGGGCCCTGAGCAACAGTGCCAAGAATAGAACCCCTAATTCTTGACTATCAGTTTTGTTCTCAAATGGGCTTGACAACACCTACCTCAGGAGAAAGTACCCCTAGATCTAATGGGGAGATGTAGTTGTGCTTCACTCTCTAAATATAGTGGCACTCATCAGAAAATGAAGACTCAGGCCAGTTTCACCCTCCTCTACTCAGAAGGGGGTAGGGAAAGAGTTCCCTGAAAAAGACGCATCTGCCACTCACTTCAACATATAATAATTTTCAGATTGAATCGTTTCTTGAAGCCCTGCAGCATTTTCCCCAGCCTGCTCCCTCAGACAATAGAATAGCCTTAGCATTCCCATGGAACCTCATAGCCCTCTCTCCCTGCTTGATGTCAAGGTCACTCAAATGAGACCAAGGCTTTTGGAGCTGTTGACATGAATTAAAGGGTGCTTCCATCAGGACACTTAGGGACTCCATCAGGTAATTTATCATCTTCTTGCTATATACAGTACTATTACCACTCTAACCTCCCAGAAATACCCAAAACTCCAGACATCCTCTTCCATCTTGCTATAAGTCAAAACATGTTTCTTAGAATCATATTGAATCTCAGATTTGGAGAAGACCTTATTAGTCATTTAATCCAATCTCTCCCCACATGCAGGAACTACTCTACAACTTCCTCAACAACTGGTCTGCCAATTTCGGCTTGGAGATGTCCATTGAAGGTGAACCCACTCCCTACTGAAGGATCCTATTCCATTGTTAGCCAGCTTAAATTATTGGGAAATTATTACATTAAGTAAAAATTTACTTCTCTTTATATCCTAGTCCATTGTAACTGATTTTCAGGGACTTAAAGGTTTCCACAGAAGAAAAAAAGTTGTCAACAATGCTAAAGGCATTAGGTCTTTAATTTTTTTTTAATATGAAACCATGACACTATTTTAAGTCACTTGATTTTTTAAGTATATATTAAATTTAACATGCTCATATCAACAACACTGTCCTGATTGTCTGTATCCTCTTCCAAAATGCTTTCTATTCCATCTTTTTTTGTATTTTTAAAAGTTTGTCATTCCTTCCTTTCTTTTTTCTTCCTTCCTTCCTTCCCTCCTTCTTTCCTCCCTCCCTCCCTTCCTCCCTCCCTTCCTCTCTTCTACCTCCTTTTCATTCTTTTTCTTTCTTCCTTCCTTCCTTCCTTCCTTCCTTCCTTCCTTCCTTTCTTTCTTTTTCTTTCTTTCTTTTTCTTTCTTTCTTTCTTTTTCTTCCTTTCTTCCTTCCTTCCTTCCTTTCTTCCTTTCTTCCTTCCTTATTTTCTTTCTTCCTTCCTTTCTTTCTTTCTTTCTTTCTTTCTTTCTTTCTTCCTTTCTTTCTTCCTTTCTTCCTTTCTTCCTTTCTCATTCATCTGTATCACTTTCTTCCCATTGTCCCTTCTGCTTCCCCAAATAAAATCCTTCTCTTGTCACAATAATTCTTTTTTATTATGGGTGCATTCAAACCCATACAAGGTAAAGTACTCCATTTTGGATGTTCAGTATGAGGATGTTGGGATAGAAGGGAAGAGAAGAGATGGTACTTCACTTTGGATGTCCAACACAGGGATGTTGGAGTAGAAGGGAAGATAAGAGATAGCTCATGATCACATGCAATGAAATAAAACAGATATGAATGAATTTCAGGAGGGATCAGGATATGTAGAGTCTCAGATTTGGGTATAGTCATCTGCATGCCGTGGGGGGGGCGGGGGGAGAAGAAGTGATAGGTGACCTCCTGCCCTGGTTATCTTAGACGTTTTTCATTACTCCTCTTCTTTGGTGCTGAATTTCTGGATTGATAGAGGGCTGGGCCTGGAGTCGTTAAGATCTGAGTTCAAATCTGACCTCAAGACACTTAGTAGGAGTGTAACCCTAGGCAAGTCACTTACTCTCAGGTTTAGTTTCCTCATCTGTAAAAAATAGGGATAATAATGGCTCCTATCTCCCTCCTGGTGTTTTTATGAGGATCAAATGAGATAATGTTTGTAAAGTCCTTAGCATGGTACCTGGTATCTGACACACAGTAGATGATTAATGCTTGTTTCTTTCCTTCCTTACTTCCCCCACAAAAAGATCATGCTATAATCAGGAAAATGGTAAGGGGTTTGTTGAGGTGGGGAGAGCAAGATCTCACAAAGTTGCACATGGCTCACCTCTGATGTCACAGGCAGGCTAGATTCAACAAATAGCGCGACTGCAGAGGAATTGGAAGTTTTTAGTAATAAAGTTTCTAGATTACTGAGAAAAGGAAGAGGAGTTCCAGAGAAGGGGAACCATAGGCCTACCAAGCAGGAAGAGATGACATCAGTAGTGCATAGAAACCCTGTCAGAGAAAGATTAATCCTGAAAAGCCAGGAAGACTTCAGCACTACCCCAAATCTAATGTCCATTCAGTGGTCCTGGTTAATAATACTAACTTATACTTAAATTGCTCTTTCTATAATAGCAAACGTGCGACAAAAAAAGTGAGGAGAATGTGATTTCCATATAAGTGATTATAAGAAAATATATTTGGCGATATATATTTTCTGTCTTTATCTGTACAAATGTGCCTCAAATACAAATAATTAAAGACAGATGTTATAATTTTACTTGGAAATGGACCTTTTCATCTATCTGTTTTCTTTGCCTTATGGATAAAAAAAAAATTGTACCAGAGCTTGTTCCTTCAAGGTACTTAAAACTTCCTGTCATTTTAGTATAAAGTACTTTATGTTTTACAAACATCATATATTTGGATACTCCTGACATCCTTGAAGGGTAGATAGTTTAATCACTCAATCAACAAACATGTATTAAGCACCTCAGATGTGTTACCTCCATTTAATATATGGGGAAAATGAGACTCAGAGGAGCTTCAGTGAGGTTATGCAGAGGAGGGCAGTGGAAAGAATGCTAGATTTGGAATCAGAGGACCCAGATTCAAATTCTGACTCTTTCATGTACAATCTTTGTGACCTCAGGCAAGTCACAACTTCCTTGAGCCCCAGTTGATATATCTGTAAAATAAGCCTAGATGGCATCTGAGACCTCTTCTAGTTCTATCCCTTCCAAATTATCACAGCTTATAATGATTCGTATTCGTCGTCCACAATCACAGTTATTCAATGACAACACGTAGATTTGAACTCAGGTGTTTTGATGCCAAGTTCAGAGAGGGACCTTTCCATACAGAGCTTACTATCGGGGCAAGTAAAAATGAGTCTCCTCTTTACTCCCCAGGACAGGCCTTTCTGGAGTCCCATTCCCTCAAGACCTTGATGGAAGCTCAGAAGACTTATCTGATAAAGTAACAAATACTAAAGGCTTTTTTTTTTTTACAATTTATCAACTAATTTATTTTAAAATCAACCAATAATGAAGTGAAGAGATAATTGACAATGGGGCCTGCTAGGTGGTGCAGTGAGCAGAACAACAGCACTGGAGTCAGGAGGACCAGACTGCCTCAGATACTTAACACACTTACTAGCTGTGTGACCTTGGGCAAGTCGCTTAACCCCAATTGCCCTGCCTTCCCCCCTCAAAAAGAACTAAGACATAATTGACAATATTTTAGTTATGAGGAAGATCACAGCTAGAGAACTTCTGACCCTGACTATAACAATCCATGATTTATTTCCTTTCAGGAAATAAAATTTCAACATTTGGTTCACTCCAGATATTTATTAAAATATCTCAAAAGTATTCATATTTCTCCTCAATATGTGAGTTAAATTAAGGTTTTTTGAGGAAATAAGTTATGATTATTCTTTTTTTAGTCTTCTCAAACAACAAAGTGTTCACAGTGGGAATTCTTGGTCCTAGAACACATTGACCAAGGAGCTAATTCAAGATGAAGTCTTCCAAATATCAAACTCAATCAATTTTTATTTAGTTGAATTTTGAAGATTTGTAACTAAAAAGTGTCTTAGTGATCATGGGATCCAACCTCCTTATTTTACAGATAAGAAAGCTGAGACCCAGAAAAGGGCAGTAGGGGTAATATAGATGGAATGTAGCAGAGCCTAGATTTAGACTCAAATTTACTAAGTCCACCTCCAGTGCCCTTTCAATTCAACTTAAACATCTTGAGTTGGGAGAGGCAGTGCAAGGGGAAAAATGGTGCCAGATAAAAGAAATTAGAAAATCTGGGTTCTAATCCTATATTTGATTCATTTAAACTGTAACTCCTTAAAAATCTCCAATTATGTGTTCTTCAGCAATTAAGATTACTCTCTACCCCACCACTCCAATATATCCAAGTCTGATTTAATTCAATTCAATTCAATTCAAAAGTATAGTGTAGTACAGGAATTCTTAAATTTTTGTATCATGGACCCTTTTGACAGGCTGGTGAAGTCTATTCTCAAAATAATTTTTTTTAAACACATACAATAAAATACAGAGGATTGCAAAGAGAACCGATTATATTGAGCTGTAGTCATTGAAATCAAAAAGAAATCCATGGACCTTATGTTAAGTGAGCCTGATAGTGGAAGTAGCAAGGTACTTTTCAGAACACCTGAGTCTGTGCTTGAATTTTAACTTTTTAGTTTAAGAGTTTTGGGACCATGGAAAAGTCTTTGTCTCTCAATCTCCCTATCTGTAAAAAGAGGAACGGGGTTTGGACTTGACTCTAAAATCTTACCTAGCTCTTAATGTGCTGTGATTCTGTCTTTGTATTTGATTATTTGATTCACTGAAGTCAATACAGCTTATTCTAAGTTAAGCAAGAAACATTTATGAAGCACCAAATGCCGTGAATTGTTTTAAGTATTAATGGAGATACAGAGATAAATACCACATTTATTGATCCCTCAGAAAGCTCATGATCTGTTAGGGAAAATAATTCATAGACATATATAACTATTAGGTGAAACTCTATAAGGTTGGCCTCTTCCAGGGACAGTTGATGAACCTCAAAGGGTCAACAAAGCCTCCCATTCCCCAAATACACTATAACATCAGAAAGGGAAGTTTCTAGCAAAAAAAAATTCCCAGGGTTATCCTGGCAGTGCAGAATTGTGATATTTTCCCTCTTTTTTGGCAAATGCTCCCAGGCTTGGCTGGCTTTCTTAGAGGATCCATCTTCCTTGTCCTCACTCCCTCATTACTTCCAGCAAATTCAGAAAACACAAATACAAACAAATCAGGAGATTGGCAATGTGGTATGCCATATTCTCAAGAGTGAGGAACCCACAGGCCTGACTTCATTAACTAATGGCCTGTGGAGAGCTGGAATGGGACTCACAAAGCCTGCCAGATTTTAAGGTACTCTCTGAGCTAGAGGTATTACTGATAGATGCTAGAGGGCATTTCCTCCTCTGTTTTTCCCACTTTCCATGTAAAACTTTATGAAACAAACCACAAATTAGAGCAGTTAAAAATAGAATGGGCTACTCTCTGAGGTAGTGAGCTAACACCAGAGATATCCAAGTGGAGATGGATAACCACATTTCAAGGAAACTGTACTACTTCAGGCTGAGATTAGACCAGTTGACCTCTCAGCAGTGCTTAACATTCTATGATTCTAACATCCTGCATTTCTATATAAAAAAGTTCTTTCCTCCTAAAATGATAGAGTTGGAAGGGGCCTTATAACATGGAACATTAGCCTTGTAAGGAACTTTAAAGATCAATCTCTCAAATTTGACCCGTCCTCTCCCCTCAAACAGCCACCTTTAATTCCAGACCTCACTATGTCACACCTAGATTATTGCAACAGCCTCCTCATTGGTCTCACTGCCTCAAGTCTCCACACTCCATGCTTCCATCCTACACGTGGTTCCCAAAGTAATTTTCCTTAAACACAGACTGATCACCAACATCCTTGGCTTCCTATTGTCTCTACGATAAAAAGTAAACTCCTCTGGTTTTTGTTTAAAGCCCTACATGACCTATCTTTCTAGCTTTAATAGACTTTAGCCTCCCTGTTGAACTCTGGGATCCAGCCACAATGGCTCTATTCGCCTCAGTTCCCTTGGGCTAATATTAGCACCTACCTTCCAGGGTTGTGAGTATTAAATGAGATAATATTTGTAAAATGCTTAGCACAATGTCTGGCACAGACTAAGTACTATATAGATGTTACCTATCATTGCTGTTATAATTTCTCATATACAATCCTCTAGTTCCCATTTCTATGCCTTTATCCCGGCTGTCTCCCATTCTAGGAAGTTAATGTACCCTTTCTCCTTACCATTGCTTCACAGAGACCCTCTTCTTACTTAAAGATGCAGCTAAGGCATCCCCTTCTGCAGAAAGCTTTTCCTCCTGGCCCACTGTTGGCACCCTCCCTCCTAAATTACCTTTTTTCCATTAACTCCTTTGTACACATTTGTATTTATTCACTTTATCTTTGTGCCATATATTTTTATATGTATTTGTTATCTCCCTCATTCAAATATAAACTCTTTGTGAGTAGGGGGTTTTGTACTTGTATCCCAAGAGCCTAGCGCAGCACCTGATAGATAGTAGATGCTTAATAAATACTCACTGACTGACTGATTGATTATCTAGCCCTGTTTCCTCATTTCGCCAAGAAGAAACCAGAGATCCAGGAAGGAAAGAGAGATTAAGACTACACAGAAAATTGCCAAGAGAGTCTAAACTAGAAACTGAGTCTCCTGATTCTTATGTCAATGCTTTTCCAGTAGTTTAAAGAAGAGACACAAAGTTACCAGGGATTCCATCAGCAAATATAGGACACATCCATCTTCTCTCCCAGATGGTTCTAGCAACATCTATGTAGGAGAAGCAACTTTGCTACTGATTACCTGAGGAAGGAATAAAGGATAAACTAGACAAATCACTTCCCCTTCTGGGCCTCAGTTTCCTTCCCTGTAAAATGAAGAAGATTGGACTAGACGACCTTTAAGGTCCCTGTTGGCCCCAGCTCTAAATCCTGTGATTCTATGAAGGTCACTGCCTTGTGTTGTATTGAATTTCTCATTACTAGAGGTGTTCATACATGTTAGAGGCTATTATCCAGTGCATAAGGATTTGGATTAGATAAAATGCCTTTCTGTTCTGGAATTTATACTTCACTAATAATAAGAACAACAAAAGTATCTTCATAGACCTTTAAAGTTTACAAAATGTTTTACTTATATTACCTCTTTTGACCTTCACCATAACCCTGAGAAGTAGGTGCTATTATTATCCCTGTTTCTCAGAGGAAGAAACTAAAGCTAAGGGAGAGAAAGTGCGCTGTGTAGCTAGAGGTATCTGAGGCCTGCAGGATTTGAACATCAGTCTTCCCGACTCTACATCTAGTACTCAGTCAATTATCCCACTAGGCTGCATTAAACCTCAGAAGCTACCTAATTTAACCTCTACCTGTAAATTTAACCTCTACCCCACATTCAACAAATGGATAATCCATTCTCTTCAATCCTCCAATGAGGAAGAATACACAAACTTCATTCCATTAGTTCTCTTGAATTTTCAGGTACTCTGGTGAGAATAGTAGGCTGGAATAAATTCCAGGCCAGAGACGAGCAAGTCATTCTTGAATGCTGATTGTAACCCCAAGTGGAGCTTGATCATAATAATGAATGATAATTATAATATATAATAACTAGCACTTATATAATAAAATTTGGAGGTTTTGCAGAGTGCTTTACAAGTGTATTTTATCCTCTCAACAGCCCTGAGAAGTAGGTGCTATCATTATTCTCATTTTACAGATGAAGAAACTAATGCACACAGAAGTTAAATGACTTGCCCAGGACCACAGAGCTAGTGTGAACATGGATTTAAATTCAGGCGTTCTTGACTCCATTGATGCAACACTGGACAATTTCTTGAAAAACAAAAAGCTTGAAAACAAGCTTTGTCAACCTCCCCACATTTTAAGAGCTGATTCTTATAACCAAATTAGAACCAGAAGATATCGGAAATTTAGAATCATTAAATGAAGGAATTTCAAAGTTGGAAGGATCTTAGGGGTTATTAGTACAATAGAATATACAAAGGAGATGCCAATGATTTCATGTTTTCAGTACCCCTCTCCTCCAAGCTATTATTCGCACATCCCCTTAGGCCCTAATTCCCTTGTGTTGTTTTACATCCTTATAGAAATTCCCAATAAAAGATATCGTTTCTGGCGCAGGGGATATGGAGGAGCTTAGACAGTTTGACTGTCTGGTAGAAAAAAATTCATAAAAGTTGCAATTAATTTGGTGAGGCAATACGTAGGTATATTGAAGTCCTGTTTCAGAGATGTTTTTTGCTTGGAGTATATGGCAAGGAGTCTACTTGGAGTGCGGGGATAATTATTATAATTATCATATCAACCTCATGTCATCTTCATCAATCATTGTTACCATCATCATTAGCTCTTGTATTTGGTTCTTTAAAGTTTACCAAGCATTTAAAAACACATTATTTCATTAATTCTTCACAACAAAGTTGTAGATTAGGCTTCCATATTAACTTCATTTGGAAACTGAGGCTCAGACACTTAAGGGACTTGATCAAAGCCACATAATAAATGACAAAGCCAGAACAAAAACTCACAGCTGATTCCAAGTGCAATAAAAAAGGCTGAACCACAGTCTTGTACATATGGTAGCACAGAAATATCACTGGGCTTAGAGTAAGAAGGCCTGGATTCAAGTATTAGCACTGCAACATCTCAGGAAAGTAACAACTTATCAAGGCCTCAGTTTTTCTTACTTGTCAAATAAAGAGAGTGGAGGAGGTTATCTCAAACTCTCCCTTAGAAGTACATCTGGAAAAAAAAAAGCAGGGGTATTTGATGCAATATAGTACAATGTCCAGACATACTTTCCCAGTCTATGCTTAGTTCTGGCTGCCCTATTTCATGAAGGATGTTGATAACCTGGACAGTGTCCAGAAGGGGGCAGTTAGGAAGGTGAAGGATTTCAAGTTCATGTCATATTAAGATAAATATTGAAAGAACTGACGATATTTAGCCTGCATATCTGAAGATTTAGGAAGGCCGTGACAACTATCTCCAAGTACCTGAAAATGGCTCCCTCTTCTACTTGCTGGCCCTTCAAATACTTGACAATAGCTAGTCTCTAGAAGAAAGTTTAGACTAGTTCCGCTCAGCCCCAGAAAGTAGAACTATGACCAATGAGTCAAGTTACAAAGAGACATATTTAGTTTTCCTATCAAGAATTATAAAATAAAAAAAATTCCAAATAAGCTTTTAGAACTACACACAAATGGAATGAAGTTTGTGTATTCTTCCTCATCGGAGGATTGAACAGGCTGAATTATCCTTTTGTTGAATGTGGGGTAGAGGTTAAATTTACAAGTAGAGGTTAAATCAGGTAGCTTCTGAGGTTCTTTACAACTTTAAAATTCTGTGATTCTATTAAATTCTGACTTGTTATATTTGTATCACACCATCTTGAAGACACCTATTACTGAATAATTTTCCTCACTGATAGAATCTTGGATCCAGTTTTGTAGGGTTTCATTATTCTCAAGATAGATCTGAAGGACACGTTATTACTGCTCAGTTTCCCTCCTTGATACATAAAGGAGAAGGAGTACTAGGGCATACCTGTTCATAGACACTGAGATTTTCTAGAATTTCTATTTGGAGTGCTATATCTGAGTAATGTGCCACATACCATTCTGAGCCCTGTGTTCCAGCTTGAGTAACTGGAAATGAGCAAGACCTGGTTACTTTATGTCCTAATTTTCTTTGCATTTCTGAGAAAGGGCTTGCTTGGCTCTGACATCTCTCACCTTTGCCTTTTAGTTCTTCACCTGTATTTTGTCTAGGGATCTGAATAATTACACTAACTCCTAAATCTCTTATGACTCTACCCCCATGCAATTGAAAACTTCATTTTCATATGGCCCAAAAGGATTATTGGATCATTTGGAAGCACACGTTAGTTAAAGCCAAATTGAAATTAACGAAATAAAGTTATAAGCTTCTCCTGGGACAATTCTGAAGCTTTAATGCTTCTATACTTTTTGCTACAGAGAAAATGAATTTACAATATTATCTTTAAACCAGCTGAGTGTAAATCTGAAATTTCAACTTTCCCGTCCATTCTTCAACAAATCTTTTTTACAGGGGTACCCACAGACCATATTGGGGAGAGAGAGCACCTCAAATATTTTAGTCTCAAAGGTTTCCTGCTCATTTTATCTCCCTCCTACCTTTGGCTGGACCTGTAGTAACTAGTAACTGCCATTCAAACACCTTCACGGGTCCTTTAGTATCTTTCTAGCCAGCAGCTAGAAGAAGCCCTCCTACTGAGTACCTCAAAGGCTGGCCACCAGAGGGTCTGGAATCAAGTGCAGTCCCAGTAATTCTGCCCTATTTCTCAGGTAGCCTCCCTTGGAGTCTTTTGCATGAATCACAGAGACTGCTTTTCAGATGGTTTCCTCAGAGTGCGCCATTAGCACAACCTTAAGCACTCGATTTAAATCGATTATCTGGGGTTGCTCAGCCCCGTGCTGCCAGACTATGGAATTCTGGAAGTGTCTTGGGAAACCACCACAGGCAAACATTATAGCTGTAATCCAAGTTCTGTTTCTGAAGCAGCTCAGAGCTCACTTGTGGGTTATATAAAATACTCTTTTGAATACTTTCTGTAGCATACCTGACAAGTCCAGCCTCTGCTTGAACATATTGAGTGGCTCTTTATATAATTTATTCCTTTATTTATTCATATATGGCATTTGTTTATAATGACAATTTACCACTCTGCATATTTACATATCACCAATGCACAACCCCAAAGTGCCACCACCCCCACCCCTAGGTGAAAAAAGAGAAAGGTCAAGATGTAGACAAGTTGACCATCCTAACAGAATTCTCAAAGAACTGGATCATGCTTTCATATGTATCCTCCAATATGTGGCCTTGACACAGTCTTGTTTATATGCATTTTAGAGACCTAAGTAGGTTACCAGCTTCCATGGGTATCTCTCTCTCTCTCTCTGTCTCTCTCTCTCTCTCTCTCCTTTTTTCTTCTCTCTTTAATATTCCTCTCTCTGTGTCTTTTTTCTCTATCTCTTCTCTGTCTCTTCTTTCATCTATTTTTTTCTTTCCTCCTTCACCCTTCTCTCTCTGTCTCTCTTTATCTCTGTCTCTTTTGATTGGAACCATTTCCCTGTGAGTCCTCTGTATTTCATTCTGAGCTACAAAATTTTAGTTCTTATGCCTTTCCTATCCCTTTTCCAAGTCCTGTGGTATCAGTTTGTCCATGGTGTAAGGTACTTGTCATATTTTTTCTTGCTGTCTCTCATTCTCCATCAAAAATTCTAAGATGTAGTAGTCATTGCTCATTGAACGTCTGACCATTTCTACCCCAGAAACCAATTTCCCATGTTGAGAATCAGATCCAAAATAGGATTCCCTCGCACTGTTTCCTTCATCTTTTGAGAGAATAAATTCTCAAATCAAGGCATACTTAGCTCTTCATGAGTTGGGTTGGTTAAGAGAGAGGAGAGACAGAAACAGAAAGAGACCTTCAGCTCCAGAGACAAAGACAGAGCTAAAGAAGGCAAACAAAATGGAACACCTCACACATGTGCATCATTCCAGCACAGAGGTCATGTTAATTTTCTCTTTATGATTCCGGTTTTAATATGTGCTGCTGAAACAAGCACAAATACCGAGACTCAAATCTGATTGCCATCTACTCATTCCTGGCTTTAGGAAGGGACCAGGGGACAAGGCCATGAAAATGGAACTCCTTTTATTCACCTTTATGACTCTTGAAATCTTCTTACTTTTAGACCCACTTCAGTGCTCTTTCCTTTCTCAAATTTTCTCGAAGCTCAGAGGGGTGGAGCCAAGATGACAGAGTGAGAAGCTCCTACCTGGATCTTTCCTTTGCTTCCATTACAGCCTACCTGCAACTGTTCTTGTTGGTTTCCATATCTAATCTCCCCCTCCTAACCCAAAGTTATAAGCTCCTCGAGGGCAGAATCTATGTTAGGTCTAGTGTCTTGTGCATGTCAATCAACATTCCAGATAGCCATAGTTTCATTGATAAACATGAGCACTCCCTCCGCTGACACAGGTTGCAATCTCTCTACCCTGCTCTTTGTCTGCACCATGATGTCCAGTCCCTCTACTGATCAGTTATTTTCTGGGCTTTCACCCCACCCCTCCTCGCTATCCCCATCATCTATACTCTCTTTCCTTCCCCACCTTGACTCAGGGTTGAACCATATCAACTCTAACCCGTCCATTTCTCTCAAGTCCCTTGTCCTTTTATCCTATCAAACATCTTGGCTTACCAAATCTCAGTCTTGGATTACTACCACCATCCACTGCCTTTACTCCTACTTAATGCTATTGAACAAACCAGTAGAAAATTACAAAATCACAGCTGGGCCCTCACTTTAGCAAAGGAATCTTTTACACTTCCATAATCTATTCAGTCTGCCACTTACTACAACAGCTTTTCCAAATCTTTTAATTTCCTCCTCAAATCTTCCATATCACCCCCATTCCCACCCTCTCTGCTAAAAGCCTTGGCTCATTTCACCGAAAACAATTGAGTCCATTCACCGAGCTCCTTCTTCATCTTTGTACCTGTTTCACATCACTCAGATGCCACATCCAACCACTATTACCCCTTTCACTCCTGTTTCACATGGAGAGTTGGCTTGTCTCTTTGCCAAGACAAACCCTCCTACATTCACAAGTGGTCTCTTTCCAACATCTGGCTGATTACCTCCTCTATCATGCCTATTCTCTCCCTTATCATCAATCTTTCCCTATCTATTGGTTGCTTCCCTATTACCTATAAACACGGCCATGTCCCTCCTATCCTCAAAAAATTCTTGCATGAGCCATTTATGCTTGATAGTTATCACCCTACATTCCTCTTTTATGCTAAATGCCTTGAGAAACTGTCTACAATAGGTACCTCCACTTCCTTTCTTCTCACTCTTTTATTAAGTCTTTGCAGTCTGACTTGTGACCTCATCCTTCAATTGGAACTGCTTTCTCCAAAGTTACTAATGACTTATTAATTGTCAAATCTAATAACCTTTTTTCAATCCTCAACCTTCTTGACCTGCCTGCAACCTTTCACACTATTAATAACCTCTTTTCCTTGACATCTTCTTCTCTCTAGTTTTCCATGACAGTACTCTATCTTGGTTCTCTTGTTTGGTTCTCCTCTCTTTGACCACTCTTTCTTAGTCTCTTGTGCCAGATCATATCTACTAATGGTACTTGTCTACTAGGGCTCTGTCCTAGGCCCTCTTCTCTTCTCCCTCTATTTCACTTGGTGATATCATCAGCTCCCATGTTTTCAATTATTATCTCTATTCAGATGACTTTCAGATATCCTTGCCCAATCCAAAAATCTTTCCTAATTTCTAGTCTCACATCTCCAACTGCCTATTAAGCATATTGAATTGGATATCCTCGAGACATCTTAAACTTAACGTGTCCAAAACTGGACTCATTGTCTTTTTTCCCCTCCACAGCAAAGGTGTTCCTTTTCCTCACCTTCTTATTACTGTCAAAGATACCATTATATTCCCAGTCATTCAAACTCTCAACTTAGATGACATCCTCAGTTCCTCATTCTCTCACACCCCACCATATTCAACTATCAAGTTCCGTTGTTCCTAGCTTCATAACATCTCCCACATCGATCACCTTCTCTTTTCTGATGTGGCTATCATCCTGGTGCAGTCCTTTATCACCTCACACCTGGACTATTGCAATAGTCTATTCAGTGGTCTCCCTGCCACAAGTCTCTACCCATTCCAATCCATCTTCCACTCAGTTAATAAATTGATCTTCCTAAAATGGAAATCTGATTACATCATTGCTTTATTCGGTAAATTGCAGTGTCTCTCTATTATTCTCAAGATTTTGTTTGGCTTTTACAGCCCTTCAGAAGTAGTCCCCTTCCCATCTTTCCAATATTTGTATACCTTACTCCCCTCCACATTTCCTGTGATCCAGAAAAAGTAGCCTTCTTGCTCTTCCTTGTACAAGACACTCCATCTCCCAACTCTAAGCATGTTCACTGTTTATCTCCCATCCCTGAAATGTTCTACTTCCTCATCTCTAGCCTATCTTCCCTGGCTTTCTTCAAGTCTCAGCTAAAGCCTCAACTTCCTCAAGAAGCCTTTCTCAGTCCTTACTCTTTATGCTTTCCTTCTGAGACAACCCCCTCCCAATATATCTTGTACATAATGAATGTACGTAGTTGTTTGCATGATATATCTCTAATTAGACTGTGAGTTCCTTTAGAACAGAAACTGTGTTTTGTCTGTATTTGTATCTCCAGTACCTAGTACAGTTCCTGGCACACAACAGGTGCTTACTAATCCTTACTGAATGATTGCCTTGTTATACCATAGTACATGATGTTTGTGAATTGCCATAGCTGAAAAATCCATTATCTGTGGCTAACCTCCTAGTAATGGGCTTCTCATGACTTACTAAAGCTGGGTCTGCTGCTGGTGACCTCTGGAACCATTACCATCATTGACTTTCCTCAGTTTGCACTTCTCTGGCGTGACCTTCCAAACCTGTGGGTCACCTCCATGTCATGATGAGGCGTCATAGAACGTAGCCTCTTATCTGTAGGGGATCAGAGATATATCTAGGATTGGAAATGACCATCTAGTACAAATCCCACTTTCTGGGATCTGAAGACCATAGCAATTATTTGGCCAAGGCCACATAGATAATAAGTTGCAAAGCCAGAATTTGAACACTGGACCCCTCATCCCAAATCTAACACTTCACTCCACTCCACTGTAGCAAATGCTCTAATTATGTCAAAAGAGAGCTTTGGGAATAGTAGGTACATGATAATCTTGTGTTGAATAGAGTTAAACGTAGGAGAGGAAGTAAGAGGAGAAATGGGCATAACACATAGAGTATTCTCTAAGCAGGGGAGGAGGATGGTGATGAAGTGATGTGGGTGGGTTAGTCCTGAAGGGTTAGGTTCATCAGGACCAGAACTGAATTCCTTCTGAGCTTAACCTTCTGGGGATTATTTTGGTGAGAAAAGTTCTGGGTTGTTCATGGTGATCTGCCTCTGACTCACTTCTACTGCAGAAAGGCAGAATTGGTTATTTTCCCAGCATTAATATGAAACTAGTGTGGAAAGTAGGATGCGTCAAATGTATCCCTTCAGCTGAAAGTCATTGCTAATTAAATGGTGTGTGGGAGTAATTTAGGTCTCTGTCAACTATAGGTCATGCCAATATTTAAATCCCCTAGGGCTGGAAAGCAGCTGGAACAGTTATGGGAAAAATAATTACCATTTTACCTTTTTCGGGCAAATCTTGATTAACTTTCACCAAGGTAATGGAGCTAATTCCATCAATTCCATGATCTGACAAGAGTCAAGTGATGAACCAGATAGTTCACCTTATACTTTGGGGGGAATCCAAAGCACCAACAACCGAAAGGAAAAAGGTCAAAATATAGAATTATCCCATAACATGATAAGAAGTTTATCATCTGTATGGTTTATGGACTTCCATTTTCTTAGTGAATCTTCCGGAGAACCTTGGGAGGGAAAATGTGATTCAAATCCCAATTTTAGCTCTTTAACAACCACTTAACCTTGAATAAGTCATTTAACCTCTGGGACTCATTTCTCTTGTACGTAAAGTGTGGAGGATTGGACTAAATGGCCTGAAGGACTCTGAGTCTTTTGTTTCCATCTGCTCTGTTAGCTGAACCCTCCTCTATATGTTGTCTTCATAATTAGAATGTGAGCTCCTTGAGATAAACGATTCTCTCATTTTTCTATTTGTATTGCCTGAGCCTAGCACAGTATTTGGCACCCAATAAGCACTTAACCAATGCTTGTCCACTCCATCCCATGACCCTTCTTGGGTCCTTTCTGGCTGTAGCTCTATGACCCTTTCATCCTAGGAGCACACTTACTGTATCCATTTTATAGATGAATGGATGGAAACTCATAAAGTTGAATTGGTTTGCCTGAGGTCACAGAGTTAGGTCGAACCAGGGTTTAAAAGTCAATCTTTTCATTTCATAAATTGTGCTTTGGAGGTAGTCTATGTTCTTTAAGCCAAAAGAGCAGAATTGTCCCTTTGAAGTGATATAAAAGTAAGATAAATGAGGGGTCTTTGAAAACTCCCAAGTTGAGTCCTACTACAGACTGGTCTTGGGGAAGTGTTCTGATTCTCCAGGAAGTTATAGCTGCCCAAGGATTTGTCTGTATGTTGAAAAAAAGCCAATTAGTCACAAACCAATTTTTAAAGCAGATTATCCTTATTCATCCACAAAGTTGTCAAAAGTCATATATCTGCCACAGCATTATGTTCCAAATAGCTAGGACCAAAGGAAAGGGGAATTTATAGGGGTTTCTTTTAAAGATAGAAAGCACTTTTAAGATTATGGAATCTACCTTATTTTTATGATAAGAAAATTGGGTCTCGGAAAGGTTAAGTGATATACCAGGCCACATAGGAGTAACAGGCAGAATTTCATGCCATTTTTCTACTCCAATTCTCCTTTCTTTCTCTGCACTATGCTATGTTTTATGACTTTTCTTCATTCAGGCATGCTCTTTTCTTTGACCATATTCAGAAATATTTCTTCCTTGTTTCCCTGCCTACCCCTTCCCCCCTCCCCCAACTAATTACTTTTAGCAGGAAGCAAGCACAAATTAGTCATGAATTAGGTTTTAGTCATCATAGTCATAGATTTGATGTTGGAAGGGACGTTCCAGGCCATCTTGTTCAACATCTCCATTTTACATATGAAGAAATCAAGTCCTAGAGAGGTCAAGTAACTAACCTAAAGACTGATAAATAAGTGATATAGGTAAGGTTTGAATCCAGATCCGCTGACTATGAATCGGTTGCTCTGGTATAATGATTCATTGGTTTCTGTAGATTGGAAGTGTTCTGAGTTTTGTGAAATTTGGGGATGGTTCTTGCATGACAATTATGAACCCTTTCATTATTTTTTCAGATATCTGGAGTGGGGGTATATGCTTTCTGCTAGAAAATATGTTTCAGTGAGTTCAGTGGCCAAAGGCCACATGTCTGCATTAAAGAGAATTTCTATAGTGAACAAGGAAAGATCATCTTAGTCTAAAACTGGCCTGATGCTTTAAAGAGAAACATCCCCCAAATACAGCCAGTGACCAAGAGAGTTGGTCTAAAGATTAGAGTTCTGAACATAGTATGTTTGCTTCCAAGCCCCAGGAGAAGGTGAAAGACAAGCAATAGAGACCTTCACCAAAAGAGGAGGGGTTTATTTGTGTGTTCATTTGTTTGCTTGGTTGTTTGTTTTGAGGTGTGTGTGTGTGTGTGTGTGTGTGTGTGTGTGTGTGTGTGTGTGTGTGTATAAAGGATGGGAAAGGGAGGCAGGATGCTATATGGCATCATCTAGCCACTCAAGTCTAACCATTCTGCTCCTTCTTCCTTATCTGTCTCTGTTTTTGTCTCTGCCTCTCACCACTGCCTCTCACTGCTTCTCTCTCTCTCTCTCTCTCTCTCTCTCTCTCTCTCTCTCTCTCTCTCTCTCTCTCTCTCTCTCTCCCCCTCCCTCTTCTCTCTTTTCCTCCCTGGTTCCCTGTTCCTCTGTCCTTTTAACCATCCTTCACCATCTGTTCCTCCATTATTCTATTTCTCTCTTTTGCTTGGCTCTCTGCTTCTCCATCTCTACCCTTCTTTTCATCTCTGCTCCTGTCTTACCATCTTTGCCTCAAACTTGCAAAGTGTCCTAGTATATCTTCTAGATCCAATATTCCACCACCTAAGACTCCTTGCAATTCAAATGTTCTATGTTTGAAAAGACCTTTTATTTATAGCATTTTGTTTTAATCTATTTCTGTCTGTCTGTCTCTGTCTCTCTCTCTCTGTTTCTTTCTCTGTGTTTCTATTTTTCTCTCTCTGTCTCTCTGCTTTTCTCTCTTTGTTTCACTCTTTCCCTCTCTTTTTAGCCTCCTGTGTGACTCAGAATTTTATAGTTGGCATCCATTAGGATACAGGTAAAAGAATATCCCATGTAATCTTTTGTTGTATAAAAATGCGCATTTTTCTATCTTTAGATTTATTGTTTAAAAGTACATTTGTAATTTTAGGAGTCATAGTTTATAGTTTTGCTTGTGTTTATCAAGCTAAAAATTTTTCCTGAAGGCTACTGTGTCTATCCCTCAGTTTCCTTATCTGTAAAATAGAAGATTTGACTAGATTAGGGGTTCCTAAGCTTTTTTTATTTCATAGACTCCTTTGGCAATCCATTGAGGCCTATCACCCTCTATTAATAGTAACGTTTTTAAATAAATAAAACAAAATACCAAGGATTATACAGGAAACCAATAATATTTAAATGCGGTTATCAAAATATTAAAAAAAATCTTCACAGACTCTGGGCTAAGAACCCCTAGACTCAATGATATCACTCAGAGGTTCCTTAGAACTCCAAATTGTATGACTCTTTGGTTTTGCAAGTTCTCATTTAAGTATTCTCTCTTTCCAAGAAAATCTCATATATCTCATTGAGATTCACCCTATGGCCATACTCCTTTACCCAAATGTGAACAGTTGCTGACCAGTAGAGGTAGTTGAGATGAACTCCAAAACCTTCTTCTGGTGATATTCATTACTCAAGGGAAAATGAGGACCTAGGAGGGCCCTGATGGAAATAATAACCAGTTTCATAATTTTATCTCGAGCTAGGTCCATGGGCAGAGTCTGAAAAGGATTCTAGGACTAAAACTTTTCCTTCTAAAGCAAGAGTAAAGATTACTGTCCACAGAGAATCAGTGGCTAGTCATGGAAAGAACCATATATTGAGTCAAAATACCTCAGTTCAAGATTAAGATCTTCCATTCTCTCAATACATGGGTAAATTATTTAATCTTTCTTAGCCTCAGCCCTCTTCCCTTTTAAATTGGTGCATAATAAAATATACTTTCCTCCTCAAGCGAGACAATATATATGAAAGGGCATTTTAGCCAAAAAATTATTCTGAAGATTTGCAAAAAATCATTTTATGAAAATTTCTGTCACCCAATCTGAGGGTGGTGTGATGTAGCAGAAAGGCCACTTCTCTATGAGTAAAGAACTCTGAGTTCAAGGTTTATCTTGGTCAAGAACATGCTTTATGATCTTGGACAAGTCCTTGAGCCCCAGTTTCCTCTTGGCACAATGTGTAGGGGTTTTCTAAGACTTTTAAGATCTATGTTTTGAGGTCCTTCCAAGCACTGAAATTTTATGGTCTAACATTCTATACCAGTGTTTCCTTCTAGCTCTATTATTCTATACTCTGAACTCTTCCAGATCTACTACTATAAGGTCTAAGATGCCTTACAGCTCTAACATTTTATGTTCTAACATCTGTACCAGTTCTAATCTTTTATGTTCTCATGTTCTTCCCAGGGTTGACATTTTATGTTCTCAGATCCCTTCCAGCTCTGTTTCCTCTGATATTCTATGTTCCTCATAGAATGAAGAATCCTCACATTATATGTTCCTAGTTCCTTTCCAGCTCCAGTAGTCTAAATTTTAAGGTCTCTTACATAACAAATCTTCCATGTGTGAAGACCCCTTCTAACTCTAAGATATAAGGCAGCTATCGAGGCAGCTAGGTGGTGCAGTGGAGAGAGTACTGGGAGTACTGGAGCCAAGAAAATCTGAGTTCAAATTCAAGCTCAAGCACTTACTAGCTGGGTGACTTCAAGGAAATTATTTAACTACTATATGCCTCAATTTTCCTGTCTGTGAAATTGAGATAATAATAGCACCAGAGTAGTGAGGATCAAATTATATAATACTTGTAAAGTGTTTAGCACAGTGTTTGGCACATCAGTTGTTCAATTCTTGTTTGTCCTTTGCTCTTGAAGAGGAACCTGACATGAGAATGGTGATGTCATGACTTGCAAATGAATTGTATTTAAGTGAGGGAGGCTGTCCAAAGTCACCAGCCTCACTCTTTCCTCTGGAGCCATCTGGGTCCAGTGGCAACATATAGATCAGAATGATTGGAGATGGCCTAGGATGCAGTGGAAGACCTTGGCCTTTTTAAGATAAGATTTTGCCTAGGTCTCAGTTGATCTGAGGCAATGCCCATTCAGTAATTAAAGCTAGGTAAGAAATGAGGCAAAGAATGGCCTCTTTTACCTAGTAACGAAAAACAAAAATACAACAACAAAATCAATCTGGGAGTGGAAGAACCTCAGAGTTTCTGGCCAAAACAGAAACAATTGCTATTTATTCTCACTCTGAGCCATCAGAGACCAAACAATTACCAGGTGGGGCTTGGGCTGGGACCTATCCTTGGCCAATCAATGAGAGCCAGAGTCATTTGCATTCAAGGCATTTCTTCTTAGAGAAGAAATCTAGCCCATAAACCTCAAGATATCTTGCAAGATTTCAGAGATCAAAATTCATATTCCTTTGGGTGGAGTACATGTGGTATGATTCCCTACTAGAGCAGAAGGAGAGGAGGGAGGGAGAAGAGAGAAGGAAAGAAGAAGGGAAGGAGAGAAACAAGTTAGAGAGCAAGTCAGGAAGGTGGGCAGGCAGGCAGGCAGGAAGAAAGGAAGGAAGGAAAGAAAGAAGGAGACAGAGAGAGAGAGAGAGAGAGAGAGAGAGAGAGAAAGAAAGAAAGAAAGAAAGAAAGAAAGAAAGAAAGAAAGAAAGAAAGAAAGAAAGAAAGAAAGAAAGGAAGGAAAGAGGGAAGGAAGGAGGGAAGGATCCAAGTTGGCCAACTGGAATGGGCTACTTGGGTCCCCAGTGGGGCAGCTACTATTATTCACAGATTATTGTTTGTCCTTTGTTCTCATAGAAGACAATGCCATCAGGAAGGAGATGTCATGACTTGCAAGGGGCCATTTCCAGTCATCCTGATCTATATCTTGCCACTGGACCCAGATGTCTCCAGAGGAGAGAGTGAGGCTGGTGACTTTGCACAACCCTCCCTCACCTAAATCCAATTCACTTGAAAGGCACATTGTAAGGGCTCAATAAAATTTAGCTATTATTATTATTATTATCATTATTATCATATAATTATAATATGCTAGCACAAGGTTATTTTACATGCCATCTGAAAATTCATGCTAACACTGCTTTACAAGTGTAGATAAGATTAATTCAATTAAATGGAAAATCCTTTCCAGCATATCCATTCTCAAATCCTTGTCTAATTAGTAGTCAAGCTATTTAATGAATGTATTGGCCTTTTGATTCAGTATATCTATACAGGAACTTATTTCTACAATGTTGAATAGTCTTAGCAAATTTGAAACTTGGGTTTCAAAATGGTGCGCTGGTCAGTCATTATTAGAGGTATTTAGGACTCAAAGCCATGGTGCCCCACCTCTGATACCAGGGCTCATTCCTTCCTTTGCCTCCCTGCCCCTCCCTTCAACAATAATCTGACTGGTTTCTGTAGCCTCAGTCTAGTGACCTGTAGAATGTAAATCTGACTGAATTGTGAGCTATAAATAGAAGGAGAAGGAGAAGGAGAAGGAGAAGGAGAAGGAGAAGGAGAAGGAGAAGGAGGAGAAACGTTGGATTGAATAGAAGGTAAGGGAGCATAGGAGCAATACTTAGAGAGGCAGCCTTTAAGTTAGTGAATGATTCATAGCAGTGAGTCAGCAAGCCACTATAGGAGGAGATGCCAGAACTGTGCAGGGGAGGATGAGAGAGACTATCCCTCCCCCACTTCCCCTAGGTCCAAGCAGGAGTCACTCAAAGTCAATAGCAGTTGATTCACAGGCATCAACATCCCACTTTTCCTAACACAACTTGGAGATTTAGAAAGTCAAATAGGACAGAAAAATGAGTTTGGAATTGGCTGGATAATTGGAGGCTGGCACTCACTGACTAGCCTGGAATTATGTAATTCAATTCAACAAATATTTGTAAAAGTGTCTATTTATGTGCTGTGCCAGGTGCTAGGTGCAGAGAACAAAAAGATGACACCTGCAATTTCCTGCCCTCAAGTTGCTGATAGTCTCTAAGGGGAAACATGAGATATGTCACATACAAAATGAGCTATATTGCCAACTGTGGTAGGGGCAAAAGAAAGTCAGGGAAATTCAAGGACGGAGAGATCAATGTCTCCTGGGGGGTGATGGTGGAGGAAGAATAGAGACTTCAAAGAAGAGGTGAAACCAGAGTTGGGCCTTGAAGACAGGGAATCATTTCGACAGATGAAAATGGGCAGGGTATAGGGACTCATTGGAAACATGGAAGGTATCACAAACAAAGGCATACGGATAGGAAAATCTACGTTGGGAACAAGGGATAAAAGCGGTTTTGCTGAGTAGTGTATGAGAAGGAAAATATTACTTTAAACTTTACTTGTTAGACAGTGGGGTTATTGAATAATGGGCTGATGTGATCTTAGTGGTGCATGATCTAGCCTTACCCCTACCTCTCTGACCTTACCTGCCACCATTCCTCCAGAGAATAGACTTATTCTTCATGATCCACCCTTCACCCCAATTCAATGCAAGATGCATATCAATGGGAAGAAGTCACAGGAAGACTGGTTTTAGCTAAATATAAGTAATTAGTTGCCCATCATTCAAGGTGGTAAGGGGAAATTCACTGATTGGATAAGCAAGCACTTGTCCAGGATATTTTAATGGGGAACTCTGGAAGACGGGTTAGATTTAAAACCCTCTGAGATACCTCTAATATGACTCAAAAATTCTAAGATTCTTTACCTTCTACTCCAACCTAAAGTCTCCTCACCATTCCCTGAGCTCATCAAGATTATCTCTTCCTCCTTCTATAATTATTACATGTGCATTAATCTTATTTCAAGAAGAGGTATTCAATAAATACTTCTCTGACTAAATTAAATTAACATAGAGTCACCCTCTGGCAACCAAGCAAAAACAATTCTTTCTTTTGTGATCGCCAGCGTACCACTGATGAGTACATATCTCTCTCTTCTGAAATGCCAGAGCCATAAGAAAGAAATTTGGATCCTAACTACCAATCAAGCATGTGTAATATACCCCATGTTCAGGGCTTAAGGTTTTCATGGTGATTCTAAAACTAATATAAGTCGACCTTCTTAATTACATAGCTAAAAGTTTATTCAATGACAGTATTCCAGTTGAAGAAATGTGATAGGCAAAAAAAAAGTTCTAGTTATAGTGCTCAACCCAACACACTGTGTGACCTAGAAAAAATTACTTATTTTCTCTGGGCCTCAGTTTCCTCATCTGTCAAATGGCTATAATAATATATATTATAGTATATATTATATATATAATATATGGGTGTGTGTGCATGTATATGTGTGTATTATATATGTATGTATGTATGTATATATATGTATATATACTATCTGCCTTGCTGTGGCTCCCTATTGCTTTTTACAATAAAATACAGACTCCTCCAGTTGACCTCTAAAGTCCTTCACAATTTGACTATATTACCTACATTACCTTTCCAGGATTGTTTCTTATTACTACTCTTTATTCAGCTCAAATGGCCTTCTTGCTCTTCTCTGAGTTCATTATTCCAACTCCCAAATCTGTGCTTTTGCAAGGGATATTCTTAATTCTAGAAAATCACTCCCTCCTCAGCTTTACTTATTTAAAATCTCAGCCTCCTTCCAAGATCAATTCTTGTTTGACCTACAGGAAGCCCTTCCTGACTCTAGTTTAGGTTTTTTCTCCTTCCAACTACCATGTATTTACTCACCTGTTTGCATATTGCCTCTCTACTCACTTCCCCAAACTCCTGCAGAAGAATAGAAGCTCTCTGATAGCAAGGGAGGATTCATTTATTTGTTTGTTTTGTTTTTATATATCCTGCACCAAGAAGAGTGTCTTATGCATATGAGCAGATTAATAAATGTTTGTTGTATTTAATTGAAGGCTCAAACTAATCAACACATGTTGGCTTCTTCCTATTTCTCCTCATGCCCCATTTCCCAATTCAGTCACTCACTGTGATTACTTACTGTACCTATAGCAGTCAACTCTATTATTTTAAGATTTCTTTCATTCTTGTTGTCTTTCCCATTTCCAGGCCCACTGACCTAATTTAAGTCGTTGGCCTATAGTATCTCCCCCTTCATTCCATTCTCCCCCTCCATCCAATGTAACATCAATAATCTGTTATTTCACCAGCTGGATGCCCTCTCTCCAATAACATAGATGGCAACCCTTTCTATATCTTAGTTGTACTATCATGGCCCTAAAGAAATTGTCTTCACCTGGTAGCCAGCCTGCTGATGATGATCAGCTCTCCATCACTCCTTGAATGGTAAACTACAATCAGTCCATCACCCAAAGCATTTTTTAGCTTGGTAGGACCTACCAGAGCTCATTCACTAATGCCCTAGTTATTGGGACCTCAGGGTCACCTACTAATGGAATATTTGCTACATGCCACCAAAATGATCTCTTGAGCGTGAAAGCCTGCTTATGCCACTTCCCTGCCAGGAATCTTCCATGACTTTCCACTGCTGTTATAAGGAAACCGACATTCCATAACCTAGGACTCAGGCCCTCCATAATTTGGCTTTAATGTGATTTTCCATTCTCACATTATGGTATTCTGTCCATGAGCAAATAAGCATTTACTAAACGGTTGGCAGTATGCTAAGTTGCGGCTATCAAGAAAAAACGGCCCCTGGATCTCACAACATATTACATGCATAAATGATTGTACGTACAAAATACATGCATAGATAATACTTAAATGTATATAATGTCTATTTTCTAGATATTGCCATCCATCTACCATAAACACAATCTATACATGATATATGTATACATACATGTACATTATGAACGATATAAAATAGCTACATATAAGAATACGTATGACATTTATCTATAAATATCACTTTCCACTGACCATATGCACATCTATACACATATATGTATGTGTGCATATATGTATATATAAACAAATAGCTATATGCGATATATGTGTGTATATGTATCTCACATCTGTTTCCTAGATAATACTTTCTATTTAGCACAGGTACAGTTACATGTTATACGTGTGTGTATCTATACATATGTGTGTATGTACATACACTATAACAAGTAGCTATGTAAGCACATACATATACACGTATACGTGTGTATACATATGTGTATATATGTGTACACGGATGTATATACACATATGTGCACATGTATACACATGTACACAAACATGTGCATACATATGTGCATACACACATATACACACATGTGTATGTTTGTGTATACATGAAACCAATTTTATGGTAATACCTTCCATTTGCCATATAGCCACTCATCCATACACACATATAGATACATATATATTTACGCATTGCCTTTACAACATATGTATATAACATCTATTTCATAGCTATTGCCTTCAATTTACCACATAGATGCCTATACATAGGCAGACATATATGTATATAATACACATGCATTATGCTATGTGAGTATACATTGACTATATATATGCATGTATACATGTGTATTGTGTATACATGCATAGAAGGTAATATGATCCTTCAGGGGATAGAGGCAACCCCTGCTGGTACTCACAGGTGCTCAGAATGTATCCTGACATGCGTTTGTGGTCTTGGTTCATTGTTCTGGGATTGCTTGACTTCTCAATAGGAGAATTCAGCTCCCCGAATGCTTCATTCCACCCCACCTTGGATTCCCTGGGGAAAGTTACTACTTATAGAGTTGCTAATTATAGAAATGGTTATGGGCTAGATGTCTAGTGATTTCCCCAGCAAGGGGGAAAGTAGAATAAGGTAGCCAATTATAAACTTGAATCAGGTAGGCAGTTTATTCTTAGACTAAGCAATGAAAAATTGTACAACAATTAGCAACAGAAGCCAATAAGTTGATCACTACTAGTACAGTCAGTTGGGAGGCTAATACTTGTTGTTGTTAATTGGGGAGATGCAAGCACAGGCAATATCAGGTACATGAGTTTGGCTGGAATATAGAACACATAATAGGCAGTCATGTGAAATTAGTCTGGAAAGATTAGGTGGAGCCAAGTTTGGTAGGCTTTAAATGTCGAACAGATGAATTCATATTTTATAAATTATAGGGAGACGTTGAAGCTCCTTGAGCAGGAGAATTAACATGGTCAGACCAGATTTTTCCTCAATTCTTTCCAAGCCTTTAACTACTAAATGGGTGTTGTCTCAAACAAACTGAGAGCTAGGACAGACATTAGCTTAAAAAGGCCAAGGTCTCCTACTGCACCCTGGACCATTGCCAGTCAGCTTGACCTACATTTTGCCAATGGACTCTGATGGCTCTGTGGGAGAGAGTGGGGCTGATAACTTTGCACAGCTCTGCCTCACTTAAAGACAATCCACTTGTGACTTAAGACATTACTTTCCTGATGTCATTGGTCCTCTTTGAGAACAAAGGATCAACAACCACATGGTCAGAGCTGTGTTTTGGAAACATCAACTTGACAGCTGTGAAAAATTGCAAAAAAATGGAATAGGCACTGCCCTCAAGGAGTTTACATTCTAATAGGGGGAGATAACACATAGAGGGAACTGATTTCTAAGGGTCATTTTGTTCAGAGAAGACACACGGATGGTGAGATGATGATTAGGGCAGTCATTCGATTAATACACCCTTTCCAGAAGCAATAGTACTCTTGCTTCCACTATCATTTTTCTGAGCAAGAGATTGAAAGTGAATATGGCATGAATTCTGTGCGGTGCAGCAGAAGGTGGGGTCCAAGTGGGAAGAAATGGAGCAATGATGGTACAGCAGATGGCAAAATGGCCCAGCTGGATGGTTAGGATGTGGGGGTGGCATAGTCATCAGTTTCAAATGCAGCAGAGAGATAAGATAAAAAGAAGACTGAGAAAAGGTTGTTAGATTCAGCAACAGAGATCACTGGTAACCTTGGAAAGAACATGCTCAATCTATTCTCCCAACTGATCACACTGTGCTGGATATTGTAAAGATTATTCTCCTTTTCCTGGTTTACCAATGGGGAAGCCAAGCCTCAATTCATTTCAGAAGTAATGTCATAGTGACAGAGCTGGGACACATTAACAGAAACATAAATCTTCTCATTGTATGCCAATGGAACCCCGCCTGACTCCTGGGGCCCCTTTCAAAACTGCCATTCTATAGCTTCAAGTCCTACAAATTCACAGGAGAGAGATATCACTCAGTTTATCCTTTCCCAAGAGCAGATTTTCACAGAGAGCTTGATGGGAAATGGGTATCTTGTATGAGGAGGAGAAGTTTTCTCTGCAGGGGGAGAGAAAATTTAATTGTGTTTCCTCAAATCCAGAAAAGAAGTAATAGTGTGTGATGTTTAAAAAGTTCAAGAGAAATAATTTCTGGGTAATTAGTCACTTAATTAATAACATTAGCATTTTAATAAAAGAGGTCAGTGGCACTCTCAAAAACCAAAGACCGTCGTGGAGGCAGGCTCAAGGCTTATATGGCCTTGGATAAGTGGGTGTTCCAGAGAGTGGCAATGAACTCTGACTGGTTAACAAGTAATGAGAGAATGAATATTATAATGAGAAACTAGACCTATTCTAATGAGCTTTGATTATTTCATTTACTACTAAGTTACCCTCAGCCTTCTTCAATCTAAACAAAGAATCTGTATTTCACATCCAAGCCTGAGCAGAAGACAATGGTCTAGGAGTTTCACCTTAGATTAGAACTCTGATCTAGTTGGGTGGAGTAGCAATACCCAGAAGGAGGAGAATGGTAATCCTATCTTCCATCAGCCTTGTCTTCGAGAGATTGGACAAGGAAATAGGACAGGGGAAAAAAAGCTTGGGTCTCCCCAACTTTAATAATTGGTTGTTAACTTGAGAGGGAAATGATCATTTCTCTCAGATGCAATTTTGTTCCCCACTTCCCCTCCCCCCACATATACCTACACTGTCCTGCTGCTCCGTGGGGCCCATCCTTCCTCTTCATTAGGAGACTTGATGTGCAATCAGTGAAGTGCTTTCCCAAGGAAGACATGTTGTGTGATGAAAAGAGGCCTTGGATTTGATGTTCAAGACACTAGGGTTTAATCCAGACTCTGCTGCTTACTGGCTATGTGCCTCAGGTCAAACATCTTCCCTCTGTTGGCTTCACCTTCCTCATATGCAACTTACAAGAGGTGGACTAGACCTCTAGCAACAGACATAATAGAAATGCATTCCTGAAGGCAGCATATTGACTTAGAAAACCAGAAATTAACATTATTTATGTTATATTGGACTTTTATTTAAACATTCTCCAATTGTATTTTAAGCTGGTTCAAGCACACTTGAGACTTTTGTGGGATATAAGTTTGACACCTCTGGAACAGACTATCTTTAAGGTCCCTTCCAGGTCCAATATTATATGTTCCTGTAGCTACACAAAAGGGCCACTGGGTGACACAGTAGATAGAGTGCCAGGCCTGGAGTCAGGAAGACTCATCTTCCTGAGCTCAAATGTGTCCTCAAGACATTTAATAGCTATGTAATCCTGGGCAAGTCATTTAATCTTATTTGCTTGAGTTTCCTCAAAATGAGCTGGAGAAGGAAATGGCAAAACACACAAGTATCTTTGCCACAAAAAAGTCCAAATGGGATCACAAAGAGTCAGACACAACAGAACAGCAACAGCAGCACTACACAAAATCTGGCCCAGTGCATATTATCATTGAGGGAAAGAAGACCCTACCACCAAACCTAATAGAAGATATATCTCTTCACAGGATTGCTGCCAATAGGGTTGGCCAAAATATAAGCATTATAAGCTACTATCTCTTTGCTGGGATTTCAGAGGCAGCTAGGTGGTACAGTGGATAGAACACTAGGCCTAGAGTCTGGAAGGCTTGGAATTCAAATCTAGCCTCAGACTTTTACTAGAGGTGTGACCCCGGGCAAGTCACTTAACCTCAATCTGCCTCAGTTTCCTCAATTTAGGGGTAACAATAGCACCTACCTCACAGGGTTGTTGTAAGGATCAAATGAGATAATATTCATAAAGCACTTAACATCATGCTTGGCACGTAGTAGGCACTTAATAATACTTGTTTTCTACCTCTCTCTCCCCTTGCTTCTGGACCACTAGGACGACCACCCTCCTCTAAATATCAAGCTTTGTACTTATGTCAGCAATTCAAAATTCCATCAACTCCCTAGGGCCTGGAATTCTACCTCTGGATCATCTATACTTGAAATTTTACAAATCCTGCTGTCCTTGGAATACCTTACCAACTGTATGGCCCACTCACACTGGAATATCTCTCTGAAAGGCCCAACCCTTTCCTCCCACTGGTGAGTTCCTCTTGGAACCTCTATTTTGTAGGAGAGCCCAGTCTGGCCTGCCTTAATTCTCTACCCTGGCCCTATACTTCAATATTTTGTATTTAAAAAACATCCCTCCCAACCCCCCACCCCACCTTGCTGGGTACATTCATCTACCTCTACTTCCCTTTTCACCTCCCTTTATGTATTGTCTCCCTCCATTAAAAAAGCTTCTTGAGGTCAGGAGCTGTCTTTCTTTTTGCTTGTATTTGTATCAGTTAATATTTGAACCATTAGTATTTGTATCAGTTAATATATCAGTTGTATTTGTAGCAGTTAATACAATGCCTGGTACCCATACTCAATGCTTAATAAATACTTGTTCTCTTCTTTCTTTAAAGGCCCAGATCCAATATCATTTATTTCATGAAATCTTTTCTCATCTTCTAGTTATAAGTGCCCTTTCCTTCCTTTTAATAAACAGAAATGATTTATTAAGAACTTATTGTTGGCTAAGCACTCTGCTAACTCCCCCTGAATTTGATTTCTACTTCTCTTAGGCCAATTGTCACATTGTGTTACTTTGCATGTACTGTGCATCCCTATCATACCTCCCCCACTACACTCTGAGTACTAGGCAGGCTAATATTATATCTTATTCATCTCGGTGTCTTCCTCAGTCCTTGTATGGGGCCTTGTATATAATAGAGTTCAGTAGAACTGTATTTAATTAAAATTGAGAGTTTTCTGGTTCATATTCTTCAGTTACATGGAACCTGAGAATATGATTCTATAAAGTATGTATTATTTGTCATTAATGTTTTCAAAAACAGATGAAAACACAACAACTCACCTTTCTCTGTATTTGAAAAAGCATTCATTAAACACTTACTATGTTCCAGACATTTTGTTGGGTGCTTGGGATACAAAAACAAAAATGAAGAGAGTCTTCGCCTATACTCTACTGAGAGGAAACACCAGACACTCCAGATAAGTAAATACAATATTCTTTAGGAATTCTGTAGAAAGTAGCATTTGACACCTTAGAAAGTGATTTCATTATAGGAATCTTATATAGTATTGAGTAAAAATATTATTATCCTTTTATGTTTAATTAGGAGAAGAATGCTTTCAGGGGGCAACACAATTTTCTAACCCATTAGTCATGGAACTAGTAGGTTTTGGAGTCCAGATCTCCTAATTCCAAGTCTTGAATTCATAAGATTTTATAGTTTCGAGATTCTAAGATTTTGTGATTTTTAAATACTATGAGCAATTCTTATTCATTTAGAGTCCAGGGGTTGGGAACCTGTGGCCTTGAGGCCATGTGTGGCCTTTCAGGTCCTTGAGTGAAGCCCTTTGACTAAATCCAAACTTCACAAAACAAACCCATTCACAAACAAATCCACTCATAAACAAATCCATTTGTTTTGTGAAGTTTGGATTCAGTCAAAGGGCCCCGCTTGAGTCCCTAAAGGGCCATGTGTGGCCTCAAGAACACAGGTTCCCCAGCCCTGATTTAGACTCTCATCTGAATGAAGATCTGGAATGTAGTTTTGGGGAAGGTTGATGAGGAGAAGAAGCAATGAGGGCCCTGAGATGGGCAGCTACATGGGAAACAAATGAGTTAAAGAGGAGACTGGATGCCCTGGAGACCAGCTTTGATGATATTTTTATTTACATTTTCATGGATTGTCAGTGAATGAAATCCCTTTAAATCTCTGAAAAGAGAAGCTTTCTAGAATGCATGGAATTTTTGGACAAACCGCAACAGGACAAAGAAATGTTGAAGGAAAAAAATGAAAGCCATTCCTTTTGCATATATCCCAATCTTCTACAGGAGGCAGATCAGGCTGGTGAAAGACCTAGACATCGTGCCATATAAGAGTTAGTTGAAAATAACTGGGTATGTTTAGTCTGAAGAAGACAAAACTAAAGGCAGAAATGATTGATGTCTTCAAATATTTGAAAAACTATCATGTGGAAAAGAGGTAAGCTTTGCTCTAATTGGCCCCATGGGGCAGAGCTAGGAGCCATGAGTAGAAGTCACAGCAAGGCAGATTTTTGTTCAATGGAAGAAAAAAACAACTTACAACTAGAGTGGTCCAAAAATTGAAAGGACTGCCTAATGAATGATGGGCTCCCCCTTCTCACTAAAGATCTCCTAATAAAAGATGTATAACTACTTTTTAGGAGTGTTTCGGGAGGCATTTTTGTTCATACGAGAACTGGAATGGTTACCTTCAGACTCGGGGGTATTGTGGAGGCAGCTCGTGTCTACCAGCAAGAATCCATTGCTCAGGTCAGAGGGTGGAACTAGGCCTTCCCTTGACATAAGCAAGTAATTAAAGACTCCTGGTTCAAAGATTCCTTAGTGCTGAGAAGCACTCCAAAACAAAGACAACAAAAAGTCCATTTTGCTTGCCATTACATTTGGAAAGTAAAACTCATTAAAGGTACTTGATTACCTCAGCAGTTCAAAGGAGAAAGCAGTAAAAAAAAAAAAAAGTACCACCCTAATTACCATAATAAGAACCAGAAATTAAAGTCTTTAACCATCAAATCCTATCAAATAATTGAATAACAGAAACTGACATGATGGTATCAGTGGAAAGGACAGTAAAGAAGCATTAGCACCTCCTTGCAGCTGCACCCTAAGGTCATCGGGAATTTTCCATCTTACTTGCAGCTGAAACTTTCCATATTTGTTTATGCCCTGTTAGAATGTGAGCTCCTTGAAAGAAGGAACTGTCTTACTTTTCTGTTTATATTCCCTGTGCTTAGCGCAGTGCCTGTAATATAGCAAGCACTTGATAAAATGCTTAGTAACTGACTGAAATCACATGTATGAAAAATGCCAGTAAATCACAGTAATTGTAGTTCCAAGTTCTAACTCAGCTCTCAGTGATAATCAAGATTTCCTGAGTTCCTAATCTTAATGCATATAAGAAATCGGGTCCTCTGACTCCAGAGGCAATGTATAATACTGTATTTAATTCGGTATAATACTAACAGGCTAACCTCCAGACATTAGAGATAACATTTGCTGGCAATTGACACTGCATCAGAACCAGACAGGAAATAGAGAGTATTGATGAATAAACAAAATCTTTCTGGGTAATTTTTTGTGGCTCCCTAAGATAGTAATAGTAATAATAATAATAGAGAGGGGGAGGGGGAGAGAGAGAGAGAGAAAGACAGAGAGAGAGAGAGAGGGAGAGAGGGAGAGACAGAGAGACAGAGACAGAGAGAGAGACAGAGAATTATCGAATTATTACTGGCACTTATATGGCATTTTAAAAGTTCTTTACATACCTTATCTCATTTAAATGAGGCTTAAGCCTCAAGAAAACACTATGAACTGGGTTCTCTTATTATCTCCACTTCACAGATGAAAAAACTAAGATGAAGAAGTTAAGTGATTTGCTCAGGAACACACTCATTTAAATTTTCAGAAGGATTCAGACCCCAGGCTTCACATCTATAAGCCCAGCACTGGACCACATTAAGCCTTGGGTTATATGTACCTAAGAAAGGGTAGGCTCCAGGATGCTCCACTGATTGGTGTCATTTGCCTCAGGGCTGCAGGCAGCCAGCAAGGGCTTAGTGGAGACTAGGCAATATTGTGAGTAAGAAGGAGTTGAGGCTGATAAAAACCTGAGTTATTAATCTTTGTCAGAAGTTTTAAGGCATTTATCTACCCTCCCACCCCTATCCAGGCCCAGGCATAGACCATATAAGAGTCCTGTCACCTATAGCTCAACCTAGGCTTAATACTAAAACTTCATCAAAGACTAACCCAACCCTCGATAAATATTGTGCAAATTAAAATAAACATTTTAGTTCATTGTTTTTCTTCAACACTTTATTTTTTACCATCAGCCAACCAACATTTATTTATTTCTTAAGCACTTCTTGTTGTTCAGTTATTTTTTCAGTCATATCCTACTCTTCATGGCCCCATTTGGGGTTTTCTTGGCAAAGATACTGGAGTGGTTTGCCATTTCCTTCTCCAGCTTATTTCACAAATGAAGAAACCGAGGAAAATAGGGTTAAGCGACTTACTCCAGGTCACACAGTTAGTGTCTAAAGTCAGATTTGAACTCAGGAAGATGAGTCTTCTTGATTCTAGGCCTTGCACTTTATCTACTGCATCACCCAGTTCTCCCCTCTTTTTTAACAATTGCCTTTTAAAAAATAGTATTTTTTCCTATTACATGTAAAGAGAGTTTTCAACATTAATTTTTGTAAAATTTTGAATGGCAAATTTTTCTCACTCCCTCCCTCCCCAAGATAGCAAGCAATCTGATACAGGTTATACATGTATAATCATGTTAAACATGTTTCTACATTAATCATGTTATGATGAGAACAAAAAGAAAAAGCCATGAGAAAGAAAAATCAAAAAGTTAAAATAATATGCATCAATCTGCATTCAGACTCCATAGTTCTTTCTCTGGATGTGGTTAGCATTTTCCATCACCAATTTTTTGGAATTGTCTTGGATCATTGTATTGCAGAGAAGACCTGAGTCTGTCATAGTTAATCATAGCACAATGTTGCTGTTACTGTGTAGTGTTCTGGTTTTTCTCACTCCTAGCTGCCCTTCTACACAGTAGACAGAAGATAATCTTACAGGGGAAGGTGCTAGTAAGCTGAAGCGACTGAAAAAAAGAGGCAAGATTTCAATTGTCTTGAAGGAAGTCAAGAAAGCTAAGAGGTGGAGATAAAGAAAGAGAACATTCCAGGAAAGGGAAAGAGACATTGCAAAGCTGTAGCAACCAGAAATGGAGTATTATTTGAGAGGAGTAACAAATAGCAAATATGGCTGGATTGTGGAGTGTGTGGAGGAGACTAAACTGTAAGGAGATTGGACAAGTAGGAAAAGGATAGTTTGTGAAGGCCTTTAAATGACAAACTAGGGGTAGAGGAGAAAGGGTTATATTTGATGCTGGAGTTTGAATAGTGGGGTGACATTACCAGAAAATGAATTAGGATGGGGAGAGATTCGAGGAGCGGAGACCATAAGAAGAATATTGCAATAGGCCAAATAAAGGGTGATGAAGGGTCAGCACAACGGTTGAGTGGAGAGAAGGGCAAATATACAAGATATGTTGTGAAGGTATAAATGACAAGTTTGGGCAAGGAATTGGATATAGGTGAGGATTGAATAAGAGGCAAGGATGACACCAAGGTTATGAAACTAGGTGACAGAGAGCATGGGAGTATCCTCAACAGTAATAGGGAAGTTTGCAAGGTTTTATTTTGGAGAGGAAAGCTAATAAGTTCTCTTTTAAACTTACTGAATTTGAGATGCCTACAGGAAATCCAGTTCAACATATCCAATAGACATTTGATGATGTGGGAGCTGAAGCACCAGGAAGAGAGATCTATGAATTATTAGCATGGAGATAACAAGCGAACACATGATATCTGATGAAATCCTAAAAGGAGATAACATAAAAGAAAAAAGAGTAGAGGCCAATGACAGAGCCTTGGGGGACACCCGAAATTAGTGGACATGATATGTTTAAAGACCTGGCAAAAGAGACTGAGGAGTGCTTGGAATGCTAGGAGACAAAAGAGGATAAAGCAGTTTGAAAACCTAGAGAAGAGATATTACCAGGAAAAGGTGACTAATAGCAGATTTAATTTTTACTGTGTTTGGTGCTATGGGAAAGCAAAAAAAGGATATACCTGCTTAGAAGGCATTTAGAATCTAGTTGGGGAGACAACGCCTATTCTCAAAAGAACTAGAGAACAAACTATAGAAATCTTAAAGTGTAGAATATTAAAAATATAAAGGAACTTTAAATATAGAATGATATAACAGAATATTAGAGCAGAAAGAAGAAATTAAGCTTAGAATATTTGAAGATAGAAAGATAGGGCTGTAAAGTACCTAAGACAACATCTAGTTTCACATTCTCAATTTGCAGTAGAGGACTCAGGGATAGAGAGGCAGCTAGGGGACATACTGGATAGAAAACTGGAATTGAGTCAGAAGGCTGGAGTTTGAATCCTATATCATGAACTAAGGAGCTTTGTGATTTCGGACAAGTCACGACTCAGTCTCAGTTTTCTCATCAGTAAAGTGGGAATAATAATAGCACCTGCTTCACAGGGTTGTTGTGGAAGTCAAATAAGGTAATTTATGCATAGCACTTTGCAAACATGAAAAAGTAATATAAATGCTGTTATTGAGTAGTGTATGATTCTTTGTAACCCTATGGAACATACTGTCCATGGAGTTTTCCTGGCAAAGATACTAGGTTGTTTGCCATTTCCTTCTCTAGTTCATTTTACAAATGAGGAACTGAGGCAAACAGAATTAAGTGACTTGCCCAGGGTCACACAGCTAGTAAATGTCTGAAGTCATATTTGAACTCAGGTCTTCCTGACTCCAGGCCATCACTTTATCCACCAAACCAACCAGTTGCCCTCACTATAAATGTCAGCTATTATTAAATAGGAAAAAAAACTTTGTTGAAGAAACAAAGGGAGTTAGCAGTCCACCCCAGGTTACAGTTCAGATCCTCTGATAGGACACTTTCTAATGTACTACTTACTCAAGAAAGAGGACTCGGTTTTTCTGAAACAGTCTCAACAGCAGCTGAAACCAAAAGGATGTTCTGGTGAATTCTTGATTATCCCTGCCCCCCCCCCCCATCCCAAAAGAGGCCATGACATCCCATCTCTGAAGCTTATGGTTTTAATCAGCTCAAGTCTCTTCCTTTCCCTCATCAAACCTCAGATGGAAAAGATTCCTTGCAGGTTATTTACTCCAATCCCTACCTGAAACATCTACTCAACAATATAGCTAGGCTCCAGAGCTACTGTGGCATGGTGGATGATGCACTGAGTTTGCAATCAGAAGTTTTAGGTTCAGACCTGGACCCTACCACTTCCTACCTGTGTCCCTTAGGATGTCACTTAATGTCTCTGGCCCTTCCCTGTGAAATGAAGATACTGAGCTAAATGATCTACCTGAGCTCTTCTAATCCTGTAATCTTGTGAGCATCTCTACTCACTACAGCCTGAGAGAGTTTTCTTTTTTTTTTCTAGATATCTCTAATTGTCCCCTCATATTGAGTTGCTAATTTCTTTCCTATTACTTCTAGACATGGATCTATTGTTTGCCTTCTAAGGCTAAGTATAATGAAATCCTCCTCCTTGAATTCTTCCTTTTAATTCTTTTATTTTTTCCATTTCCTGGACCAGGTACCAAGTGATGAATTCACTCTCCTCTCAGCCCAACATTATTGGGGCTTCCCCAATCTTCTTATTTGGAGAGGTAAAATGGGGAAGAGTAGGGAGGATTGGAATGACTCAGAAGCAAATCATACCAATGATGTGGTTACTGTGCCTTTCCAGTTCTGTTTCCTTTCTTCAGAAGAGACTCAATTAAAACTGGATTTGATCAAGATCAGGAGTTAGGCTTGACAATAATCACCCTTCTAAGGACATAGCAGACAGTTAGACATCTCCCTGAATCCCAAATGAGCCCTACGTACCGCTATCAGACCATTATTGCCACATTTAGATAAATTTGAAGGTGTCTTATTCATCCCCTGTAGAGTGGGCCTATGCCACTCTTTGGTATAAGATATGAAATAATGATCTGTATTTATACGAGTGATGGAACTCTCCCAGTTCCAAAAGATGCATAATCAAACCCACTCATATCTGCTGTACTTTAAAGTTTATAAAGTCCTTTGCTCAGTGTCTTTGTGAGGCATATATCATCAGATCTGTAACCAGCATGGGGTAAGTGGAGCTCTGCCTCAGGGCAGCACAATTCAGTGACATTTCCTCCCAGTGGTGACTGCTGCATCTCCTCTCCTAGCAATCTACTACCATTCACAAGGTCCTTTCATCATGGTCTCTTTTCTCAAAGCCTCCTTCTCCCTTAATCCCTGATAGGACAGGCATCTGATTCTAAACTGCTCCCCCTCCCCCAACTGTCCTCTGAACCGCTATCACCTCTCCCTAACTGTTCTTGTCCCAAGTGAAAGAATTACTGGTATTCTTGAAGGGTAACTGGAAGGTAATCTCTGAGAAGAAGGAAGTAACATCTGGATTCAGGGGAGATTGGAGAGGAAGCAGGAAAGGCCTTTTGCAGGAGGAATTTGAAATAAGTCTTGAAGGAAGCCAGGATCATAGCTTCAGAGTTAGAAGGAAACTTTGATGTCATCTAATCCAATGTCCTCACTTTGTAGCTGAGGAATCTGAGGCCCAGGGCAGGTAAGTGACTAACCTAAGGCCACAGAGATTGTCAGCAGCAAAGCTGGGATTTGAACTCATATCCTCAGATTCCAGAACCTCTTTCCACTGAATGTTCAGTCCAGCTGTCATGGATCTCTTGCTGCCGAGGCTCCATTTATATGTCCTACATATAATTACCTGCACTAAATGTAAATTTTCCTGTGGATCCTCTTGTCTGGTGTGTGCATTCCTCGTATTGATGAGCTTCTCCATTGGTTTCCCTGCACTGGCTCCCATGACTGCCTAAAGCCAGGAATGTTGCCAGGGCTTACATTAGGGATCAGATGTGGCTGGACTGAGGGTTGAGTGTGTGCTCTTGGACATGATTTTGATCGGCATGGGGATTTACTAGAGGGGTACCTAATCAATCAAGGGCTCAGCCCATAGTCAGGTTTGGGTCTTGGCTTGTGACCAATGTTTAAATAGACAAGCTGAGACCATGGGATCATCTTAGGTCAAGAGGGGAAGAAGGCCCATTCAGAGCTTAAATCTCTGGCCCTGCTCTTAAAAGACCCTTTTGTGGACTCCTTGTTAACAAGTAAGCTATGTATAATTGAGATGAAGCCTCTCTTATTGTTTTCTTTTTTAATTTTTATCATTTTTATTTAATATTTGAGTTTTCAACATTGATTTCCACAAGATTTTGGGTTACAAATTTTCTCCCCATTTCTACCCTCCCCCCATTCGAAGATGGCATATATTCTCATTGCCTCGTTCCCCAGTCAGCCCTGTCTTCTGTCACCTCATTTCCCCCCATCCCCTTTCCCCTTACTTTCTTGTAGGGCAGGATAGATTTCTATGCCCCATTCCCTATATATCTTGCTTCCCAGCTGCATGCAAAAAACAATTTTTTTGAGCATCTGCTTTTGAAACTTTGAGTTCCAAATTCTCTCCCCTCTTCTCTTCTCACCCACCCTCCCTGGGAAGGCAAGCAATTCAACATAGATCACACGTGTATCATTATGTAAAACACTTGCACAATACTCATGTTGTGAAAGGCTAACTACGTTTCCTTTTATCCTATCCTGTGCCCCTTTATTCAATTTTTTCCCTTGACCCTGTCCCCTTTCAAGAGTGTTTGCCTTTGATTACCTCCTCCCACTATCTGCCCTCCCTTCTATCATCCCTACTTTTTTTATCCCCTTTACTTACTTTCCTGTGGAGTAAGATACCCAATTGAGTGTGTATGTTATTCCCTCCTCAAGTTATCCCCTGATGAGAGCAAGATTCGCTCATTCTCCCTCACCTGCCCCCTCTTCCCTTCCTACAGAACCTCTTTTTCTTGCCACTTTTATGTGAGGTAATTTAATCCATTCTATCTCTCTTTCTGCCTCTCTCAGTATATTCCTCTCTCACCCCTTAAATTTATTTAATTTTTTTTAGATATCATCCCTTCATATTCAAGTCACCTTGTGCCCTCTGTCTATATATATGTATATTCCCTTCAACTACCCTGATACTGAGAAAGGTCTCATGAAGTACACATATCATTTTTCCATGTAGGAATGTAAACAAAACATTTCAACTTTAGTAAGTCCTTTGTGAATTCTTTTTCTTGTTTACCATTTCATGCTTCTCTTGATTCTTGTATTTGAAAGTCAAATTTTCTGTTCAGCTTTGGTCTTTTCATTGAGAAAGCTTGAAAGTCCTCTATTTTATTGAAAGCCTATATTTTGCCATGGAGCATTATATTCAGTTTTGCTGGGTAGGTGATTCTTGGTTTTAATCCTAGCTCCTTTGACCTCCGGAATATCATATTCCAAGCCGTTTGATCCCTTAACATAGAAGCTGCTAGATCTTGTGTTATTCTGATTGTGTTTCCACAATATTCAAGTTGTTTCTTTCTGGCTGCTTGTAGTATTTTATCCTTGACTTGGAAACTCTGGAATTTGGTGACAATATTCCTGGGAGTTTGCTTTTTGGGATATTTTTTAAGAGGTGATCGGTAGAATCTTTCAATTTCTATTTTACCCTCTGGTTCTAGAATATCAGGGCAGTTTTCCTTGACAATTTCTTGAAAGATGATATCTAGGCTCTTTTTTTGATCATGGCTTTCAGGGAGTCCAATAATTTTTAAATTCTCTCTCCTGGATCTATTCTCCAGGTCAGTGGTTTTTCCAATGAGATATTTCACATTGTCTTCCTTTTTTTTCATTCCTTTGGTTCTGTTTTACAATATCTTGATTTCTCATAAAGTCACTAGCTTTCACTTTCTCCAATCTAATTTTTAAGGTAGTATTTTCTCCAATGGTCTTTTGGACCTCCTTTTCCATTTGGCTAATTCTACCTTTTAAGGCATTCTTCTCCTCATTGGCTTTGTGGAGTTCTTTTGACATTTGGTTTAGTCTATTCTTTAAAGTGTTATTTTCTTTGGTATTTTTTTGGGTCTCCTTTAGCCAGTCATTGACTTGTTTTTCATAGTTTTCTTGCATCATTCTCATTTCTCTTCTCAATTTTTTTTTCTCTACTTCTCTTACTTGCTTTTCCAAATCCTTTTTGAGCTCTTCCATGGCCTGAGACCAGTTCATATTTTTCTTGGAAGCTTTTGATGTAGTCTCTTTGACTTTGTTGACTTCTTCTGGCTGTATGTTTTGATCATCTTTGTCACCAAAAAAGGAATGTAGAGTTTGAGTTTGAGTCTGAGTTCATTTTTGCTGCCTGTTCATGTTCCCAGTCAACTACTTGATCCTTGAGCTTTTTGTCAGAGTATGACTGCTTGTAAAGTAGAGAGTATTTTCTCCCAAGCTTTAAGGTCCAAGCGCTGCTGTTTTCAGAACTACTTCTACTCCACTGTCACCCAAGGCTCTGTCACAGCAGCGCTCCTTCTCCCCTAAGAACCACCAGCCAGGACCTCAATCCAGATCCAAGGAGGACACAGCAAGAGAACCTGCCTTCGGGCCCACAAAGTGCTCCTTGCCTTCCCACTCTGATTTGCTGCTACGTTCCTCCCACTGTGTGAGCCAGGGACTAGGGAAGAGCTGATGCTGGAGCTCAGGAGGCAGCCTCAGGAGTTTCCTGCTGCTGCTACGGCCACCACTGCACCACCTTCACCACCCCCAGGGCTGGTTGCCAGACCACTCTGAACTTGATCCCGCAGCTTCCCACTAACTTGCTCTTTGGTGTTTGTGGGTCGAAAAGCCTGGTAACTGCCACAGCTCAATGATTCATGGCCTTAAGGCCTCTTCCGGCTGGGTGACTCCCATCTGGTCTTTCCTAGTGTGGCCTACCCTGGGCTGCACTCTGCTCCCTGCACCATGCGATAGACCATTCCTGGTGACCATCCAGGCTCTCCTGGGCTGGAGATCTGTTTCCCTCTGCTCTTTTGTGGATTCTGCAGCTCTAGAATTTGTTCGGAGCCATTTTTACAGGTGTTTGGAGGGATTTAGGGGTGAGCTTAACCAAGCACCTGCTTTCCAGCTGCCATCTTGGCTCTGCCCCTCTCTTATTGTTTGTTTAATTCTTCTAAGACATAAAGGAACCAGAAACCCCTTGGGGAGTTCAGATCTAACAAATCTCTGTGAAAGACTAAGAATGGAAGGAGGAGGTCTCATACTCAAGATATAACTAGGATGGAGTAATCAGGGCTTTGCTCCAGGGCAATGAGTTTAGAGGGTGCCAAATACTCAGAGTGCCAATAGCACTTGTAGTCAATCAGTAGTGTCAGAACAACAGAGCTTAGCACCTAGTTAGCAAGAATAATTAGTCTAAGTGGAAAACTACCAGATGGCAAGTCCCAGTGAACTGCTTCCCTCCCCCCTCCTTCTACATTTAGAAGTTCATATAAGGGCTTTTGGGGGAATGTTGAGTTTGAAATGTTTATGAGGTTTCAATGAGGAGCAAGTAGTAGGTAGTGAAATATTTGAGCTCAGAAAAGAGATGAGGGTTAGTTAATAACACACATCTTAAACGTCACACATAACTTTCTTTTCTGAAATATTTAAAATTTTACTTTTTCTCAATTAATTTCACAAATAATTTTTAATATATATTTTTAATTTTGAGGTCTAAATTCACTCCCTCCATCCTTTGCCTCTCCCTCCTTGAGAAGGCAAGTAATTCAATGTAGTTTACATATGTGCAGTCATAGAAGACATTTACATATTAGTCATGGGTTTTTTTTACTTTTTTGAGGGGGGAAGGCAGGGCAATTGGGGTTAAGTGACTCACCCAAGGTCACACAGCTAATAAGTGTATCCAGTGTCTGAGGTGGGATTTGAACTCAGGTCCTTCTGACTCCAGGGCTGGTGCTCTACTTGCTTCCCCCGTATTAGTCATGTTATAAAAAAAGACACAATGCTCCCAAAGGGGAGGGGAGAAACAAGAAAAAACAAGGTGAAAAAAGTATTCTTTGATCTTCAATCAGACTCCATCAGTTCTTTTTGTGGAGGTGGATACCATGTTTCATCATAAGTCCATCAAAATTGTCTTAGATCATTGTATTGCTGGGAATAGCTAAGTTATTCACAGTTGATCATTGTATAATACTGCTATTTCTATGTCCAGTGTTCTCCTGGTTTTGCTTATTTCACTTTGCATCAGTTCATGTAAATCTTTCCAGGTTTCTCTGAGAGCATCCTGCTCGTCATTTCTTAAAGCACTATAGTATTCCATCGTAACTATATATCACAACTTGTACAACCATTCTCCAATTGATGGACAGCCTATCAATTTCCAGTTCTTTGCACCACAAAAAGAACTGCTATAAATACTTTTGTACACATAGGTCCTTTTCTTTTCTTTTTAAATAAATCTCTTGGGGACATAGACCTAGTAGTTGTATTACTGGGTCAAGGGATATGCATGGTTTTATAGCCTTTGGGACATAGTTCCAAATTGCTCTCCAGAAAGTCTGGATCAGTTCACAACTTCACCAACAGTGCATTAATAACAATTTTCCCACATCCCCTCCAACATTTCTCATTTTCCACTTCTGTCGTATTAACTGATCTGATAGATCTGACATATATCTTACCTCAGATCACTCAATAACCAATAGGGACAGGAAGAAGCTGGTTTAGGACATTATTTGGATCAGCCTGTGGATTTACTAGAGGCGTTCCTAATCAATCATCACTTTTATTAAGCACATATTATGTTTTTGGCATTGTTAGGCCTGGGTTACCAAAATTTGTGGTATCTGACCCTCTGTATGATTTTTGTGACAAAACTATATAATCCACAAAATCAGAGTCAGAAGAGGCATCAGAAATTGTCCATCTTGATCATTTGAAAGAGTAGTGAACTAAGAAACTAAAAGGGGTAATAACCTGGGAAGCTAGTGGTGCACCTAGGACTAAAACATTATCTCCTGGTTACGAGCCCAGCTTTCTTTCCTCTGTATCAAGGGGCCTCATATCCTCATCTACTCCATAAACCTTTCCGTGGCAATCCCCCCTCCCAATTGCCCCACAGCGACGACTCTTGTTCTGAACTCCACTGAGTACAGCCTATGTCTCTCATTTGGCATTTAGTATATTCTAATTTGTTTGCTAGTTAAAATTTGTTTGCTGGACTTCCAGCAGATATCTTCTGGACAGTAAGGACAAGAACTCTGGAGAGTCTTTTTGTTACTTACTCCTCTCCACCATATATACAGGTACCCATCCCGCTCATAGAGCTTAACAAGTGTCTGGCCCATAGTAAGTGCTTAATAAATGTTTGTAGATGGCAAAATTGTGGAACTGTGCTATGATGGGAAGAATCCTAAACTGAGAGACAGTAGACATAGGTTTAAGTCTTGGCTATGCTACTACACTGACTAGCTGAGTCATCTTGGTATAGTCATTCTCTTCCTCTCAATTTTTTTTTTAATATGTGGGTTGGGCTAACTATTGCTAAGGAGTTTTCTAGCTCTTTCATCCTACATCTGTGCTTTCCCATCAAGAGTTCCATGATGATTTCTAGGGATTGTACCCAGACTGTCAGCTCAGAACTTGTTAAGAAATAAACCAAATGTTTGTTTATTGAAGAAAAAAATCCCATGTGGCAAATCAGCTCTAAACCTCGTCATAGTGATGAATGGGCATTGTTGAAAAGGCAACATTTCCCATCCATCTTCATGAGCCTAAAGGCAGGGCCAGTCAAGGTAAGTGAAGTTTATCTCTGGTGCCCATGCACTTCCTCCCTCCTTATTTCTCCTCCCAGATCTTTTCTTCAAATCCCTGGCCATTCAGCAACGCCTTTAACTGTACTGACTCCTGTAATACTACTATTACTACTGATTCCAGCCTTAAATCGATAATCCTGTAAGGAGACTTACGCTTTAGGTATGAAGTTGTATAATATGCCCATTATTATAAATAATTATGTGTCATAATCTCTTTCTCCTCTCTATGATTATGAATATGAATTTTTAGAAATATTACCCACAATTTCTGAGACCTAACATTGATTCATGAAAATTAAAGAAAAATGTTTTTAATAATCATATGTTATAAGAGGACTGGTTGAAGGAAATGGATGTGTTTAGCCTGGAAAAAAAGAAGACTCAGGAGCCAACTGACTTCAGGTATTTGAAGGGCTGTCAAATGGAACATAGACGTCATTTGTCCTGTTTGGTCCCAGAGGGCAGAACCTGGAGCAGTAAAGGGATATTGCAAAGAAGACTGTTTGGGCTTGATGTCAGGCAGTGTCAGGTAAACTTAGGAACAATACTTAGGAGCTGTCCCAAAGTGGAATAGACTGCCTGGAGTAGGTTCCACCTCATAAGAGAACTTTCACAGAAGCTGAATGACTACTTGTTGGTGTATCAGCAAGGCAATAAACACAACATTGACGATGATTATAAATGTGCCTGTGTAGTTCTGTATCACAAAATATGACTCTCCATATAGAAGGCAGAAGAAGCAAAACATTTATTCAGATGCCAGAGGATCAAATCCCATAACGAAAAAGTCCAACCCATCCAAGCAGCAACCAACTCCTAAAACCAATAAGCCCACTTCATCATAATAGCAAGCAACTTAAAACACAATATGACAGCATGGAGCCCCTGAGCCTTCTGCCCCGACCCCCCCTCCCCCAACTGCTGGGGCCTTCCGATGTACTCACAGCAAAGCTAGTGTGCCTGCGTCTGCTCTCTCCCTCAGTTCTAACTGCTCTCTCTGAGCATTTCCTGTGGCACACGTTCCTTTTCCTCTCAGCAAGCTCCTCCCACCGCATGTGACTTAGGCTTCCTATGACATAAACAGGTCATACGGGCCTATTAATGAGTGGGAAGGATCTTCAAATTTAAATTCCTATTACAGTTGGGTATCTTATAGTGGGAATTCCTTTTGCATTTGGGTTAGAATTGCCAGAGACTAATGTCCATTACAACTCTCAAATTGTAGAATTCTGTAATAGAAGTTACCCCATCAAATATTTACACTCTCCAAACTACATTAGAGGAAAACAAAAGATTCATAATATAGAGACCTGGCTGAAAAAATCAAACTCATGTGAGAATAAGATAAGGTCCCATATTATCTTTATCCTCATTATCCTGTCTGCTCCCAAAGTGGTCCTAAAGATGCTTTCAGTGAAGATTACAGGATATAAGTTCATATCTCAATACTTTTGCTCATTAAAATGCATCTGTTCAATAAATGCACATCTATATCACAGAATGTTAAGGATTTTTTTTAAATTTTGGATTTAGCAACATATCCCAGGAACATTTTTTTTATCTGCACTCCATAGGATATAAGAAAAGAATGTTACTACTACTACTACTACTACTACTACTACTACTACTACTACTACTACTGCTACTGCTACTGCTACTGCTACTGCTACTACTACTACTACTACTACTACTACTACTACTACTACTACTACATAAAATAAGATGGTATAATACAACATAATGAAACAATATAACAGCATAACATAACAATGATATAATATAATGAACTTAATTTCACCTTTCCTAGTACCAAAGTACTAGGAAAAGTTACAAAATTTTTCTTTCACAGTAACCATTGCAAAGTAGGTAGAGTCTATATTATTATATCTATGTTATAGATTATCACAAATAATTTGAATCAGAGTTGTCAAGTATTTGGCAAGATAGCATGGCACTTGCAATACTCCTGAGTATAAACTGAAGGAGATTAAAATGTAATTGGAAAATATTTAATAAAATGAATAAAAAATAAAATAAGACATAGATAAGATTGCATTTAAAACTAAGTCAATTTGCAGCCTGAAAAGATTCTTATGTACCTATTAATGGTCTCTTGTTCTATTTTAGTTTGACACCACTGGTTTAAGTGACTTGCCCAGGATTACACTATTTACATTGGAGCCAAGACTCTAGGATTTTTGATTACAAGTCTTAACTTAAATTCCAGAGTTGGAAGAACCCTCAAAGGGCATCTTTTCCAACTTCTTACCTGAAACACAATTTCCTCATAATCATGTTCAATTCCCTCATTTTACAGATGAGGAAACTGAGGCAGACAAAGATTAAGTGACTTTCTCAGGCTCACACAGCTCCTAAGTGTCTGAAGTAAGATTTGAATTTAGTTCTTCTTGACTCACATCCAACACTCTACCCTAATTATACAATTTACATCTCTAAAACTGAGACCTCTAGAGATTTATTGACTTGCCCAAGGTGTCTCAGGTAATGAGACAGAGACAGGATTTGAATTCATATCTGGGACTCCAACTTCAGCTCTCCCAAGTCTAGAGCTCTTTCCATTGTAACATGCTCTGCAGCATCTTCAGCTAGAGGTAATCTAGCATGTACTTGAAGTTGAGATGAGTTTGCCACCTCACAGGGAAGCTCATTCCATTCCTCTGGACAAGAGAATCTATTCTCCAACTAATCAGGCTCATTTCCAATAACTTCTACAATTTTTATTAAAGTCTGCCTCTTTGCTTCAAAGAGAAATAGGTCAGTCACTCTCCTTTGGATGCTTAAAAACAATAGCCCTCCTTTAAGTCTTCTCTTTTCCAGGGTAAACATCATCAGGTGAATGGCTTCCCCATTGTGGGTGTCCTGTTAAATCCCATAACTTTCAGGCTGACAGGCAGTGAGCCTAGCACCATGGATGGCCAGTGCTAAACACAGGAAACCAGAAATGTTCCCCGTACATATGTCTAACTCCATAGCTAGTTTCCTTCTTTTGCTATGGGTAGATTACTTTTTTGCCTGGATGTCAAAATTCCATATACAGTATAAATTGTAAGCAAAGAAGGGCTGAAAAAACAGTGGACCATGAGGTCTGAATTCAAGGTCAACTTTTGACACTTGCTTGCCTTGTGACTATAAACAAGTTACTTCCTCTTTCTAATCCTCAGCTTCCTTATCTATAAAATGGGGACAAAGAGACTCTACTTGTCTACTAGGATTGCTTTGAAAAATTGCTATACAAATGTGAACTACCATTATTATGTAACATATATATTATATATGCATACATATTTACTGTTTTGCCCTTTAGTTCTTCCTATAGATAGTAACACCATTATAAAACACTCAATCCAATTAGCAGCATGAAGGAATTGAGTGAAGAATTTTTTCGTTCCATGCCATTGTCAGTAAATGAAGCAGTAATAAATCCCCAATTAGTGGAAAGGAAAATAGATTGAATTGAGTTTTTTTTTTTCCAAAGTGCTCCCCTGTAAACAGGATTCTGTGGCTGGCATTCAAGAGGAAAGAAAATTCAATCTAAGTCACTTTAAACCTGTGGTGATTAATGTCATGCCATGCAAGTCATTAAAAACCTCACAAAACTAGATTGGGAAAGTAATTCTGCTTGGGAACCAGCAATATTTATGTATGTATACTTATGTATATCTATATAAATAGATAAAGAGATGGAGATTTATATATAACGACAGAAATATAGTTCTAGATATAGATAGGTAAGCTAGTATTTATACAGCACTTTAGCATTTGCAATGTGCCATACATGTATTATCTCATTTGATCCTCACAACAACCCTGGGAGGTAAGTGCTGTTATCATTCCTATTTTATGGATGAGGAAACCAAGGCTGAGAGATTTCAAATCAAACTAGAGTGCATGCTCTCTCTCTCTCTCTCTCTCTCTCTCTCTCTCTCTCTCTCTCTCTCTCCCTCTCTCTTTCTCCCTCTCTCTCTCTCCCTTTCCCTCCACTCTCCCTCTCTCTGTCTCTTTCTATTCTGTTTTTCTCTGTCTTCTCTCTGTCTCTGTCTCCCTCTGTCTGTTTCTCTGTCTCTTCTCTCTGTCTCTCTCTCTCTCTGTATCTCTCTCTCTCCTCCCTCTCTTCTCTCCCCCTCCCTCTCTTCTCCCTTTGTCTGTCTCTCTCTCTCTCCCTTCTCTCTCTTTTTCTGTCTCTTTCATTCTATTTATCCCAGTTGTGGGATTCAAATAAATTAACCACCGGTTCTCCACAGAACAAAGCTGAGGTGCTGCCACTGTTGACATGGTGGGGACAGGCCCCACATCTGCTAACAAAGGATTTGCTGAACTCAACCTAAAATTATCAGTTCTACCAAACGGGTATTAACCAGCTGAATCCCACCACTATATCTCTCTATCTCAATACGCATGCACACAGGCACACTCTAGAAGGTAAAAGAGTTCTGAACTTATTCTGTAACTTTGAACAAGTCCCTGCCTCTCAGGGCCTAAGTTTCCTCACCTTTATGTTAAATAAAGAGGTTAGAATGGATAGCTCTCAAGTCCCTTGCATTCTGTGTTCAACTATTCTGTGTTCTAAGATCCCCTCTGGCCGTGATCTCTTGTAGTTTATGATTCTGCCATGCCTGATGTTTGTCTGCCTGCCTGGCTAGCTTAGGGCTACTATGAGAATCAAAGGGGGTAATAGATGGGAAAGCATTTGGAAAGGCACTGTGTGCTTCCTAGATGGAAGAGGATTGCTATTATTAATTACCGTTGTCTTTCATGGAATGGCCTAGAGCTCAGAGAAGCTTTTGCTTAACCACCTTAGTCAGTCTGTATGCAGTTGTGACACTGAATTTAGCAGCAGCCCCCCCAATGGGTAACAACTATGATCTTAGTAGAAGGAGCTGCAGTAGCCAAAAAGTCATAATCTGTGAAACGAGCTAACTCTTAGCTTCTGGGACTTCATGCTATGCAGGTTCTGAGCTGCTCATCACAGGAAGCCACTTTCCTTTGGTTAACAACATCTTGTTGCAATATAATTTTATTATAATTTTGCCTTCCTCTGGCAATCCTTTTGCCCCCTTATTTCCCCCATAGACATCACCTGTATTGAGGGGAAAGAAGGCCCGTTTTGCCACTTAGGTGATAAAGTGTGGATAGCATTGAGCCTGGAAACTTGAAGTTGAAAAACTTGAGTTCAAATCCCACCTTAAAGACTTATTAGCTGTGTGACTAAACAAGTCACTCAACCTTTCTCAGCCTCAGTTTCCTCATCTGTAAAATGGAGATAATCCTAGCATCTACATCCTGGGATCGTTGTAAATATCAAATGAGATGATATTTGTACAGTGATTTGCAAAACATTATATGAATTCTAGTTATTATTGTTGTTCATGCTTAGCACAGTACCTAGAAAAAATTGACATTTAATGTTTTTCTACTTGAATTTTGTGAGCCTCAGTTTCTTTAGCTGCAAAATGGAAATGCTAATCACTTCTCCCCATTCTCCTTGTTAAGCCCTGGACCAGGAGGCAGAAGATGTAATTCTATCCCCACCTGTGGGCCTGACAACATACAGTAGCGTGATCTTAGGAAAGTTGTTTTTCCTGCCTCAGTCTACTTTCTCATCTGTAAAGCGAGGAGGTTGGCATCTACAATCCCTTCCAAATGAGACATGTTATGGTCAAGTGCTCCATCTTCCAAGTCCAAACATCTTACGTTCCCAAGTCCTTCCCTGCTTTGATTGTCCATGATTCTATTACAGGCCTAGAACTTAATTCCACATTTGTGATCAGAGATCATCAATACTGTTTGTCAATTATGTTATCATCCAAATGCCTCCTGCTAACTTTGCCCTTTATTCTGCCTACAGTAATCACAGAGTTTTAGAGCTCAAAGGGGTTCATTTCTGCCTCCATCCTTCTCTGGCTTCCTTCAAGTCCCAGCTAAAATCTTACACGCTATGGGAAGCCTTTGCTGATGCTCCTGAACTCCAGTTCCTTTTCTCTCTTTATTATCTCCAATTTACCCTGTCTATATCTTGTTTGTGCATAATCGTTACCTCCATTAGACTGTGAGATCCTTAAGAGGAATTATTGTTTGGTTTTGCCTTTCTGTGTATAGCTGGTACTTAACTCAGTGCTTGGCACACAGTAGGCACTTAATATATGTTCACCAATGAGCTGACTTAGAGAATATAGTCTAATCCCCCAGGTTTATAGCTAAGGAAACTCAGACCTAGGGAGGTGAATGACTGGTCCAAAGTTGTTCAACAAATGTATGATAGTGTCAGACCTAGAACCAAACAGATATCACAGGAATCAGGGCTGGACAGGACTTTGGAGATCATCTAGTACAACCTGTGCATTTTAAAGATAGGGAAACTGAGTTACCTGTCAGATCTATGGAGAGACAAACTCATTACTAAAAAGGAAGAGAGTTCATATTGAAAGATAAAATGGACAATTTTAATTAAAGAAAATTAAAAAGGTTTTACACAAACAAAACTCACGCAGCTAAAATTAGAAGGGAAGCTGGTAATGGGGGAAATATCTCTAAGGGTTTAATTTTGAAATACATAAGGAACTGATTCAATTATATTAGAGTAAGAGACATTCCCCAATTGATAAGTGGTGGAAATTCTTCAAGTCGCCCATAATAAGAGAAATCTAATTTAAAGAAATTCTGAGCCTCAACAGACTGGCAAAGTTGACAAAAACAAAGAAAAATGATAAGTATTGATGAACTACAGGAAAAGAGTAACATTAAAACACTATCTGTTTTGTTGTTGCTCTTCAGTCATTTCAGACTCTTTGTGACCCCATTTGGGGTTGTCTTGGCACTGATATTTGAGTGGTTTCCCATTTGCTTCTCCAGCTCACTTTTACAGGTGAGGTATTGAGGAAAACGAAGTTAAGTGACTTGCCCAGGGTCACACAGCTAGTAAGTATCTGTGGCCAGATCTGAACTCAGTAAGATAAATCTTTCTGACTCCAGGACTGGTGCTCTACCCACTTTACCACCTAACTGCCAAATACTGTTGGTAAAGCTGTGAATTGTTCCAGCCATTTAAAAAAAACTGCTCTGGACTATGCTCCTAAAGTTGTAAAACTGTGGCCCTGTACTACCATTACTAGGTCCATATAATAAGGAACAGGAAAAAGATCCAAATATACAAGACAAATTATACCTACTCTTTTTTGTGTGGTGACAAGCAACTGAAAACTAGGTGTGACCATCGATTGGAGAATGGCTGACTAGATTATGGTATATGAATGTAATGGAATATTATTTTCCTATAAGAATTGATGATGTACACAATTTCAGAAAAAACTTGGCAAGATTTGTACAAAGAGATGCTGTGGGAAATGAGCAGAACCAGAACAACATCCACAATAACAACATTGTAAAAGCAAACAATTTTAAAACACTTAAGAACTCTGACCAAAACAACGACCAACAACAGTTGAGGAGGACTGATCAATGATGAGCATGCTACACCCCTGAGAGAGAAGTGATGGATTCAGAATATCAACTAAGGAAAACATTTCGGGGTCAAGGCCCGTGAAAGACTTTTGCTTGACTATGCTTTTTTGTTACAAAAGACTTATGTTATTTCCCTCCTCCCATTCGCTCTACCCTTCCACCCTCCTGCCAATGGAGATGAGGCAGGGTGAAGGAGAGAAAAAAATATTTTTATCCATTAAAAATAAATTAAACATAGATATGAAACTGAATATTAGGTAGGTCATGCAGTTTTCCCACGGCCTCACAAGTTATTTGCAGAACTGAGGTTTAAACCCAGGAATCTTGAACCCAAAACTAGCAGCCCTTTCCAATTCCCTATATGTTGAGACTTACTATTCCCTTTGGCCAATCATTCTCAAAACACTCAAGAGACAACAGCTAGACTCAGTTTAAATATTCTTTGCCCCATTCTCTGCATATTGAATGTTGGGGGCAACCCCTCCCCCTTCAATATATCAAAAACAAAATAGACTCTTCAGAATATAAGAATTCTAAGTGAGGAAATAAAGCTTCCTGCCGTATACTTGCTTCAGGTTGAAGAGTATAGTTCTCAGAGTTTTAGCTAACACTGTTATTTAAAACAACAACAAAGAAACAACCCTCTTCACAGGACAGACAGCACAGAAAATTATTTTCTTGCTATCTACTTAAGTCATTTTTTGAATACTTGGGGATTTCACAGAAGTTGTAGCTCTTTAAAGTCACAGCTAAAGACTTTCATCCTGACCTAAAATGTGCATCCCAGTCTCCCTCTGCTGTTCAAATCTCCCTGTGTCACTGGAACTTAGCCTGGGAAATCAACATGGTGCCCCAGAGCTCTCCTGCTGAAGGACGAAACTTTGCAGTGACTAAAAGATCTGGGATGCATTTCTTGTAAAGTTAAAATGGTAGTAGGAGGAGTAAATTGGAGAATAATGTGTTTTTAAGAGATGTTCCAGCTACATGGCACAAAGATCTTTTGAAAAATAGAACCCTAGCAAGAGAAATCAAAATCCTGTGGGAAGAGGCTAGGGTATATTTTATCCTTATCTTCCTGTCTGCCCTGAAGTTTCCCTAAAGATTCTTTCTGTGAGCCTAAAAGAGGATGACATCATGTTTCAGTATTTTTATTCCATATCAAAAAGCAGTTATTTTTTCCATTCATGCAATATTCTTCAGAATATTAAATAAAATAGAATAATAGAAAGGTGTTGACTTGTCCCAGGGCTATTTCTATCTGAAGTCCATCCAAAAAGATCCCAATGAGATGACAATCATATCTATACAGTATTAACAAAACACATGGTCCATCACTCCAAAGCTGCTATAGAAAGATTGACCTTTCTTCATCCAAAAGGAGAAATAAAATTGATAGATGTTCTCAGAGTACATGATCAACAGTTAAAAAACAAACAAAAATAAGACTTACAAAAATACTTATGGAACAACCAAGCACCTTTCTGCAGAATGATGGTAAAGATTGACAATAGATATTCAACACTGGACTTCATGAAAGTGGCCAATATGGATTTTTTTTCTGGATGGAAGCCAGGTAGAGCAGCAAATAAAACATCTGACTTGGAATCAGGAAGAACTAAGTTCAAAACTTGCCTTAAACATTTACTATCAGTGTGACACTGAGCAAGTCACTTAATCTCTGTCAGCCTCAGCTTCCTCATTTGCAAAATGGCATAATAAGAGCACCCATCTCCCAATGTTGTTGTGAAGAAAAAAATGAGATAATGTTTGTAAAGTCATTTACAAACTTTAAAGTGCTATATACATGATTATTTAACCTGGGCTGGTCTGGGCATGCCCAATTCAGGTAACATGAACACCATGTCCCCCAGCATGTGGGTGAGAATTGATCCTTTATATTTAGCTATGAAACAGCTAAGATGGAACCCAAAGGCTCTTTGTGGACATTTTCAAGAACTCAACAAAATGTCTACTTTGATGTATAAAAAAGTGGCTACTGAAACTGGGGATTTCACAACAATGACACAAGACCAAGTCATTACGGAAATATCATACATTAATGATCCCTGACTTATCGATTAATGCAGATTATGCAAGGAAATGGTAGAGAATGTGCAACATATCGCTGGAGGTTGAAAAAATTAAGCCCCTCTTTAATATCTAGAAAAGGATGATCCAGTCTCCATAATTATTCACCATCCTTGAGAAACCAAACAAATCTTCATACTTCAAATACAACTCCTCCTAAATATCCTTGAGAATTTAACAAATAAGTTGCACTTGAATTGGATCGTCATCACAGAAGAAACTGTTGTCCAATTGACTGGACGTATAATTGACCTTTTCATTTTATTTTTTTAAGAATTAGTTTTTTTCACCTTGCCCAGGTTCAAAGTGCAGCAGCTCTTCTTAGGCTTAATTCCATGGCTGATCAACATAGAAGCTTTGGCCTGTTCTGTTTCCAAATTGGACTGGTTTGCCCCTCCTTTAGTATCCTAGTGGCCCCCAACTCCCTTAAGCTCACCATATTGCTGCCTGACTTATTGAGGAGGCCTGAATGACTTAATTCTGATTTAGTTCAGATCTCTTGAGTTCAATCTAAGCCTCCCTAGGAGCCTAGCTGAAGCATAAAAATTTAAGGACAATGTTGGTAATAGATGTTGCCCTTCCAAATAGTTATAGTCTCCAAACTATGTGGAAAGAAAAAACTCTCAAAATATAAACACCTAATAAAGGAAACACAAAACAAAGTAGTCTCAAAGATAATTTCAGGAAGCTGATAAAAGATGAATTTTCATTCATCAGGTGAACTTTCATTCAATTACAAAAAAAAAAACCCTCAACCTTTTTGTCAAATGCACAATAATCCACAGAATATGGACATAAAAGAAGAGTAGTGACTTGTCTCAGACTTGTTTCTATCTGATCACCATTACATAGAGAAAATTAGAAGTATGAAAACAACAGCAATAATTAAAAGTATTTATATAGTGCTGCTAATATTTGCAAATTTTTTAGGTGCATTTCATGGTACAACTGGGAAAGCATAGTATATACATTATCTTTCCAGTACCCAAAACAATATTTTGAGGTTGGGAGTGAGAGCATTATTGCTTCTGTTTTACTGATGAAGAAACTGAGCCTCAGGCATAATGACTTGCCTGACTTTTCACAGCCGATGAATGAAAAGACTAGGATTACAATTTAGGACATTCAACTTCAGTCCAAAAAGCTTTGATTCAATGCTTATTATGTGTCTGATTTCATAAAGCAAAAATTTTAGGAAGGATATCTACCCACTGGAGTGTTTCCAGAGGAGAGCAAGCAAGCTAGTGAGTGAAATAATGACCTCTGGCTTTACCTTGAATGCTCTCCCTCCTTTTACCCTGACTACTGACCTCCCTGATTTCCTTTAATTTCCAGCTAAAATCTTGACCTCACACAGAAAAACTTCCCAAATCTTCATCTGTTAATTATTTCCTATTTACCCCGTGTTTAGTTTGCTTTGCACATGTTTGTTTGCATATTTTCTCCCCCATTAGATTTTAAGCAGCTTGAGGGCAAGAACTGTCTTTTGTCTCTCTCTTTTTATCCCAGTACTTAGCAAAGTGCCTAGCACATAGTAGTCACTTAATAAATGTTTATTGAATGGAATTGAATGGGTAAACATTGCAGACAGGTAGATTTAGGCTCCACAGATACAAAGAAAAACCTTGTAATTTGAGTTATTTAAAAAGTAGAATAATTGCCTCAGTAGGTTGTGGGAACTTGGGGATACTGCCCCCTGCCCTCCATAGGGATCATGTAAAGGCAGGGTGATCACTTATTAGGGATACTACAGAGAGAATTCCTGCTTAGAGGTAGAGGAGTGGGTGCTCTCCAAGGTACCTTCCACGGCATGAATGCTGCAATTCCATGGTTCATATTGTAAAATATGCCATAATTTTGCCAACTCATAAAATTTAAAATCATTCATATCATTTAAATCTGATTCCCCACAAAGTTTAAAAAAGTATTTCTTTGAAAGTTCCAGGGCATTGTTACTTCTTCTCCTCTACTCAGATATTCATGGGCCCAGGATACAGATTTTTCACTTTTCTTTTGGCAAAATGTCACCCACATCTCAGGGGGAAAATATAGTTTTAACAGTAGCAAAATGGGCCACTTTGCAAATTTCAGATCTCACATCCTATCATGTGCCACTGAACCCCGGAAAGAGAAGTCACATATCTTAGTCAACCCAAGACAGCTTACTTTATTTTTAATAGCTACAATCTCCTGTTACTCATGGAACAAGAGAACGCTAGAGCCGAAAGCAACTTTAGATTCTACATGTCGTCCAATTTCTCCTCACACCTTTATACAGACTAGGAAACCAAGAAATGACTTGCCCAAAGTTATGTAGATAATAAGGAGCAGAATTAGACTTTGAACCCAGGTCCTCTGAATCTAAATCCTTCCGACTAAACTTTTTCCTGCCACACATTTTCACTGAGAAAACCATTGTATATAAAATCATATTGGACACGTGGTCTCCCTCACATGATGAATAATGTCCTCAGGCTGCCCACCTCACTTCCATTCTCATCCTTAAGTCAGGTCACCACCTTCCTTTAGTCATTCCCAATGCTATTGGCATCTATTTTTTCCAGTCTTACCAAAAAAAAAAAGTGTTACTAAAACTATTTTGTTGTTTATGGGATCTTCTTTTTGTCTTTGGCTTCCTTGGAGTCTAGCATATGTCTTTCATCTCTGGATCAAGAGATATGGATAATTTAGTCATTCCCCCCCCCAAATACTTCCAAATTGTTTTCCAGAAGAGTTAATTCAGAGTTTCAGCAACAGTATATTAGTCTGTCTATCTTTCTGCAGCCCTTCCAACACTAACTGTTACTCATTTTGTTCATCTTTGTCAATTTGATTGGCATATGGTAAAATCTCAGGGTTGACTTGACATGCTTTTCTTTTGTTATTATGGATTGGGAACAATGTTTATTTCATATATTTGTTAATAGTTTAAATTCTTAGGATTACTGTTTGTTCATCTTTTGATCACTTGAACACCGAAAGAATTATTCTTGGTCTTTTATATTTGTTACATATACGCACACTCGTCTAAGATATCTGATGTAAAGATTTTCTTTCACATTTAATAGCTTTCCTTTATGGCCTATTAACATTGGTTTTATTCATTAAAAGCCTTTTTAATTTTATTTAATTGAAATCACCTATTTTACCTTTTGTGATTACTCCTATCCATTGTTTGATTCAGAATTTTCCCCCTGGCCACAACCAGGAAAGATACCTGATCTCACTCTCTTATGGATTTTTATGCCTTAACTTTTAACATTCAAATCATATATATCCATGTTGGGAATAGGGTGGTATATAATATAATTTTTCCTAAATTTGTTTCCCAGCAGCTTCACTAGATAGGGTATTCTTCAAGTAATTTATGTCCTCAGAAATATGGTCTACTTGTCTTTAAAACAGGGGAAATAACCCTTGCCCTCATCTCAATGGTTGTTGTGATGATTTAATGACACAATAATAGTGAAAGGGCTTTGAAACCTGTCAAATGTCCTACATCTGTTTTATTATTACTTTGGAGATATGTGATATTGTATTTTGGCAAATAAGGCATAGTAGTATCATTAAGGTGTTTGTAATTAATAATATTTGAAAGTATTTCCCTCCCAGGGCTTCCATATACAACAAAATAAAGCACAGACATTAGGATTTCAAATATTGGTGGGGAAGGTCTTTGGTACTGAAAGAGCACATATAGTGGTGGGGTGGGGGGTGGAGCATGGTTAGGGCTTCATAGTTGGAAGTCTCCTCACCACTCACATGACCACTCTCCCAGTTCAGGGCTACATCAATTCTTTCTTCAACTATATCAATAGGTTCTTAATTGATCTCTGCTTCAGGTCTATCCCTTCTCGAACCCCTTATCTCTATTCCTGCTAGTTTTCTATCCCTGAAGTGAATGTTTAACCACATCGCTATACCATGAAAGAATCTTAAGCGACTCCATGTTATCTTGAGAACAAAATCCAGATTTCTTCTTGGGGTTCCAATGCCCTTTATGATATGTCTCCAACCCATCTTTCTAAATCAATTTTTCATAAGGCTCTACTTCATACACTCTCTATTCTAGTCAAACTGCGCCACATTTTTTCTGCCTTCATGCCTCTACAAAGACCATTGTTATGCCTTAAATTCTCAGCCTCTTCCTTAACTCAAGTGCTGTCCCCTCCTTTTGGTCTTTCTAGATCTTCTCAAATTATCATGAACTTAATTCTTAGTTTCCATGTTGTTTCTCTTCTAATGGTAGACAATATATTGCATGAGAGGCATGTTGGTAAATGTTTACCAACTGGCTCTCTGGGAGAAGACTAAAATGCTCAATGCACTCAAGTTTAATCTGCATTTTTAACATTTTTTCTATCTCTTTCTTAAGTCTAGACAATGGAAAAAACAATAAACCAAACCTTGATTTGTATCATTTGAAAATTTCCAAGTAATAAATGTTCATATTGAAAACTTAATAATTAACTCTTAGAAGTTGACTCTAGCTGGATCCAGCACGCTCCTGGATATAATGAGAAGAAAGTAGGCTTTGGAGCCAGGAAGACCTGAATTCAAGTCCTCCATCTCACACATCCTGGCTACATGACTCTGGGCAAGTCATTTTACTTCTCGGTGGCTAGGATGCTCTCTTGGACAGCGAGGCCTGGAGTCAAAAAGATTCATCATCCTGAGTTCCTCATGTCCATCTTCTCACACCTGCTAGCTTTGTGACCCTGGGCAAGTCACTTCACTCTGTTTGCCTCAGTTTCCTCAATTGTAAAATAAACTGGAAGAAGAAATGGCAAACTGCTCCAGTATCTTTGCCAAGAAAATCCCCCAAAGAGGTCATGAAGAGTCAGAAATGACTGAAAAAATGACTGAACAATGACAAAAAGGCATCTCTCTAAAACTAAAAGTTGCAGAGAAGGTACGGACCTTCATTGGTAGAAGGAATTTTAGCACCTGGCAATCTTCTATACCAATGAAGATCAGAGGTTCGGTCCCTATCCCTATCTACTCTATTATGAGATCCTTGAAAACAGATGATTTTATATTTTATATTTTGTCTTTGTATACTCAGTAGCTAGCTCAGTAGCTCACACCCCTCTGTTCATTATCTCTAATTTATCCTGTTTATGAATATAGCTGTTTACATATTGTCTCCTTCATTAGATTGTGAGCTCCTTGAGGGCAAGGACTATCTTTTACCTTTCCTTGTATCCTTAGCACTAAGTATAGTGCTTGGCACATAGTAGGCACTTAATAAATACCTAATGATGGATTGACTCACATTTATTAGGTGCTTAATAATGCCTGTTGAGTATATGAATGAATTATATGAAGAAGCCCTTTGCTTAGAAACTGGAATCAATGGATGAAAAATGGAAAACTTGACCACCTAGCTTCCTAATTATGATACAACTTTTTCTATGAATAATATTGTAGCACAATCCAAAGAAGAGAAAGAATGGAGAAAAAAGCTTTGCCCTGGCGGCTTTAGATGGAGCTGTCTACTTCAGTATTCCCATCCCTTGGAAAGATAATTAATACCAATATGAGAAACACTGTTTACATTTCTGTACCAGTGAACTGAACACCAGATCATACAATACATCACTCACATACTTGATTTCCTTTTTGGTTCCTGGAGCCAGCCCTGAAAGGTTTCTTCTTCTGTTTGATATTGACACAAATCCCTGTATAGCTAATTAAAACCAATGACACTAGTAGTTCTGTGGCATGGAGCCATCACATCTTGTCCATCCTTGGCACTAATTATTGAGGGGAAGTGGGGGTTAGGGAAAGTGAGAAATGACGAATCAAGTTGTATCAGTAGGGAGATTCCAGTTGGATAACGAGTTGTTACTAAGCAGACTTCCTCTTTCCCTCAAACTGGTCAGGATCCAAGAGTGCCTCCCATCTGGTCTATGCTCCATGAGAGCAGGGGACGTCAGATTCATCTCTGTGTCCCCCACAATGTAGCCTAGAACTGGGTATTGCATAATATATCCTCAACAAATATTTGTTAAAACTAGATGAATTTCTCTTTTCTCTCCTCTGACCCTTTTCTTGTTTCTCTTCCTTTCCTCTAATCAAGAGAAAACTTGGAGAGCTTAAGCAGTTTGACCAGAGACATCTAGCTAGGGAAAATCAGAGGCAGTTTTTAAACCTGGAAGATCATAGACTTAGAACAAGAAGGGACTTTCATGTCGAGTTATCTGTATACAAGTTGTTTCCCTCAGTAGAAGCAATCAACAAGAATTTAAGTTCCTTGTTGTTGCTAAGTTGTTTTTCAGTTGTGTCTGACTGTCCGTGAGCCCGTTTGGGATTCCCTTGTCAGGGATACTAGAGTGGTTTGCCATTTCCTTCTCCAGTTCATTTTACAGATGAAGGAACTGAGGCCAACAGGGCTAAGTGACTTGCTCAGGGTCACATAGCTATTAAATGTCTGAGGCCAGATTTGAACTCAGGAAGATGAGGCCTTCCTGACTCCAGGCCCAGCACTTTATCCACTGAACCATGTAGCTGACCTATTAAATTGCTACCATTTGCCAGATTGTGCTAGATAGTGGTGAAGCAAAGACATAAATGGGACAGTCCCTGGCCTCAAGAAGCTTAAATTCTTCTAGGGTATACCACATGGTCACAGAGAACTATAAACTGAACATACAAAATAAATAAAGAACAAGTTGGGGTATGTGATAAACAAATACCTCCAAAATAAGGATTGCTTTTATTTTTATTTGTTTGAGTGATAATTGTTTTATCCTTGCAGCCTCATCACCTAGGATAGTATATAACCCATAGTAAAGACTAAATTCATGTTTGATGAATTTAACTGAATAGTTAATGCACATGGGAATTCCATGTAGCATCCTCAGAATGACCATCAGTGATTAAAGCAAACCAAAACACACACACACACACACACACACACACACACACACACACACTACCTGCAAATAAAGAGTTGGTTAGAGGATGCAGAAAGAGAGGCAAAGTCTTGCCTTTTTTTAAAATCTAGTTCAAATATTGCCTCTTCCATGAAATCCACAGGGATCCCTACAGTCTTGGACCTGGTATAGCTGTTTATAATTCTCTGATGATGCAGAGTTCCATTCTGCTTTGCATTAGAGATGTGTGTATAAAGGTTTTATTGCCCCTCCTACACATACAGCCAAATTGTTGATCTTCCCATGGGACAGAAGTAATGAAGGAGCTCTGTCTAAAATAGCCACAGTGCGTGGGCTTCCTCCTTTATTCCACTCCTTTCCCTCCTATTCTGTTGTTAACTCCCAGGGAAATTTTGATCCCAATTAGTTTCCTAAGTGACTATCAGTTGTCCATTTTCCACACCTGGATTCCTACATTTAAGTACAGGGCCTAGTCATAGAATGGTTAGAAAAGGCTTCTGAGGACATTCAGTCCAGTGCCTTACTGAAACAGGGATGGGCATCCCCTTTACTATTACACCATACTTGAAGACTTCTAGGGAAAGCGGACCCATTCCTTCTGGATAGTTTTTTTTCCCTCTATTATTCAGACAATTAAACCTAAATCTGCCTCCCTGAAAAATTTGTTCCCTTCTCCCTACTTCTGATCTCTAGGGCCAAGCAGAATAATTCCAATCCCCTTTCCACAGGTTATGAATGAAGTGAAGGGCCTATGTTAATGCAGAATATCTAGATCCCTTATGTAATTCAGCAGCAGTATCAGCACACTGGGATGTGACTAGAAGGAGAAAGAGCCAGGGAAGGAAAAAGCCCAGAAATCTAAAGGCAGGATTCCATATCAGGTAACAGCACTTTAAGTGACAGCAAATGAACTGAAATGGATATACTGGATAGCTTAAGCTGTAGGCCTTTTGTCATTCCTGGCATGGGAGTTAGTCTCATAAAACAGCATAAAACAGGATTAGCTTTAGATATGCTAGGGTTGAAATCTTCCTTCTGAATGACAGTCAGCATATAAATTCCCAAGAATCATGATAGGATAGGAAGAGTACCATGACAGCATCCTAGGTAGTACAGGACACTGTGAAGTCAATAAGAGAATGAAGACATTTGGCAATAACTTTTACAGAATCCAGTGGGATGCCCCCACAAGAGAAAAAAAGGGGGGCAGGGGAAGAAAGAGCTGATGCCTATGGATGCTGATTGTAGTCTCTTCCACCAATATATTTAGGAAAGTCAGATAGCGGGATAAAGACAGCTCTCAGATTTGCTGTTTGGATTTGGGCAACTCTTTTAACCTCTATAATCCTTATGAACCTCACTTTATCATCTTCAAAATGAAGGTAATAGTATTTGAATTACCTATCTCAAAGGGTTGCTATGGGGAAAGTACTTTAAAAGACCTATAGAATGGTAAGCATAATGGGGAGCCTAACCAATCATGATCTAATTTATCTGTTCTCTGTCAAACAAGTGTGCCTTAGGAAGCATTGCTAACAATAAGGCTAGTGGAGGCAATGGAATTCCAACCGAGTTATTTAAAATCCTAAAAGATGATGTTGTTAAAGTGCTGCCCTCTAGAGGGGGTGGAGCCAAGATGGTGGCTGGAAAGCAGGGACTAGTGTGAGCTCCCCACCAAGTCCCTCCAAAAACCTATAAAAATGGCTCTGAACCAATTCTAGAACTGCAGAACCCACAAAATAGCATAGGGAAGCAGGGCTGTAGCCCAGGAGAGCCTGGATGGTCTCTGGGTAAGGTCTATCCTGCCAGGAGCAGGGAGCTGAGCAGAGCAGAGCCCAGCATGGGCAGCACAGACCAACCAGACCAGGAGCCTGGAGGAGTGAGCCCTAGCACCCTGAATCAGTGAGCTGAGGCAGTTACCAGACTTCTCAACTCACAGACACCAAAGAAAACAGAGTGGGTGAGTAGGAGAAGCTTCTGGGTAGTGGGATAGAGTTTGTGGGTTCGGGCCACTGCCCTGGGGGCAGCGGAGGTGGGGCAGCTTTAGAACTACAGCTGCAGTTGCTTCTGGCCCCAGGCCCACCTGATGGGAGGAATTAAGTGGCAGATCAGAGGAGGAGTGAAGAGCCGGCTGAAGATCTAAATCCAGTCCAGGTTGGGGGTTCTTGGGGAAGGAGGAGTGCTGGTGTGGCAGAGTTGGCGCATCCCCCCAGGCTTGGAACATAGAACTCCTTAGTCTACAAGCAGTCATAACCCGCTGAAAAACTCAAGGTCAAGTGAGCTGGCTGGGAACATGGCCAGGCAGTGAAAACGCACCCAGATTCAGTCTCAGACTCTGGAATCCTTCTTTGGTGACAAAGAAGACCAAAACATACAGCCAGAAGAAGTCAACAAAGTCAAAGAGCCTACAACAAAAGCCTCCAAGAAAAACATGAACTGGTCTCAGGTCATGGAAGAGATCGAAAAGGATTTGGAAAAGCAAGTTAGAGAAGTGCAGGAAAAATTGGGAAGAGAAATGAGAACCATGGGAGAAAACTATGAAAAACAAGTCAATGACTTGCTAAAGGAGACCCAAAAATATACTGAAAAACATACTGAAGAAAACAACACCTTAAAAAAATAGACTAACTCAAATGTCAAAAGAGCTCCAAAAAGCCAATGAGGAGAAGAATGCCTTGAAAGGCAAAATTAGC
>CM053622.1:81748282-81789829 GCA_028646595.1 Phalanger gymnotis
GGGGGGGGAGGGTAGAAATGGGGAGAAAATTTGTAATTCAAACTCCTGTGAAAATCAATGCTGAAAACTAAATATATTAAATAATAAAAAAAATTAAAATAAAAAAAAGATTATTCCAAATTCAAAAAAAAGTAGGCACTTGAGTTGTTTTTTGAAATAAGACAATGGTTCTATATAGCAGAAGTTCATTCCAGGCTTGAGGGCCTGCCAATGCAAAGGTGCAAAGATAGGAAATGAAGTATTTGTAGTGTTTGAGGAGCAAAGAGACAGCCCATTTGCCTGGCATGTAGTAAGTGCTTAAAGTGTTGGTTGATTTATTGATTTGATGAGAGTCTTCCCAAGTTTTGTGCTCTACCCTCCCTACCCAAAATGACCTTGTATCTTCTATTCGAGTTTACTTTTCTGTATAAATGTTGCTTTCCTGCATAGCATGGGAACTACTTGTGAGAAGGAATCATTTCACTTACCATTGTATGTATATCCTCAGTGCCCATAGCACAGTTCTTGCCACACAGTAAGTGATTAATAAATGCTTGTTAAATTGGGAAAAAAAAGTGCTATCCTCTATATGCCAGGAAATTTGTAAAACTCAACAATGGCCAATGGTTTAGAAAAGATCAGTTTATATCCCAGTCCTAAAGTAGGACCATCACTTTGCCAACAAAGGTTCACATACTCAAAGCTATATTTTTTCCAGTAGCAATGTATAGCAATGTGAAAGTTGCACTATAAGGAAAACTGAGTGTGGGAGAATGGATACTTTCAAATTGTGGTGTTTGAGAAGACTTTTGAGAGCATCAAAGTCAAATCAGTCAACATTTAAAGAAATTAATTCAGAGTATTTACTAGGTCAAATGCTGAAGCTAAAGCTTAAATACTTTGGCCACATAATAAGAAGGTGGGACTCACTGGAAAAGATCCTGATGTTGGGAAAGATTGAAGACAAAAGAAAAAAGGACAGCAGAGGATAAGATGGATGGATAGTGTCATGGAATCAACGAACATAAATTTGGATAGACTTTGGGAGATAGTGGAGGACATGCTATAGTCCATGGGGTCTGGAATACAAACACTTCCTCGTCATCACCTTTTAGAATCCTTACCTTCCTTAAAATTTCCTCAAAGTCCACCTCTATCATGAAGCTTTTAATGATCCGCTCAGGTACTAATACCTCCCCTCCAATATTATATATATACATATATATAATATATGTAGATGTATATATACATATATTTGCACACTCATATACACGTACACATATACATATGTACATAATGTAACATCTATGTGTATGTGTATATATATGTACATATATATACATATCTTGTAGCCTTCCATGATAGAGTATTTAAAATTATTTTTGATTGCTCAGTTGGTTTAATGTTTACCATCAGACTGGATTACCCATTCTGGTGAATATATTGTATTGAGAACAAATGGTGTGAGGGTATGGTGGAGTCCGGAAGGATGACAAGGCTTGAGTCTTTATTGTCGTGAATGACAGTCTTCATGGGTGACTCTTTCAGTCTCGATTTAAGACTTTTGCTTTTCTAGAGTTTATATTTCTTGCTGTTGAAGAGGTAAGTGATGTTAAAGCTATTTCAGATCCAACCCAGAATTGTCTATCTTACTGGTACCAGACAAGCTTACTCTTCCAACAAAGAGTTTTCAGTGGTGGTATGAGGCATGAAACAGTTAAAACGCTGCTGTGGATTTATACACATATATATACCATATACAATCTGGAGAGTGGTGCTCAGTTCTAGGTACTATGTATCAGGAACAACATTGATGAACTGAAGTGTATCCAGAAGAGAACAGCAAGAATGATGAGAAGATTGGATATAATACAGTAGAATGAGAAGTTGAAGGAACTGAGGTTGTTTGGCCTGGGGCAACAGACAGACAGACAGACAGACAAAAAACTGAAAGTGACAACCATGACATAGATCTCCTGGTACTTGAAGGCCTGCTAAAAAGGAAGACGTGTTAAAATTATTTGCCTTAGTCTCAGAGAGTAAAAGTAGGTGCCATGAGTAGAGGTCAGATTAAGGATTAATTTAAGGGAAGAAAATCGTAGCAATTAGAGTTAGCTATAAATTGAGTGGACTGCCTCAGTATGGAGTGAGTTCCTCATTCAGTTATGACTAGATGGCCACTTGTTGGAGACGTTATGTTAGAGTTTCTTATTCAGGAATGTGCTCGATTAGATCAAGTGTTCTTATCCTATTTTTGTGGCATATACCTATTTTGGCTGTTTAGTCTTTCTCTGCCATGCCACATAAACTTCACCCTGGAAGTTCACTTCTTGTCTGGTTTTATCACACATAAAACAGCTTCTGTCTCTACAGCTTCTTTCTCTGACTGGTTAGTTCAAGAGTGAGGAAACTGTGGCCTAAAGGCCACATGTGGCTCTCTAGTTCTCAAGTGCAGCCTTTTCACTGAATCTAAACTTCACAGAATAAATCCCCTTAATAAAAGAATTTGGTCTCTAAAACTTGGACTCAGTCAAAATTCCATACCCAAGGATCTAGAAGGCCCCATGTGGCTTTGAGGCTGCAGGTTCCCGACCAGTGGGATAGTTCCTCCCAGAACTTCAATTTTAAAGAGGATATCCAGGCTAGCCATTTCTCCATTCTTCTCCAGGCTGCACTCCCAACTCCATGCATAGTAGCCCTCCTTCCGCATCCTCCTCAACTTCACCCATCATTGGTGTCCATCTATGTCACTCAACTATCATTCATAGCTCTAAAAAGCTGTAGCATGTGCAGTGGCTATACCCCAGTAAAACTGTCCTAGTAGATGGTTCAACAGGTTGAAAGTCACCAACAGACTTCAGACCTGTTGGTTAGTTAGGGGATGTCTACCCCAAGCATGTGAAAATTTCACCCAGCAGAATAGGTAGATGAGAATAATTTGTTCCAATGGCTATAAAGATGGCTGAAGCAGATGCTGTGGATTGCTTAGAACCTGGTCACACATTAAAGATGCCAAGGTCATCCACTGCATCCTAGGCCATCTTCAGTCATCCTGATTTTTGGCTTGTCCTGGAATCTAACGACTCTGTAAGAGAGAGGGAAGCTGATGACTTTGTGCAACTCTGCCCCACTTAAATTCAATTCATATATGATGCATTCATAATATTATTGGTCATCTTTGAAAACAGTGGACAAACAATAGCTTCCTTTTATGTATCTGCTCTCATTAGAAAGTAAGCTCCTTGAGAGTAGGTACTGTCTTTCCTTCTCCTTGTGTTTTGATTCCCAGCACTTAGTACAGTGCCTTGCTTGGAGCTGATAGACACCTCCTCAGAATAATATTTTTAAATGTATAAAATAAAGTACATACTGTTACCTTGGAATAGTTATTAAACTACTTTTCAAAAAGATTCACAGACCCCAGATTAAGAATCTCTGAACTAGATTTCTTCTAAGGTCCCTTCCAACTCAGGAATTCTGTGATTCTAAGTCTATTTTCCTCTTCTGTCACTTTGAACAATTTGGTGAAAGTATAGTATCTACTCAATTTTATTTTGGTTTTTTTTATTCCTTTGCCAAGGAGAATCACCTTTGCACTGATAAAGTGTAACAATAATGGACACCAAAGAGTGGTACCCAGTATATTTAAAGAGAGACTAAAAGTACTGAACTACTCTTGATGAATTCAAGTCCGTTGGCCATTTGATCTTATATCTCTGAGTAATGAAAGAAATGGAGATGTTATCATTGAGCTACTATTAATGACTTTTAAAAGATAAATAAATTTCCTGAGTAGGAAGAGCAAAGATACACTAAAATGAATTTTACATAAAACTATCAATAAAAAAGTATCACTAAAAGTGTCGATGAAACAAGTATCAATAAAGTATCAATAAAATAAGATGGATTTTAAAAATAAAGAAGAGGTGAAAGATTGAAAAGAAGATAAGTGTAAAAATTGCTCACAGAGAACACAAAAAGTACTGGAAGACTGGAGGAAGTCTGATGTTACCATGATTTTCTTAAAAGGAAGAATTATGGAGTCTATATACTATAGGTCAGTGAACTGAACTTCAATTCCTGAAAAAAAATTCTGTATTGTAATTTTGTAAAGATGGTTAGTGAGCATCTATAAAAGAGGGGACTATAAAGAGTCAGCATGGTTCAATCAAAAACAAGTCACACCAGACTAATCTCATTTCCTTTTTTGAAAGAGTTGCCACATAAATAGTTTACCTAGATTTTGGTAAAATATTTAGTTAAGTCTCTCAAGCTATTCTAGTAGAATAGCTAAAGAGATATGAACTAGACAATAATACAAAATAAGTGGATTCAGGACTGGCTGGATTGATCTAAAGAATCATCATCAATGGGTCCAATATCAGTTTTAAAGTCTTTAAATGACTTGTAGTCCAAGTTGTAATAAAATAAGTTTTCTTTTCATACCGCCTTGTTTTCTGTAAACAAATATATTTGACTAAACCATTTGTTTAATATTTCTTTGTCCACTGCTAGTGCAGTGCCTGGCACATAGTAGGCACTTAATAAATGTTAGTTGACTGACATATGGTTGGTTAGAGTTTGTGTGGATGTCACCCATGGAGGGCCTTTTGATTCCACATTAAAATCTTTGCCATTTCATGGGCTATATCCAAAGGTAAAACAACATCAATTGCTTTTGATAGATGTCGTGGCATGTATCTATCAGCAACCATTATCAATTTTCTATGAAGTTGTATCTTCTAGCTCAGGAAATATTTATGTGTGTGTGTGTGTGTGTGTGTGTGTGTGTTAAATAATTTATCCCTCAGTATGAGAATATCAATCCTTTTTCATTTTTAATGATTAATTTTCAATTATAATTAGTAATAAATGTTATAGTCTATAAAATAAGGTTAGACCAGATAAACTCTAAAATTCCTTCTAGCTCTAGATATGAATCTATTCCCCTATGATCTGCTTTTTCCTGAGCCTCAGTAACCTCACGTTTAAAATGGGGACAATATTTCCTGCAATATTTAACCTTACCAGTTACTGTGAGGTTGAAATGAGATAATATACATAAAGCAATTTGGAAAACTTTAAAACATTATATACATGTATTTTTATTCCCAATTAGTCATTCTCTATTTTGTTCCTTTGATGAGACTTTCCACCATGGATTCCAGTCTTCTTATTCTAGTAATTATTGGCCATAAATTCTGCTTTCACCACCAAGTAAAGGAAAATTACTACCATTGGGGAATATTCTCTCTATTACCTGCAGGAATTCTTGTTTTTAAGTCAGAAGGGAAGGAGTAAGGGAACAGTATTTACTAAGTGCCTACTCTGTGCTAGGCACTGTGCTAAGTGTTTTATAAATGTCATCTCATTTTATCCTTACTATAACCCTGTGAGGTAGATACTATTATTATGCCAATTGTGCAAGTGAGGAAAGTGAGGCAGACAGAGATTAAGTGAGTTATCCAGGGTTACCCTGCTAATAAATGCCTAACCTAGATACCCCAGATTTGAGCTGAGGTCTGCCTGACTCACATAGATCCAGGATCTATCCACTGTGCCACCAAGCTCTGAAATGTAACAGAAGAAGGAGGTCAAGGAAAAGGCCAGAGTCTATTTAGAAGAGGGAATCAAAAAGAGATACTATAGAAGCTATAATTCCATGGGAAATTGTTTGTAGTCAAAGAGGACCAATGACATCATGATTTGGAAGGCAAGTTACAGTGTGATCAATTGTGGCTGATCAGTCCGATATGAACTTGTAAGGTTCTACCACAGATCAGGCACAAATAGTCTGTTTGAGCATTTGGTTGGAAATATCTCTAGATTCATGCATCTCACATTTCCTTTGTACTATTGTGATTCTGCTTTGCTTGTAGAGCATAGTGCCTTCTTTGATGTGGGCACACCATGCTGTTGTTTGGTAGCTCAGTGGATAGAGCACTGGGCCTGGAGTCAGAAAGAGCTGAGTTCAAATCCAGCCTCAGATACTTCTTAGTTATGTGATCCTGGGCAAGTCATTTAACATCTGATTGTTTGACAAAAAAAGATGGATCCACTGGAGAAGAAAATGGAAAAGCACCAAATCGGGTCACAAAGGGTCAGCCGTGACTGAAATGACAGAATAACAACACCATGCTACTCAGTTCTGTGCCAGTATCACCCATGCCTCACAAATGATATGAAAGTTCTTCAGAAAGACCTTGAGAACGCCTTTGTGCCACTTCTTCTGACCTCTATGTAAGCACTTGCTTTGTGCTAGTTCTCTATAAGTCTTTTAGAAAAATTACACTGGGCATTCAGACTATGTGGCCAGAAATAACAGGAGCAGAATAGATGTGTACAACATTGGTTGACCTGACCAAGGCCTTTGATATTATCAGTCATGAGGGCTTATAGAAGATTTTGGGGAAATTTGGTTCCTATAACAGTTCATCAGTATTGTGCACCAATTTCACGATGGCACGTTTGCATGGGTTCTGAATATAGGATGATGCTCTCAAGGTTTTCCAGTCACCAGAGGAGTGAAAGAGGGCTGTTCCCATGTTTTTTAGCATTATGTTTTCTATAATGTTGTCAGAGCTCTTCAATAAGGACAAAAACAGTACCAAATCAGCTACCACACTGATGAAAAACTACTTAACTTGAAAAGGCTTTAAGCCAAGACTTTAGTAGAGGGAGAGTAAGTAGGTGACTTTTTGTTCACAGACAATTATGAACTCATTGCAGCCTCTGAGACTGTGATGTAACAGAGTAGGGATCAATTCTCTGCCATTTGTGCTAATTTTGGCCTGATAATTAATATCAAGAAAAAAGAGATTCTCCACCAGCCAACACTACACCATCCATATGTACAAACATCGGTAACAGTAAATGGAAAAATTTTGAATGCTCTGGATAATTTCATTTAGCTTGGCAGTATACTTTCCAATGATGAGGTTGACAGACACATTGCCAGACTTGCTCAGCATTTGGGAGACTCTGAAAAAAAACAGTGTGGGAGAGAAGTGTTAGGCTGCCTACCAAACTGAAGATCTACAGGGCCCTTGTGCTGATTTCCTTGCTTTATGCCTGTAAAACCTGGACAGTCTACCAGCACCATGCTAGGAAATTGAATTGCTTTCATTTGAATTATCTCTGGAAGATACTAAAGATCACCTAGGAATATAAGGTACAGGTTGCTGATGTCCTCTCTTGAGCTGAACTGGCAAGCATTCAAATTCTAACACAGAAGTACAATTCCATGAGAAATATGAGATTACAGAAGGACTAAACAAATGTAAGGTCTATGAATCAAAAAAAAGTCTTTAATAGACAGAAAAAGAAAATAGAGAAGAGAATGAGAGGGAAAAGCCTTTTTTAGAAAAAAAAGTGAAGAAAATTAAATTTAAGAAACTAAGGTAGAAAAAAACAAATCAAAAAGATGCAAGGGGGAGGTTTACTTGTCTACGTAACTGAGAGGAGAAAAATGGAGAGGGCTGAATAACTAAATAAAAGGAATAAAGGGGAAAAAGTACTTAAAAATCCAACCTAGGGAAAGAAGTAACAAATGAGAGAATGAGGAAGAGTTGGAGGTGAAGGGAAGACAGATGGTGGGAAAAGGATCGTCTTAAAGGAGATTAAGCTAAAATAACTGCAAACACAGAGTTTTTACTGAATTTACAAAATAAAGAAGGAGGTGGGGTGAAAATCCTAATTTGGAAAAAGAAAACCATATTAGAGATAAATGGAGGAATTAGAAATAAGAAAAGAATAATATAAGAAAACAAGATCCCCACAGGAAGCACATTTTAAAAGCAAAGACAAACGCAGAATAAAAACAAGGGGCTGGGAGAAAATTACTATGCATCAGGTGAATTCAAAAAAGCAAGAGTTGCAATTGTGCTATCATACAAAGCAAAATCAAACATTCAAAACATAAAAAGGGATAAACAAACTAACTTCTTTATGCCAAAGGTGAACCATAGAAAATAGGACAGTATTAATATTAAACTCACATACCTTGTCATTTGGATATTTAATTTAATTAATTTATGTTTTACCATTTAAATTCAGAAATGAAAAATTAACCGAACTACCAGAAGACGTGAACAGTAATACAATACTGGCAAGAGATCACAATTTCTCTCTCAGTTTTGGATAACAAAAACAAAAAGGAAAATAAACAATTAAGCAAATTGCCGGAGAAATCAGTTAAAAGACTTGTGATGTCTTCTAAAAAGGGCTGCTAAAGAATATGTGTATGTCTCAGCACCATATGAACTTTTTATAAAAATTTAACCATGTTTTAGGGTACGAAGATATTGCAAATAAATGCAAAAAGCAGAAATAGTAGATACATATTTAATAGATAATAATACAATAAAATAGTAATAAGTACATGCCAAAAATGGATATGGTGAAAGAAAATGATGATGTTGAAGCAACATACCAGAATTTCTGGAATGTAGCTAAAGTAGTCCTGGGGTAGGGGGAAGGGAAGCCAAGTCCCTATGAAAATATTAATAAAATAGACAAAGAGAGGCTTAATGAAATGAATATTTAAAAAATATTTATGTGTGTTTAGCTTTCAACATTTACTTCTATATGATATTGAATTTGAAATTTTCTCCCCCTGTCTTCACCCCTCCATCTCCAAGACAGCATGGACTGAGATATAGGCTATACATGTACAATCATATTAAACATATTTCCATGTTAGTCATGCTATAAATAAGAATTAACACCAAAGGGAAAAAAACATGAGAAAGAAGAAACAAAAGAGAGAGAGAGAGAGAGAGAGAGAGAGAGAGAGAGAAAGAGAGAAACTAGTACGCTTTGATACACGTTCAGACTACAAATTTCTTTCTCTGGATGTGAACAGCATTTTCCATCATGAGTCTTTTGGAATTTTCTCAGATCATTGTATTGCTGAGAAGAACAAAGTCTATCAAAGTTACTCACCTCACAATGTTGTAGTTCCTGAGTACAATGTTTTCCTGGTTCTGCTCATTTCACTCGGCATCAGTTCATGTAAGTCTTTCCAGGTTTTTCTGAAGTCCACCTGCTCATCATTTCTTACAGAACAACAGAATTCCATAATATTGATATACCACAACTTGTTCAGCCATTTCCCATTTTATGAGCATCCCCTCAATTTCCAATTCTTGGTCACCACAAAAAGAGCTGCAATAATTTTTGTTATATTTTGTACATTATTTGTCCCGTTTTTATGATCTTTTTGGGATACAGACCTAGAGGTGGTATTGCTGGATCAAAGTGTATGCACAGTTTTATAGCCCTTTGGGCATCATTCAAAATTGCTCCCCAGAATAGTTGGATCAGTTCACAACTCCACCAACAATGCATTAGTGTTCCAATTTTCCCACATTGTCTCCTGTTAGGGCCCTCTTGGAAAAACGAACTTCTAAAGGGTTAACAGTGCTGTTTATTCCTCTGGTATGATTGGACCCCCGTAGCCCTTGGAGGAATGTCAAGGGTAAGGGAAAGGAACATCATGGCCGTGAGAGAAAGAAAGCGCTGAAAGTACACCTGTTATAAACAAGATAAACTAGACAAACAGTGACCATCTGGTGACATGAGACCCCAGAGAGAAGAGGGTTCCCAGAGAAAAAGAGGTTTTCACTAGAGACTAAACATTCTTGTTATTCTACTCTTGTTATTCTACATTCTTAGATCAAAGCTGTCACTGAATGATGTATTCACTTGTAGATTGTAAACAATGTTTAGGGTATATAAGTCTTGGCCGGGCTAAGAATAAATGAAGTTAACCTGCTCATTGACTTCGGCCTCATTTTTCCCTTTTAGCTGGTCTAATTGGGGTCAGGAGGTCCCCGAGGGTTTTGGGGGGATCCCTACAGTCTCCAACATTTATCATTTTCCTGTTTTGTCATGTTGGCCAATCTGATAGGTAATGATAAGGTACCTCAGAGTTGTTTTGATTTGCATTTCTCTAATCAATAATGATTTAGAGAATTTTTTCACATGACTATAGGTAGCTTTAATTTCTTCATCTGAAAAATACCTGTTCATATCCTTTGACAATTTATCAATTGGTAATGGCCTGTTTTCTTGTAAATTCAACTCAGTTTTCTATATATTTTATAAATGAGTCCTTTATCAGAGACACTGGCTGTAAAAATTGTTTCCCAGTTTTCCATTTCCCTTTTAATCTTGGTTGAATTGGCTTTGTTTGTGCAAAAAACTTTAATGTAATCAAAATTATCTATTCTGCATTTCATAATGTTCTCTGTCTCTTGATTGCTCATAAATTCTTCCATTTTCCATACATCTGACAGGTAAACTATTTCTTGCTCTCCTAATTTGCTTATATTTTCACCCTTTATGTCTAAATCATGTACCATTTTGACTTTGTCTTGTTATAAAATGTAAAATCTTGGTCTATGCCTAGTTTCTGCTATACTCTTAAACTTTTCCCAACAGTTTTTGTTAAATAGTGAATTCTTATGCTGGAATTTGGAGTCTTTGGGATTATCAAACAGTAGATTACAGTAGTCATTGACTACTGTGTCTTGTGTACCTAACCTCTTCCACTGATCCACCACTCTATTCCTTAGCCAATACCAAGTAATTTTGATGACTGCTGCTTTATAATACAGTTATAGATCTGGTACAGCTAGGCCACCTTCCCTTGCATTTGTTTTTATTATTTCTCTTGATAGCCTGGACCTTTTGTTCTTCCAGCTGAATTTTATTATTATTTTTTCTAGCTCTATAAAATAATTTTGGTAGTTTGATTGGCATGGCACTAGATAAGGAAATTAATTTAGGTAGAATTATCATTTTTATAATATTAGCTTGGCATGCCCATGAGCAACTGTTTTGTACTTGTGCTCATATAATTCCTGGGTTTGTCTTGGGAAGCAGGCTCCCAAATATTTTATGTTGTCTATAGTTACTTTAAATGGAATTTCCCTTTCTATCTCTTGCTGCTGGGCTTTGTTAGTAATATATAGAAATGCCAATGATTTATGTGGGTTTATTTTATATCCAGTAACTTTGCCAAAGTTATTAATTATTTCAAGTAGTTTTTTTGTTGACTCTTTAGGATTCTCTAAGTATACCATCATATCATCCTCAAAGAGTGACAGCTTTGTTTCTTCATTGCCTATTCTAATTCCTTCAATTTCTTTTTCTTCTCTTATTGCTAAAGTTAACCTTTCTAGTACAATATTGAATAACTGAATGAGTATTATTAAAATTTAAAAAGTCAACAAATAATAAACATAAAAGAGGAGAGCTATTTTACATTAGAGAAGAAATAGATAAAATGGAAAAAAATTATAGAAATGATAAACATAATGCTCAATCTTTAAAAAGACTAATGGAATTTTTAAACATTTAGACAATATGATTAAGAAGGAAGAAAATCAAATCAATAAATAGCAAATGAAGAAAGTGAAATCATTTAAAAAAAGAAAAATAAAAACAATAATCAAAACTTACTATGATAGTTAGATGCTTGACATCACAAAAGAAACAGAATAATTTCAAAAATTTAAAATACCCAAACTAATAGCAGAACAAATAGAGATCTTAAAAAGTCCAATTGCAATAAAGAAATAGTAGCTATGAAGGAACTATAAAAATCGGAGTAAAGAGAAACTGCTGCTCTTGATGGATTCATGGGAGAATTCTATCAAACTTTTAAAGAATAATTAATACAAATACTACACAAATTGTTTTTAAAAACTTATACATTACATATATACAATACATTACCAAGTAAATGAGGCCTTAATATTAAAGACTATTATACGTATTTTTTAAAAAATTACAAGAGAAGCATATTGCGCATCTCACAGCTATGAGCAGGAGATATATACTCAACCAAATGAAATTTTAAATATTCTGTGCATGCAAAATTAATATAAAGAAAGCACCCTACTAGATCAAATAAAAAAATATATTCCTAACAATATCTAATAGCTGGGCTAGGGAAAGATAAAACACAGAATGAGAACTACAGAACAGTATAATTAATGAACGTCTATTTAATTTTTTTAATGAAATCCTTTCAAAGAGACTCCAGAAATTCACCCAAGACATATTCATCATGACCAGGTTGGATTTATACCAGGGATGTAAGGAGGACTCAACATTATGGAAATAGCAAATATAATCATATTTTAGAACTAAAACATCAAAAACCACATGGTTATTTTAATAGATATGGAAAAACCTTTGAAAAAATATAGCCCTCATATATGTTAAAAAAAATCTCAACAAAACATAGGCAAAAAGAGAATTTTTGAAATATTATTAAAGTATCTACATTCAAAAAGAAAAATCACATGCAATCATGTGATATACTCAAATCTTTCTCCGCCAAATACAAGAATGTCTGTGGATCTCCCTATTCTTACATGAAATAGTTCCAGAAATGCTAGCAATAGCAATAAGACAAGAGGATGAAATCAAAGTTATAAAGATGAGTAAGAAGGAGACAAGCTATTCTTATTTGCTGAATAATAGGATAATTTATTTAGAAAATATTGGGAATCATCAAATATTGTTTGAGATAATTGAACACTTCCAAAAAGTTGCATGCTACAAAATAAAACCTCAAAAATTAAAAGTATTTCTATATGATAATGCCCAAATCCAAAAAGTATACAAAATACTTATAAATATTCATTACAAACTACTCCTTAAAATATAAACGAACAAAAAAAGAACAACTTAAAAAGATGGAATTCAATGCTCATGAATGGGCTGTGCCAAACTACAGTAACACCAAATTATTTTATACTTTTAATTTACATGTTGACACAAATTACAATATCAACAGGATATTTTGTGTAAATCAATGAAATAATTACAACTAATTTGGACAAATAAATGATCTAGAATGTCAAAGGAGATAATGAAATAAAGGTAGTGATGAAGGTAGGGCAGCTAGATGGTACAGTGGATAAAGTGCTGGCCCTAGAGGAAAGAAGATCTGATTTCGAATCTGGCCTCAGACACTCACTAGCTTTGTGACCCTGGGCAAGTCACTTAACATTGCTTCAGTTTCTTCATCTGTAAAGTGAGCTAGAGAAGGAATTGGCAAACGACTCCAGTACCTTTGCCAAGAAAGCCCCAAATGGGCCACAAAGAGTCAAATACAACCAAAATGACTGAACAACAACAACAGGGATAAAAGGCGAACAGTGCTTATGAAACTCAAACTATATTATAAAGCAATTGTCATCAAAATCTTCTGGTATTTGTTTAAAAATAGATAGGTAGATCAACAGAACAGATGAGACAGGGAAGAATCAAAAACAATGGTACTCAATTACCTAGTGTTCAATAAACTGGAAAAAAAATTAATTACATTGGAAAGAACTCCCTATTTAATAATAACTTCTGGAAAAAAAACAAAAAAAACACAATATGGAGGAAATCAGACTCACACTAAACACAATACATCATATTCCACAATACATTACAAAGTAAATGAGGCCTTAATATTAAAGGCTATCATATATATTTAAAAAAATTATAAGAGAAGCACATTGTACACCTAACAGTTATAAGCAGGAGATATATACTCAACCAAATGAAATTTTAAGGATTCTGTACAAGCAAAATTAATATACCTGAGATTGAAAGGGTAGTGGTCCAATGGGAAAATATCTTTATATCAAATTTATTTGATAATGTTTTGGTATACCAGATATATAAATAATTAACAGATACATATATCACCAAAAAGTATTCCCCAAAAGATGTGTTAAAATTATATAAAAAAAGCAATTCTCAAAAGAATTTCAAAGTATTAACATCCATATGAAAGAATGATCCAAATTTTTAATAATTAAAGAAATGCAAATCAAAACAACTTGGAGTTACACATTGCTTCTTGCAAATGGGTAAAAATGATGAAAAATAAGAATAGTCAATATTGGAGGACTTACAAGAAGATAGGCACACTAGTGCATTAACGGTGGAGCTGAAAATCAGTATAACTATTTTGAAAAATAATTTGGAATTACATAAATAAAATAGTTAAAATTCCATACTTTTTGTCCCAGTTATTCCACTAGTAGGTTTATATCCTTAGCAGTCCACTGATAAGAAGAAAATCCCCATATATGCCAAAATATTTATAGCAGAACTTTTTGTGATAGCAAAGAATTGGATACCCATTGATTAGAGCATGTCTAAACAAATCTTGGTATATGAATGTAATATAATATTATTGTACAGTGAGAAATAACAAATGTGATAAATACAAAGAAACATGAAAATATCTACACAAACTGATGCAAAATGAAGTAAATGAATATGACATGTAAACAAAAAAAACAACCACAAAAAAATCAGCAGACAGAATATCATGGGGGATGTGCATCTATCTCATTCTGCTCCGATACGGTTTTAGCTTATTTTGGCAAGCTTTTGTTATATGTATCTTAGAGAAGATGTGTATTTGCTGTGGCAAAAACTATTTAAGAGCATTATGGATGAATGTTATACGTAGGTAATTATAGGCAACTGTTTGGTTCTGTGAAAATGATCTGTTTCCAAAATAATTTATTTATTAAAGATATTTTAAGGTCTGTATTTGTGATATGGGGCTTTGTCATCTATCATTTTATAAATGATAGCAACTTCTCTTATACAATGCTAGCCACCAGGTTATATTTAGATAATCATTAGGCACTGAATTTTTAGAGCAGGCCTGCACAACCTGTAGCACACCAAAGAATTTCAGGTGGCCCATGAAAAATTCGTGGGCCACCCGAAATTCTTTGTCCATCTGCAAGTATAAGCAGCCCACAGGTCACAGGTTGTGCAGGCCTGTTTTAGAACCTACAGTGAGGAGTTGCAAAGGCTCTATTATTTCCCTGAATAATCACTAAGTTCAAGGTCTTTAAGCGTAACCTATTTATAATTTCTAATGGCAATGGCCTGGCCCTAAATTTGCCATCATAAGACCCTTTATTTCTAGAGGAAAAAAAAGCTGAATGATATAGTCATTCATGAAGTATTTTCTTGACACGCTGTAGATAGAGCTCTTGTGAATATCACCCATGTAGCACCTTTCAATTCCATTCTTACATATTAGCTATTTCCACCATGAGATAAACCTTTTTTTGGTTACATCATTATTTTTATCCCCTGTAACACACTATCGAGTAAGTGGTTGTTCCCAAAGGAAGAGCCAATTCATGGAAAATACAAAGGGATTTTTAATTAGAACCAGAGAAGAGGACTGCAGTGATGTACACAGCTAACACATTATAGGTTTCTCATATTATTCCCCTACTTATCTCCAACTCCACCATTCCAGCTTTAAATCCACCCTATGTTTTTCCTCTTCCATGCCTTTGTTCAGGCTATTGCCAAAGCCTAGTCAACTTTTTTTCCTAATAAATGCCCGTTCATCCTTTAAAGTCCAAGAAGAATACTGCATCCCCTTGAATCTTGCCTTTTCCTTTTGGTTAGTAAAGACTTTCCCTATAGTTTTGATAATTATATAATGCAGTTATCGTTGAGTAATGGGTGCATAAATACCATCTACATTTAAGTCTTGTTCTCCTATTAAATATCATTATTGCAAGAACTGGTGTCTTATCTTAACCTTTATCATCTCTATCATCTAGAACTATGCTGTGCACACAGTAGGTATGTCAAAAATGTTTGCTGTTATTATTATTTAAATAGAATTTATTTAGACTGTACTCGGTTTATGCTCAGTAGGGCAAGACTAATAGGCATTCCAAAGGCAAATTCATTTGCTCCAGGTGGGTAATTCAAAGCCTTTTCCCCTACTGCTGGCCATCTGTTCCTCTTAGATTCTGGTACCTTCTCTACCTTGACCTTTATCTTCTTCCTCTTCCATTTGAGAGATCTTATTGCCTAAGACATAGTTCTGAACTTCTTATGGACATTGGTCTCTCGAAACTGCCTTTCAAGCTTCTGTTCTGTTCTATAGCCTTAGGCCAAATTCAGTTTGCCATGCTGAATACTCCAATTCATCTTCAGAGCATACATTTTACAAAAATAGATCACATTTCTGTATTGCATTAAAATTGATAAAAATGCGTTCCTCACAATCATTCTGTCAGATAAAGAATGGATGTATTACTTGAATGGATCAATAATATCATTAATGTAGGATAATCTCTCCAATAGTGATTTGTTGACTCAGTCAGGCAACAAACATTTAAATGTTGACTATTTGCCAATGTCTGTGCTAAGCCATGGGAATACAAAGAAAGGCAAAAAACACAATTCTTTCCCACAGGGAGCTCACATTCCAGCTCATAAGGTAGCATGCAAACAATTTGAACATACAAGACATAAATGGGCATCTTTTTGACCCAGGGTAAATGGGAGGCAATCTCAGAGGGAAGGAAAGTGGTAAGACAGTAAATGGCTTTATATTTATTCCTTTGATATTTCATGTTATTGGATTCAGGGCAATTCAACACCTTTGAATCCTGACCATACAGTATATAGATATCCCTCTCGCCTTTCTGTCATCCACAGATTTGAAAGCAAGCTGTCAATGACTTTTTCCAAGCCACAGATGAAGATGCTTAACACCAGAGGGACTAGCACAGACACCTAAAGCCTTCTACTGGTGACCTCCTTCCAAATTGCCATCAAACCGCAGGGTCTAGCCATTCAACCAATTTTGACTGTACCTAACTGAATTTTACTATTTTCTAGCTCACATCTCTACATCTTTAAAAAATGAGCATGAGAAATTTCAAATGTTTTGCCAAAACTCTAGGTAAAACTGTATTTGTAGTTACTTTGTCTCTCTAAGCTTTAATATTTTCATCTGTAAAATGGGAATAAAGATCTCTTTTCTATTGTCCTCATAAGTATGTCAGGAGGAAATGAAGCAAAGGATAGAAATAGCTTTGCAAAAGGATATTAATTATGATTTGCTGGGTCCCTGAACATTTTTAAAAACTATTTTGATAGCTATATTTAAATATATTTGGTCGCCATTTGCAATCCTATGTATTTTATTTTATTCATTATTTTTTAAATCTTAATCTGATAAGGGGTTCATAGGCTTCACCATACAAAGGCATCTGAACCCTATTCTAGAGGAAGTTGGAAAATTTTTTCATTCAGCCTTCATGGCATCTGATGGAATGATTTCATCTCATTTGAAATGCTAAAGCAACCAAGTGCACTGGGAAACCAAGAGCTCATGCTAGCTTTTCACCGGGGGTGGAATTTCCATCCTGCTGTGCAGTATGTCCAGGTCTTAGTTTCCTGCAGTAATACAAGAGGAGAATATTATATGAGCCTCCCTCCTGTTTAGGGACTACAAAAGCCAAGGAGAAAGAGAACCAAGCACAAACACTAATCCCGATGCTAAAACCTGCAAGCTGCATTGTTGTAGGCAAAAAAAACCCCACTAGACTTGGACTTTAAAGAACTCAATTCTTGTTCTACACTTACTATGTGACCTTGGGCAAAGTCACACCTTCTCGGCTTCCTCCTCTCCAAGACAGGGATACTATTTATAACAGCTATGCCCGTCTCTAGTAGGCCCTTCTCTGATGCTTCTGTGTGATGTAGAGGCTATGCTGAGTTCTCAAAGGCTATGTCAACTGAGTACAAGGTCTCAAGCCCTATGGCTGGTAGACTTGCTGCTCCTCACACAGGACAATCTGTGTCCCAGTTCAGGGCATTTTCACTGCCTATCTCTCATGCATGGATTGTTCTCCTTCCTCCTCCTGGTCCTCTTGGCTTCCTTCAAGTCTCAACTAAAACCTTACCTTCTGCAAGAAACATTTTCCTATTTCCCACTTCCACTCACTCCCACTAATATCTTTCCTAAAAGATTAGCTCCCATTTAAACAATATGTATATAGTATTTTTGCCTATTTTTGCCTTTCCCTGTGTGTCCAGCACTTAACACAGTACCTGGCACATAGTAGGTGCATAATAAGTATTGATTGATGGATTACTAACTGCCACATACTAAGCACTTAATAAATACTTGTGACTTGACTAGAAGCTGGGATAAAAAAAAGAAAAAACCAAAAAATCCTTGCATGTGGGCCTGGCAAAGGTATGTTAGTCTACAGCCCAAGTATCAATATGGGGATCCTCATCACCAGAAAAGGGACAACAGAGGGATAACCCCACCAATTCCTCATTAAAATCTAAAGGCATAGGAAGTTACATTGGGTGTTCTTTGAGAGAGTATCTGCAGTGACAAAAAACAGATCCTTGAAATGTTAAAGGTATTTATCTCACAAGGGTTGGCATGGGAAAAGCTCTGTAATTGTAAAATGTGACATACATGCCAGTTATAATTATTATTTATTGCTTTTACCTTGGATTTAGAGTCAGAAAACTTGAGGACATGTCCCTTTCAGTTACTTAGGACTATTGTGTGACCTTTGGCAGGGCTCTAAACCTCTCTGTGCCTTAGTTTTTTCAACTGTAAAACAAAGAAGAGTCCTATCCAACCATTTTTACCTCACTAGAAACTCAAACTCTATGACCATCTCCTGCCCCCTCTTCCCCTCTACAGGTGAGCTTCTGGCCTTATCTACCTAGGAACCAGGCCACCATAACATTTCCTGCAATCTCAGCTCTGTAAGCAGATACCTTCCCCCCCGCCTTTTCTTTCTCCCCTGTCTTTCCCTGTAACCCTTTATTCATTGTCTTCTCCCATAAGTTCCTTAAGGTCGCGGACTTTCTTTTGTGCTTTTCTAGGGATCCCTCGGTTTGACTGTATCTGGTGCATAGTAAGTGCTTCATAAATGCTTATCTATCTATCTATCTGTCTCTTTGTATCTGTCTATATCTATCATCTATCTTTGAGGATCTCTCTATATCTATTATATATCATCTATATTTTTGTATCTGTCTATATTTATAATCTATCTCTTAGTATCTATTTGTCTACCTTATCATCTATAGTTATAATAGTAGCTATTATTTTCAACTTTCTTTCATCTCTCTGGTCATTTACCTATTTATCACTATCTTTCTATCATCTATAGTTATGCTATTAACTATATTATTATTAAATATATATCATCTATCTATTTAATATTTATGTTCTAAAGACACTGGGCAAATCATTTAATTTTCCTGGGGATTCAGTTTCCTCATCTGAATACAGGAGGAGAATAATTCCTTCCATTCCTTTTTCGTAGGGCTATTTCAAGATACAAATGAATTACATGCATTAAAATGATTTATAGAGATATACAAACATAAGCCATCATTAACATCATTACTTGTTGCTATAGAATTAGAGAACCAAGAGACAGGGTGATACAATGAAGACAAAGCTAGCCTCTGAGTCAGAAAGGCCTGGATTCAAGTCTCACACCTGACATACTGGCTCTGTTACCTTAGGCAGGTCATTTAACTTCTAAGGTAGCTCTTTAAGACTGAGTTATAGAACCAGTGCCAAAGAAGGAGGTAATCTCATCACTTAAAGGAATAAAATCTTAGATTCAGTTAAAAATTATAGAATTATCTTTGTTTCATGAACTGCCATGAGCAACATCTCCTTGAATTGTATTTCAGGTCCTACTGCTTTGCTATGACCGGTGAAGTCACTACTGTGACATCATCACCCAAATCTGCCTTTGCAGCCTCAAATCCCAGAATTCCTTTACTTAAATTTTCAATACACAAGCCCTGCCTAGTCTGTTTTTCTCTTCCCAATCAACCCCTCTCTATTTTGATTTAACATTTGAAAGGAGAAAAAAAATAATTTCGTATGAAAACATGAATGAAGAGATGAAAATGTCCCTAGTTCCTTCTACAGTAAATAGCCCATAGTGATCTTCCCTTTTTCTGAACTCCCCAACCAGTTACTCTCTGTGCTGGCATCACTGTCTTCTGGCTTGTAGTTCTAGTGACAATCCCATTTATAGATATGCAAGGAATCCTTGACACAAGTGGAATTGCTAAATGAAGACCAATAGATTTTCTTACCACCAACTATGTGTAATAATGCCAGGAATTTACCACAAAAAAAAAGTGAAGGCCGAGATTGTTAAATTTTTGCACGTTGTGGACTTTCCCGTCAGTCTGACAAAGCCTATTGAACCCCTCTTCAGAATAGTTTTTAAATGTATAAAATACAAAGGATTACAAAGGAATCAAATTATATTGAAGTAAAGTTTAAGGAGTGTGCTATTTATCATGCAATTTATGTGTATGTCCATATGGACTGTCAAAATGAAACTTTCAAGGAGGCATCCAGCTATCTCTGGAAGCTTCCTCTCCAAGGAAGACTTTGATTCCTACCTAGAGGGAAGCAGGAGGTCAGGGCCACTAGGTTATCCCACTCTAGATTCCTTTGAGAGGGGATGCTGGACTAGCATGTTACGCATACATACACACATACAAATGTATATGTATACATATATGTATTGTGTATATATGTGTGTATATATATATATATCTGTCTATTCCCCCTAAATATTATTAGTCTAGAAAAAACTGATTTTTCGATTCAAGCCACTCTTTTTGATCACAATTCTTTAATTGGGAAGGAGTGCTTCAAGTTCTATCTGCATGCTTTACTTCTTTCCCATTGAATGGTAGTTATACAAAACCTATCACAAATATTGAATAGCAAATAAAGCCCTCTATCTAGGCAGATAGCAAATAGAAATCAGAGAAGTCATACAGTCAATACACAAAGAGCATGAGCTCTCATTTCCTTTGTTATTTGTACATTTGTACATTTTATTGGATTTGTGTGTCTCTAATTTAATTTCAAGCAATAGAGTGACCGTTGGGCTGGGGACTGTGAGCTGCAGATCTGAATAACTTATTATCCAAAATTATACTTCAAAACAGGAACTATGAATGTTGAACTATGTAATAATAATAATAGACAATAATAACAGTTGACATTGCATAGCACTTTAAGGTTTCCAAAGCTATCTCTATCTCTATCTATCTATCTATCCATTTATCTATCTAATCTGTCACCTCATTTAACCCTCACAACAATCCTGTGAAATATCATATCATTCTTTTACAAATAAGGAAGAAGAGGAAGAGAGAGAGATTAAGTAATTTGCCCAGAAGTTATGCGGTGAAAAAGTGTTTAAGTTTGGATTTCAACTGACGTCTTCTTAACTACAAGACTAGGACTCCATCTGCTATGCCACACAGCTGCCTCATGTGCATACATACCAGCACATAGCATAAAAGCATGAATCCAGACAAAACACTTACCATACATATATGTTTCCAAACATATACACAAACATGAAAACACATCCTGGTGAATAAAGATTGAGGACACTTTAAAGTATGATGTTCGTTGCTTTTGAGTTGTTGAGTTGTTTCTGACTCATAGTGACCCCATTTGAGATTTTCTTGGCAAAGATACTGCAGTTTTTTGGCATTTCCTTCTCCAGCTCATTTTACAGATGAAGAAAGTGAGGCACATGGGATTAAGTGACTTGCCCAGGGTCACATAGCTAGTAAATGTCTGAGGTCAGATTTGAACTCAGCAAGATGAATCTTCCTAACTCCAGGCCCAGCATTCTATCCACTTTGCCACCTAGCTGACCCAGTCATAAGTAATGACTATTATTATAAAGGAAGTATAAGATATTGTCTTGTTGGGGCAACGATTATGTTCTACACATGACTCATAAGTAAGTAAGATGCAGATTCAGGTAGGTGGTACAATAGATAGAGCAACGGGCCTGGAGACAAGAAGACCTGAGTTCAAATTTGACCTTAGAAACTTACTGGTGACCCTGGGAAAGTTATTTACCTTCTGCCTGCCTCAGGCACTGGCACTCACCTCCCAGGAATTTTTTTTTGTGAGGATATTTTAAATGAGAGAAAATTTTAAAGCACTTAGCACAATGCCATGGCAGTCAAAAAAGTTCATGACATTTTTAGATGCATTAATAAACAGGAGGAGAGAGTTTCACTACCTTTGACCTGATCAGAGGACTCACATCTGGAATACCATGTCCAGTTCTGGGGACCCTATTTTAGGAAGAATATTGATTAGCTGGAATAGCATTCAGAGGATAGAGAAGAGAATATTGAAAGGCCTAAAGATCATAGAGAAATTAATTAAAGAAACTGGGGATATTTAGCCAGGAGAAGAAAAGACTTTGTAGGGACATAATCGTTGTCTCTAAGTATTTGAAGAGTTATCACATGGAATAGGATTATGTTTATTCGGCTTAGCCTCAGAGGTCAGAACAAGGATTGATGTGTAGCAGCTGTAGAGAGTCAGACTTTGCTCTGATGTAAAACTTCCTAGCGATAAGGGCTAACTAATGATGGAATGGATGGGCTACGTCAGGAAGTAGCTGGTTCAAAATAACCGTTCCAATAGAGGCTTCATGACTATTTCTCAGGGTTGCTGTGGGAGGTTACTGTTCCAACCTGAATTGGACTAGATGGCTTCTGAGGCCCCTTCCCACTCTGGAATTTCACAGAAAAATAACTAACAACCCGACAGTGGAGAATAAGCCTACACAGAACAGGGCTGTAAGAAGACAGAGGAGAGTGACGCTCTCGCAGGTAAAATGATCTGAAAAGGTTTCCTAGAGAAGGTGGGCCTTGATATGAACTTTGTAGGATGAATAGGATTTGTACAGATAGGGAGGAGGGAAATAGTAACCACTCCAGAAGAGGGGAGAAACATGAGGAAAGACCTAGAGAAAATGTATCACACAAGTTTGGTATAAAGTAAGGGGATTTGTCCTCGTTAAAGGCCAGAGTAGGGTCTCTAGAATCTGTGAGGTGAATTACCTTTTAATTGGTCCCCTCAATGCCTAGAGATAACAGTTATGAGAGTTGAGGAGAGCAATAGGGGTGACATTGGGAGGAATTCAGAGCAGAGTAGCTCTGAGCACTGAAAGCATAAGTTGTGGAGGAAGGGGTGGATATCCAGCTGTATACACAACCAAGGTGGGCATCTCACAAATATAGAACAAATCAGAATTTGTTTGTCTGTTTCGACATTTTGTTTGTGGGTACGGAAAAGAAAATTTGATTCTTGAATTTTGTGTACTTTTTTCCCGCCAGCTTTTCATTCCCTAAAACAGCAACAGAGCAGTAGCATCTGATTGACTTGGGTGGCAGCCTTTTGGGAGGAGACAGGGATGTGATGGGAGAAATACAGAATAGTATGGTGGAAGGTTGGATTTCAGTGTCACACAACTTGGGTTAAAATCCTTTTCCTGCACTTACCGGCCCTTCACCTCAGTGTTGTGAGCTGAACCAACCATTCTGGAGAGCAATTTGGAAGTATACCCAAAGGGTTATAAAAATGTGCATACCCTTTGACCCAGAAATACCATTTCTAGGGCTGTATCCCAAAGAGATCATACAAGTGGGAAAAGGACCCATGTGTACAAAAAATATTTAGAGCAGCTCTTTTTGTGGTGGCACAGAATAGGAAAACAAGGTGATGCCTATTAATTAAGGAATGGCTAAACAAGCCGTGGTGTTGTGCTATAAGAAACGAGGAGCAGACAGACTTCAGAATAACCTGGAAAGATTTGCATGATCTGATGCTGAGTGAGGGGAGGAGAACCAGGAGAACATTATACATGATTACGGACACATGGTATCTGTGATGACTAACTCTGATAGACTTGGACATTCTCAACAATGCAAGGTTCTAATATAGTTCCAAAAGACTCATGGTGGAAAAAGCTATTCACATCCAGAGAAAGAATTATGGAGTCTGAATGCAGATTGAAGCAAACTATTTGCGCTCTCTCTCTCTCTCTCTCTCTCTCTCTGGTTTTGTTTCTTCTTTCTTAAGTTTCATTCCATTAGTTAAATTTCTCCTTTACAACTTGACTGGTGAAAATGAGTTTAATGTGAAGGTATATGTAGCACCTGTATCATATTACATGCCATCTAGGGGGGGAGAGGGGAGGAGAGGGAGGGGGAAAAATTTAGAACTCAAAAACTTATGGAACTGAGTGTTGTAAACTAAAAATAAAAAATAAATTAAAAAAAAACAAATAACTTCAGCTCTCTGGGCCTCTTTTCCTCATGTGAAAAAGTAAAGGGATTGTTCGATTATTTCAGTCATGTCCAACTCTTAGTGACCCCATTTGGTGTTTGCTTGGCAAAGATACTAGAGTCATTTTCTATTTCCTTATCAAGCTCTTTTTACAGATGAGGAAACTGAGGCAAACAGAGTTAAGTGGCTTCCCCATAGCTAGTTAGTGTCTGAGGTTGGATGTGAATTCAGATCTTCCTGACTCCAGGCCAGATGCTCTATTCACCATGCCGCTTATCTACCCTTTACAAAGTTGTGAGCTCCCTGTAATTAGATGTGTTCCAGAAAATACTAAATGACTTCTTGTCAGGTATCTTGAGGACATTATGGCGTGAGATAGGAAACTATACTAGATGATCTTCAACTCTGAGATTCCGTGATTCAAATCCATTTCTAGCACTTTGCTGAAGATAGGTCTCTAATGGAGGTCCACTAATCTCTGTCCCTAGTGCTGTTCTGTTCAACATTTTATCAGACTTTAGAGGCATGGAACAGATGGTTAATCAAATTTGTGTGTGACGTACACTTGGGGAGAATAAATTAAGGCTCAGCTCAGGCAATATCTCTTCAAGAAGCCTTCCTCTTCCTTGTTTTCTCTGTTTCTAATTAATTTGTATTATATACATGTGCAGAGCAGCTACAGGGCACAGTGGATAAAGTAATAGGCCTGGAGTCAGGAAGACTCTGAGTTCAGTTCCAGCCTCGAACACTTGCTAGTTGTGTGACCTGGGACAAGTCACTTAACCCTGTTTGCCTCAGTTTCCTCATCTGTAAAATGAACTGAAGAAGGAAATGGCAAACCACTCCAGTATCTTGGCCAAAAAAAATCCTCAAATGGGTTCATGAAGAGTTAGGCATGAATGAAGCAACTGAACTACAACATATATGTTTGTGCATGTGATGTAAGTACCTCCACTCCTATTAGAGTGCAGACTTTTTGAGGTCAGAGACTATTCCATTTGGGGCTTTGTATCCCTAGAGCTTGGAACAGTGTTTTTCACATAGTAAGCAAAAATCTTTGTTGAATTGGAGAAATAGTCCAAAAAGATCTTGACAGATTGGATTTCTGAGACTAATAAGATAAAATCTAAGAGAAAGAATTGAAGGAGATGAAACAATATGATTTTTTTTAATCAATTGGACAGAGCATTCACAGCAAAAAGATTCAGAGATTTGAGTGGGCTGCAAGTACTGTGAGTCAGCAGTGTGATGTGGCATCTAAAAGGGATGAGGGAGGAGACAGGAATAGGAGCATTTCATATGAGCATCTTGTGGAAAAAAAAACTGAAGATGTTTAGTCTAGAAAAGAGAAGGTTTAGTGAGGACATCATGCTGGTCTTTCGTATGCAGGAGAGATTAGAGTAGTTCTGTTTGGCCTGGAAAGGCAGAATTATCATGGACAATAGAGCCTGAAGGAAAGACACAATTCAATCTTTTTTTTAGTTTACTGCCGGGGAAATTGAGGCTGAGAGGCCAAGAAGCTCTACCCTCTGGCCAAACTGTCTTTACTGCTGTTGTGTGCGTGGGTCTCAGGGGTGGCCCTCTAGATGCTCAAATGTGGCCCTGGGACTGAATCCAAACTTCTGAAGTTTGGCCACATGTGGCCTGGAGGCCATAGGTTCCCCACCCCTGGTACTATGGGACATTCCATCTCCAGGCCCTACACTACTGTTTCTCTTCACCTGTGACTGACTCTTAAAATCCAACTCTCCTTAACTCTCTTCTTGCCTCCCTTCTCCAAGAATTCTTTCTTGAGTTATTAATGACCACCCTCCCATAAAAATAATACCTGACTCATAAGATTGCCTTGAGTATCAGTTAACCTATGTAAAGAAAACCATTGTAAACCTTAAAACACTATATAAATGCTAGCTATTACTGCTGCTGCTGCTGCCATTTGTTAAATGCTGTTTTTACTTACCGTGAGCATATTGTTTGCCCAGTAGAGCACAAGCTACTTGAAGGCAAGGGCTGTCCCAAAGAGCCTAGATCAGTGCCTGGAACATAATAGGTGACTAATAAGTACTTATCGATGGATTACTTTGTTTCATTTCTACCAATTTGTTTCCAGTCTTCCCAGAAGTTTTCACTGTGTTTTGTTTTTTAGACAAATAATGAGTCATTGCCCTAGCAGTTGTGAACCTCGGGCCTATCAAACACCAGGTTACGAGCTCCATTTGCTTCTATATGTTGTATTGCTAATCTATTCTATCGATTAACCTCTCTATTTTTTAACCAGTACCAAATCATTTTGATAATGACCTCTTTTATAGTATACTTTGAAATATGAGGCTCCCTTCCCTCCTAGTTTTGTTTGTTTATTTTTTTCCTATATATCCCTTGAGATTCTTGACCTTTTTTTTTCCTTTAAGATGAATTTTATTGTTATTTTTTCTAGCTCTACAAAGTAACCTCTTAGTAGTTTTGTTGGTATGGCACTAAATAAGTAAATTAATTTAAGTAATATTTATCCACATTCATAGTAAGACATTTGTGAAATGAAGGGGAGGATAAGGAAGGGGACTCTGGAAGGAGGAATGGTTACCATTTAGGGAGAACTTAAGTAGCGTTGAATTGGAAGACCCTTTGAGTGTAGGGAGGTCATGGAGATAGGGAGGTAGGCGAGCCCAACAAGAGGGCATCCAGCCCATGGATGGTTTGCAGAGAAGGGGTATCCCTCATTCAAGTCAAAAGTCTAACTTGAACTTCCTCTTCCCAGCATCAGAGATACAGATCTGAAAAGGGGAACAAGGTCATCTGTTCCAATTCCCTCAATTTTGCAAATGGGGACATGGAGGCCCAGAAAGGTTTTACTTTTTTTTTACTTGTCCACAGTTATGTAGGTCTCAAATGTTAGGGAAAGGATTTAAAACCAGCTCCTCTGTTTCAAGATGATGAGACCATGTCCTGGAGAATGGGCCCTGTGATTGAAGCTAGAGGCTTGGATTTGAATTCTGTCACTTCTATTGGTGTAATTTATGGGCAAAACCCCTGCCTGCATTGCCTTTTAGAAAGATGAGAACAGTAGAACAATCTAGTGGCTAGCCCTGGCCTCTGCTTCCAGGTCTATTTAATTTTCTGTCCTTTTCTCTGAGCCTAAGTCTCCTCGCTTGTAAAATGAGGAAGTTTCATTAGATTGGTCTCCAAAGTTCTCCCACCTCTGATATTCTATGGATCCTTCTAATTCTCACCTCAACCATAAAATGAATGGATTAGACTAGATGAACTCTAAGCTTCCTCTTTCCAACTTGAAAAATCCTATGACCTTGTAAAAATTTTAAGCTCTCCTCTACTTCTTAACACAATGCTCTGTATACAGCGGGTGCTTAATTAGTGTTTATTTTCACTGATATATTATTAACAGGTTGTGGGTATGGGGAGGGGCAATAGGATCATAGACCTGGAACAAGAAGGGCACTTTAAAAGCCACCTAGTCCAATCAACCCCTTCATTTTACCTACAAGAAACTGAGGTCCCTTAGTTAAGTGACTCACCTAAGTGACACAGCTAGCAGGTGACAAAGTCATGACTTGAAGTCAGATCCTTCAATTCCAAAGCCAGTGAGCATTCTTTATCCTGTGGGAGGGCCACACAAAATAAACTTTAAAAAGTCAGGTAATAAACTAGTAAAAATCTAGTCCAACTCTCTTTTTCCTTTATTTCCTTGACAATTCTGCCTAGGGCTGGCCTGCTCAGCAGATACCATAGGGCCATGCATGCAGGGTCCTGGAGCTGGAGAGAAGATGAGGCAGCTCTTTGGAGGGATGCTAATTTGAATAATGCATCATCTAAATGCAGAAGGCAAAGTGTGGAATAATTAGCTACCACCTGAGTGCTCACCAGCCTCCAGGGCTTGGCAAGCTCTGTATGGCCTGAGAATTCTTGGGAGGGAAAGGAAAGGAGGGGGAGGAGGATTGGAGATGCCAGGCAGCTAATGGGTCCAGGAAACTGCAGGGAGAGCTGAGTGCCGGCACTCAGATCCCTGGATGGTCACGAAGAGGACCATTGTCTAAAATCCAATTGGAAAACTTTTTTTTTTAATTTTTTGTACAAAATGCTTCCTATGTGGATACTGCAGGCACAGATGCCAGCTTGATGGGTCACATTGGCAACCAAGCTGCCTATTGTCTGAGGTGTTGAGAACATTCACACCATGAGCTGCAGAGATTATTAACTGCAGGACCCCTGCTTGAAACATGAAAAGGAAGTCCAGGGGTGCTGTGGCAAAGACACTGGACCAAGCGTCAGAGGACCTGTCACTAAAACTACTTCGAGTGATGTTCCCATAGGTTGGGTGTGAGAGCCAAATGCGGTCATGCGTGTGGAACATTTTACCAACCTTAAAATGTTATATAAATGTCAAGTATCACCATAATTACTAATGTGGGTATTATTTTTCCTGCCTTATGCTATCTTTGTGACCTCAGGCAAGAAATTTAACCTTTCTGGGTTTTATTTTCTTTATTTGTCTAATGGGAATGGTAATCTTGGTACTACCTCCCTCATAAGGGCATTGTGGCCGTAGCAATCCATGAAATGAGTGATTCGATTCAACTTAACAAGCCTTTATTAAGAGCCTGCTCTGTTGTTTGTGTTTGTCCTTCATTCTCGAAAAAGATCATGACATCAGAGAAATGATGACATGACTTGCAGTTGACTTTGATTTGAGTAAGGGAGGGCTGTGCAAGGTCACCAGCCTCACTTTCTCCTCCAGAGCCATCTGGGTCCAGCGTCCTGATATTCACCAGGAGGACTGGAAATGGCCCAAGATGCATTAGGAGACCCTGGTCCTTTCAGGCTAAGGTCTTTTCAGGTTCTCACTTTGAGTGAGGTAAGGCCCATTCAGTGAATAAGTCTTTTTAAGTTAATCAAGGAATGGCCCCTTTAAACAAAGACTCAAAAAAAATTAAACTGGGAGAGGAAGACCCTCAGGGTACCTGACCAAAAGAGAAATATTTACTATTTAGTATTTACATTTACTCTGTGCTAGGAGGGCAGGGACTTATTGTCCAATCTATGATTCTATGATTATCTCTGGGGATTGGGAGAGCTAGGACTAGGACAACTATTTTCTTTTCTGTTTTTGGAGAGAAGAAGGCAGGGCAATTGGGATCAAGTGATTTGCCCAAGGTCACACAGCTAGTAAATGTGTCAAGTGTCTGAGGATTAGAACTCAGGTCCTCCTGACTCCAGAGCTGTGCTCTATTCACTGAGTCACCTAGCTGCCCTTCACCCCTTGTACAACTATTTTCAAGGCACTTATGGGAATGAGAGAGGTAGGGAGGGGAGTCATCCATATACATGAGGAACAAGAATCCAACAATGAGTGAGTTGGATGCAAAGTAGAAATATACAAAGCAGAGTTCAAGGCAGGCAGGCAGGCATGCGGTCAAAGGCAAAAAGACAGAAAAGGACTAAATAAGAAGACAAGTGAGGAATGAGATACATACACATCTTGGATATTTGCTGAATCTATGACCTCATCTCTGTGTGGTTGATCCTATAAATGGTGCAGATCATAATCTATCCAAACCTGTTCTTTCTCTCCTTCATAACCACCTTCCTATTCTAGAGAAAGTTTAAATTCTGAAGCACCATCTCATGACAGCTGACTATTCTGCTCCAGCAGCAGGATGGAAAGGCTCCCCAGTCATGCTTCCTTCAAGTCTCAGCTGAAACCTCACCTTCTACAGGAAGTCTTTCTTGATCCCCCTTAATTTTCGTGCCTGCCCTCTGTTGATTATCTCCTATTTATCCTGTCTATGGATTGTTTGGTCATAGTTATTGTTCATAGTTTGTTTATAATTCATGCTGTCTCTCTCATTAGATTGTGAGCTCTTTAGAAGCAGGGACTGTCTATTGTTGTTTTATGCTCCATGCTCAGCACAGTACCTGACACAGAGTAGGTGCTCACTAAATGTTTATTGACCTACTAACTCCTCAAGCCACTCTTTGGATCTCTGGAATTCTCTTCCTCTACAGCCACTTTGACCCCTTTGGGTACCCACCTCCTTGCTCTCTCTGCTTTCCAACTCCCTCCTAGATATGCTGTCTTCTCTCATTAAAATGCAAGTTCCTTGAAGGCAGAGAATGTCTTGTTTGCTTGTATTTGGATTCCCATCATTTGACACATTGCCTAGCACATAGTAGTGTGCATAATAAATTCCCAGCTCTGTATCTCCTTGGATAGCTATTACTGTCTCTTCAGCCTAGGTGTTATTTAACAGCTAGGTATGCTTAGCACAGTCTCAGGAACATAGTAGGTACTTAATAAATGGCAATTGATTGATTTAATTTACTCAGGCAAAATCAACTTAGAGCCTCTATCAGCAAAATTCCACTTCCTTCCCGACCTTGCTCTATTTCACTACACCTCAATCATATGGCCTATACGTAATATTTATACCAATATTGTCATTGTCCTGTATATCCTCTACTGGAGGGGTCCACTCAATATAGTAAGCATATTTCTCTAGCTCTCTTGACACTGGGTCAATTGTGTACATTTGGAGATCATGGGCCAACTATTGCTTATATCTTGCTCTTGCTGCAGCAACATTGATGTCACCTCTCTTGCATGGCTCTCCATTTTGCAGCCTATTCATGCTTCACATGACCTTTCCATTGCCCTTGGAGTGAGCCACCACTTTAATCCTTCTGCGACTGGTCTTCTATGACTCACAACCAGAGAGCATCACTAGGAGAATATTGATGGGTCTTTGTTTCAGGGAGAAGTCTGGGGTCATTAAAAGCATCATTCATTTTCCCAAAAGCAATGCAGCCTGCTCTTTTCCTATTCTCTTCTGGGCCTCATTCATGGTACATCCATAGCATCTGTCCAAAACCCACTGTTTATTTATCTACCAGGTAGTACTGTTTGCCATGAACCTTATCCAGTTCAATAGAAAGATCATGGACCAAGAAAATCACACACAGTGTGATAGTTGATGTGCTATATCCCACTAAATTGAAGTTCTAGACAGGTGCCCAGTTGTCTAGGATTCTCAGAAAACAGGCAACCTTCTAATTGCTAATTCTGTACCTCCTTGGATAACTATATTGTCTCTTCAGTCTATTTGTTGTGAATAGGGTTAATTTACTCAATCAAAATCAATTGGGAGCCCCCATCTTTTTACAAAAGCTTACCTCCTTCCTGTCCTTGCTATATTGCACTAGTCTGTGGTCATTAACATGATGTCATTGCCTCCCGACAAGAAGAGATAGCATCTGCTTAATTATATCTAGTGTTTTATTCTTTTCATAGAAACAACAATAGAAATAACACAATGCCTAATAAAACTGTCTAATTTGGGATTGTGCCCCCATGGCTTCTCCTGGACCCAAGCAGCTTGCAAAGGGTACATAATTTGCTCAAAATTCAGTTCTAAGAAAGGGATTGTTTATTTTCCTTAGTCCACCAAAGCTGCAGAATATAGAAAAGTTTAGAACTAATATTTGATTTATCTTTCCAATAGGGTCAGTCCCTCAATGAATATTCAGGAACTTTGGACCTGAATCTTAAGAACTCTTTACAGTGAAAGGTCTGAACTCAATAGCCAATTCATAGAGGCAGCTAGATGATGAAGGAGAGAGAGAGAGAGAGAGAGAGAGAGAGAGAGAGAGAGAGAGAGAGAGAGAGAGAGAGAGAGAGAGAATTAGGCCTAGAGTAAGGAAGATTTGAGTTCAAATCTAGTCTCAGACTCTAGCTTATGTGACCATGGGCAATTTATTTAACCATGGTCTGCCTCAGTTTCCTCAACTCTAAAATGGAAATCATAATAGCACCCACCTCCTTGAGTTGCTGTGAAGATAAAATGAAACAATATTATAAAGCAAGTAGGTACTTTTAAAATTCTTTTTTCCTTCCTTCCTTCCCAGTGAAAAACTGAAGTAAGTAACATGCAGAGTGTAGAGACAGGGGAAAGAGTTTGTAGAAAACAGAAACAGTCTCAGGGCAAATAGTTCCAGTAATAGTAATGATATGATGATGATAGTGATGACGATGATGATGATAGTGGTGATAAAAATAGCACTGACACACATTTCTATACCACCATAAGGTTTATCACTGGATCAAAGAATCTCATTTAGAAGGTCCTCAGAGCTCATCTGACCCAACACGTACTTAATTGAATAGTCATCTCTTCAATACAAGTGAACAAGTAGTCTTCTATCATGACTCCAATAAGGCAGCCTCTTCTACTTTGGGGTGACTTTACTCGTTGCAAAGTTATTTTTAATTCTTTTTCTCGGCATCAAAAATTAATTTTCTGGTTTTCCCCTTGCCCTTCTATCCATTGCTCTTAATTCTATACTATCTTAATTCTACTAATAAGTATCTAATTACATAATATATAATAATCTAATAATTAATTGTACTATTCTAATATCTACTGTTCCCCCTAGAGCCATTGTTTACAAATGTCTTTCCACATAAGAACTCTGTGAAGTAGATAATGGAAGCACTATTAATACTCCCTTTTTGTAAATGATAATGGCATTTGGCCACCTCAGTGACTGAGAAGCCGAGGACTTCATAGGTCTTATTCATGAAGGGCTATCTATCTCTTTCCATGATAGCGGCACCTCTCACATAGGTAAGCTACCATACGCAACAGGAAAGAATAATTATCAAATGCATTCATCAGCCTTCTGTTTACACATATGTTGTCAAATCCAGTCAGTTATTTGGACTAAAAGCTTATTAGTTATTATTACTATTAAGTAGTCCCACCTTGTTCTGCCCTGATTAGACTACATCAGAAGTGTTTTGTTGCTAGTGCTGGACACTCCACTGAGAAAATGAGACCCATTCAGAGGACAGTAACTGGGAGACTAACAGCAGTTTGTGAAGAGATGCCCAAGCACACCATCCCTTTCTCAAACATTTGAAGGACTCTCCACACAAAAGAATGAATAAAACAGTTCTATATTGCTTCAGAGGACAGAAGAAGGACCATGAAGTCAAATGTACAAGGAGAGGGATTTAAGTTCAATACAAAGAAAATAAGATGGACTGCCACATGAGATGATAAGTTCTCTGTACCTCAAGGTAATCAAACAGAGGCTATCATCAGGATTGTAGGGAATTCCTGCATGCATCGGGAGATTAGACTAGATGGACTCTGAGGTCCCATCTTGCTCTGACAGTGCAGGATTCTATGACAATGTTTGAATTCTAACAAATACATTTGGCATTCCTATGTCTTGCATTTCTTAAGAGGTACATTAGGTGTAGCCACAGGTTGTACCTTTCAATGAAATGCAAAACTTGCTAATTAAAATATTATTTAGAGCTTGAGGATCTTAGTTAAATTAACAAATGTTTATTCATCACAAGAAAAGTATGAACAGAGCCTTGGTTCGTGGATTTGTTAATTGTTGCTTCCTGCAGTGGGCATTAGTTCCTCCTTGAGTTTTACCTAATTATCTGCGTGTATATTCTCTAAATCCTCCTACAGTGGCCTGAAACAGTAAATTATAACATTGCTTTTACCACCAGAAAAGAAGAGTGGTCCCAGGACTCCTCAGAATTTAGGTTGAGCAAATACTCATTTCTAATGATGGTATTTGTTTCTCCTTCTTCTCTCCTGGGAGATTTTATTTCTGAGAAGCTGACTGTTTATAGAAAGGGAAGGAATGAGAGCATCAACTTAGTTGGGGAAAAGCTGTCAAATCAATTATACTGTGATTAGATTAGCTTCTGCACAATTCTCATATGTGGTGTGTTTATCACCATATCCCTCACCCAGGATAACATTTCAAGACTGATTTCAGAGGGGGAAAAGTAGAGTTAGAAAAAAGAAGAATAATGGTTTATATAATCATCTCTTACATTTGTAAAGCACCTCATGGTTTTCAAAGCACTTTTATGACTACTATATCTTTACAGAGGTAGGATTTTTATCTCAGTTTGAGAAGTATGGAAACCAAGGAAAATAATTTGTCCAAGTTGAAAGAGTTAAGAAGTGAATAATCTGTGTATAGAATCCACATCAGTACAATGCAGTGGAAAGGGCAGTTTATGTAGAATCAGAGGACCTGAGTGGTAATCGTAGCTTTCCCTGTCTAACCTTCTGCAAGACATTTATTATCTCTGAACTCATTTCCTCATGTGTTAAATGAGGGGTTGAACTAGGTGAACTCTGAGGTACCACCCAGTTTTTACCCTATGACCTTCTGATTTCTAACTCTGAATGTCTGTCTCAGGACCTAAGTTTCCTTCTCTGTAAAGGGAAGCCACTAGATTATATCTAAGATCTCTTTCAGCCACAACATTCTATATCTCTGGGTTACCACATCTTGTTCCTCTCTTGTCTTCTTCACATTCACAAAGGAAACAAGAGAAATGTGAGAGATGGCTCAGGATTAAAGACAAACAAATGTTGTCCTGATATTCAAAATGGAGAAGAAGGTTTATTCTTCAATTTGTTGACTGGTAAGGCCAATATTTATTCCCAGAATTTTTTCATCCTTTGTAAGCATTTCAAAAGGGAAGCAACAATCACTTAGGAATCAGAACATATTCAGCAAGGGTAATTTTGACCAGACTCAACACATTTCCTTTTTGACAGAAATACTAGCCTAGGTTGTTAGATCAAGGGAATGAAATAAATATAGCATACCTGAATTTCAATGAGGCAATTTGACAGATTCATTCAGGCTATGTTTGTAAATAAGATCAAAAGACAGGGATTGTTAGGAGTGTGTAGTTAGTTGGATTCAGAACTGATTAGCTTAATATGATAAGAGAACTCAAATCTGTGTCATGGGAAACTCAGATTAAGGAACTGGGGATATTTTATCCGAATAAAAGAAGATAAATGGCAGACATGATAGCTTTTTTTAAGTATTTGAAGTGATGTCATCTAGAAGACTTGTTCCACTCACCCCTAGAGGAAGAAACTGGGAGTAGTGGCAAAAATTTCAGAGAACAAGATTTAAAGTCAATGTAAGGGGAAAATTTCCTAATAATTAGGGCGAAAGCATTTTCTAAAAGTGACATATTCTACCACAGGAGGTAATAGATTCTCCATCCTTAGAGGTCTGCCAAGTGAAGACCAAATGATACCTTGACAAAGATGATCTAGAGGTGGATCTTATTCGGTATGGGTCAGAGCAAATGCTCTTTGAGTTACTTTCTCCTTCTGAAATTCTGTGAATGAGTTTTCCTCTAACGTCACCTTGAGAAGTTCAGTTCACCATGTTTTCTCCCTGTGGGAATATAGTGTGTCTTTGAGGTGAGAGAGTAGGAATTTGATTGCTTACAATGCGCATTGGCTTCATTTTACAACCCTCAGCTCCTAAAGCCTGCACTACCCGCTGGGATAGTACTTCATTTTACAGATTAGAAAATGGAGTTCCAAAGAGGGGATAAACTTACAATCCTAGAATATTAGAACCATAGGTGCCCTGAGGCAACAGTTCATTCAACATCTGCATTTTATAGACAAAGAAAGTGAGGGTCAGATGGGAACGCAAGATCAGGCAAATTCTACCAAATGGGAAAGCCTCCAAGTACATACTGGGTGATAGACTTTGTCTCTGTCATCTGGAGACCGACCTAGCTAGGTATAGAGAATATTGGCTTCCAAGTAACTACTTCTCTTTTATAGGGAAAAAAAAAGTAAATCATCCTTTTTCAAGAGAAGACCTACACTAACTAGTAAAATCACAGATCATTTCAAGTTTTTAAGACATAGAAACTCGTATATTATCTGCACGTATGAAGTGTTTTCCCTGGTAGAATTTTCTGACTTTTCACGAAGCAGAAATTCTAAAGAAAGGACAGATTAACTGTGGGCACCAAGGGTTTCTCTTGCAAACATTTTACTGTATATCAAATTTACATCTATATTTTGTGCCAAAATACATCTAATTTCTCTTCTATATGGAAATCTTCCTGATGTTTGCAAACAGCTATAACATACCCCATAAGTCTTTTCTTCTCCAAGACACACAGTCCTAATTCCTTCAGTCATTTCTTCTATGTTATGATCTCCAGGCCCAGCATCCTAACAAGATCACTTTCTACTAGATACACTACAGCTTGTGAATATCCTTAAAATATATTGCTCAGAATTAAATACAACCTCCTAGTTGTGGTCTAAGTCAGTAGAACTATCACCCCCCTTTTGCATTAAATGCCTCTTTAGATTCATAAGATAATACCATTTTTGGGACTGCTGTGGCACAAATCATACTGAGGTTCCAGTCCTTAAAAATAATCAGATTTTTTTATTCACAAAAACTACTATCTAGCAACATCTCCTTCACTTTAAACCTGTGATCTCAAGTTTTTGAAGCCGTGTGCGATGTGGCACTTAATTCTGTTAAATTTTATCTTTTCTTATATTCAGTCTAACATTCAGGTCTTTTGAGATCTTTACTCCCATCCATCATGATTGGCCTTTCTCTTGATTTTTTGCCTTCTTTAAATGTGATAAACATTATATGAACAGATACAAAGTCAAATGAGCAGAACCAGGAGATCATTGTACAAAGTAACATCAATATAGTAATGTTAATCAATTGTGAAAGACTTAGTTACTCTGATCAAAATAATGATCCAAGACAATTCCAAAGATGATGATGGGATGATGAGAAATGCTATCCACCTCCCGAGAGAGAGACCGATGAATTCTGAGTGCTGATTGAAGCGTACTATTTTACTTTCTTTATTTTCTTGTACTTTTGTGGGAGGGAGTTTTCAACATGGGTAATATGAAAATAATTTATATCATATTGCATATTACATATTACATACAGGTAGAGAATATTGGACTCCAATAATGACTTCTCTTCCACAGCAAAAAAAAAATGTGGGGTAAATCACAGTTATTCAAGAGAAGATCTACACTAATAAAATTCTTGCTTGCCTTCTCAAGGGATGGGGGAGGAGCAGGAGGGAAAGAGAGAATTTGAAACTCAATTACTTTTTAAAAAATGAATGCTTAATTTCTAAAAAACTTAATTGTGAAATATTTAGCAAAATTAAAATATTTTTTAAAATGTGATTAACATGTTATAAGTTATTGACAAAAACGTTCAACAGAAGCAAGGCCAGTGATAGGACCAAATGCACTTCACTGAGGACCTCTCTCCACACAGGCATTATATATTAACATTCTTTTGGAATTGATATTAACAATAATTTCACCCTTTTGAATTTACTTCTTTGATTCACCTTACGTATTACTTGTACTTTACACATTTGTGAACAGATATCTGAGGTCATGGGTTTTACTCATGGCTCTTTTCTTCAATTTTGTTTCCCTTGAATGATTTGGTCCTCTAAAGCTTCACTTCTTGGTATCATTGGATCACAGATCCAGATCAATAGAAGGAAATTCAGTAGCCATCTAGTACAACCCCTTCATTTTATAGATGAGAAAACCGAGGTCCAATGACATTAAATGCCTTGACCAAGATCACATAAGGAAATGTTAAGAATTTGAACCCTGGTTCTCTGACTCCACAGCTAGTTCATTTTCCGTTATACGGCTACCTCTTTCCTATCTTATATTTGGCATATAGCTTTTAAGTTATCAAAGTTGGTATGTAGGCAGTTTTCTCTCTTCCCCTTACTTTTCCATTTAAAACCCTCTTAATAACATTTGCAAGACACTGTATAAAATTTTTTTAACCAAACCTTATTATATACATTTTGTTCCTGATCAAAAGTCCAACATTCTTGCATTTTTATGCCCTGGCCTAAAATCCAAACCCTTTTCTAAAACATTTTCTTAATCAACTTCATTTGAGTAAAGATACTGATATTCTTTAACCATGTATCCCCCACACCTAGTTCAGTACCTGGCACAGAGTAAACACTTATTAAATGCTCTACCTATCTATATATTTCTGTCTCTTCTTGTCTTTCTATCATCTATCCAAGTTTTTAACTGATTTATTCCCAAATCTTAACCTTTTGCAAAGGTACTGCTTTCAACTGGTAACAGTGATGAAAAGGTCACCTGTTGTACTAATGTCTTTATTTTCTTGTCTAGAACTGACTAAGCCCTTACAATGCTTTCTAGGAGTGTCATGATTGAGACTCACCCCACTGGAACCACCTTAAGTAGGTAGTGGCTATCACATCATCAGATCTTGGGAGACAATTTATCACATCCCAAGTACCTGTCCTGTGAAGACAGCAGACCTTCCTATTGCCCATGGATGGTCAATCATTACCCACCTTGATATCCTCATTATGGAGCTACCAACAACTAACCACTTCTTATTTCTTCTTCTCCTCCTTCCTCCTTCCGCTTTCCTCTTTCCCCCTTCCTCCTTTCTCCTCGCCGTTGATGGATTATCTTCAGCACTTGTGGGTCCATATCATCATTCTTTGGAATATAAGCAGATGTTCCTTCCTCATCTTCTTTTAGATGTATTTTTTTTTGTGAAATCTTTACACCTTTGAATTTCCATGTTATTGTCAAAAGTATCAGATTTCTTTCAGTCCCCCAGATTGAAAACTTCAGTGTTATCCTCAACTCATACCTATTATTTCTCCCACATAACTAATCAATAGCTCTCCCTGCCTCAACTCCCTGATCCAATCTATCCAATACATAGCTGCCAAAGTGATTATCCTAAAGCTCAGGTCTGATCATATCTCTCCTCTCCCTATTCAATAAATTCCAGTGACTCTCTTAGCTCTAGGTTCAAATATAAACTCCTGTTTTGCATGTAAAGCCCTTCACAATATGGTACCAACCTACCTTTCTGCTCTTGCATTCGTTCTATGGTCCAACTAAATCTGTCTTCACGTCATTCCTAATATACAATGTGTGTACCTTTGCACCAGCTACCTCCCATGCCTAGAACCTACTCTTTCCTTTCTTTCCCTTCTTCACACCCCTAGCTTCCTTCAAAACTACAGCTATAGAACCATCTTCTACATATTCTTTTGATCCCTACAGCTTCTAGTGCTCCCATGCCCAGGAAAAAAAAAATTATCTTGTATTTATTTTGTAAACATTTTATATAAATATGTGCATATGTTATCTTACTGATAAAATAGAAACCCCTTCAGTGAAGGAACCATTTCTTTTCTGCCTTTGTGTCCCTAACACTCACTCTAGAATAGTCCTTGGCACTTGGTAGGCGCTTAATAATTGCTTCTTGATTAAATTATTGGCTGCCATGCCCAATTGAATAAAGCCCTAGCTAAGAGTTCACCTCTCAAGAGTTCTCCGCTCAAGAATGAACAAAATCCTACAGATGTGGATTGGTCAGGGGAGAATAACTTGAGGCCAGTAATTCCCATTCTCTGGACACAACGGTTATATTAATGCAGCCTGAGATCCCAAGAGCATTTCAGCTGCCACATTACACTGTTGACTCATAGTGAGCTGGCAGGCCATTTCATTCCCCCAGGTCTTTTTCACATAAACTATTATTTAGTCATACTGCCTCCATTCTGTATCCTTGCTGATGATTATTTGAACCTGTGGACTTTCTTTTGTATGCCACCTAACTTTATATTATTAAACTCACTCCATCACTCTCTCTTACTGAGATTTTTGGGATGCTAATTCTGTCAATCTATGTGTTTCCTGTCTCCACTTCCCTTCTCCCAGCTTCATGGTCTCAGAAAATCTGACAATGGTTCCATCATCCATATTATGGAGACAAGATGGTGAATTAGTTTATGCAAACCAGCACTAGGAGAAAGGCAATTTTGGCTTCTAGACTTTGATCCATTAATTAACTGTGTGACTTGGAGTAAGCCACTCAAAATCTCTTGGCTCACTTCTTCCTTTGTAAAATGAGGAAATTTGACTAGGTAATCTCCATGTTTCTTCCTAGCTCTTAAGTTCTATTTTTTGAATCATCATCTGTATTTTTGGCTTGAGGAATAAGGGAAATAAAGACAAGGGTTCCCTATAACTATAACACTGTGATTCTGTGAGAAATAACAAGTGCTACAGTAAGTGGTAAGACAGTTACTAAAACAACATAGCAGAAACGTATGAGAGGACAGAATCAGGGAAGGATAGAGAGGAGGGAAAAAGGAGGGGAAGAGAGGAGAGGGAAAGAGGAGGGAAGGAGGGGAAGAAAGAGGAGGAAAGAACAGGAAATAAAGAAGAAACAAAGTAGGGGTGGGAATGTTTTAAATGCAAATTTCAACTTTAGGGTTCAAGAAATCACCCAAAAATAGATAAAGCAAAGGTAAAGCCAGATAATAGTTTATATGAAAAAGGTCTGGGACTTTTAGCTAATGCATTCTAAATTTTCAATGATAGAAACATAACCCCACATGCTTCTGCCTACCCCCAACATGATAATTCCTCCAGAACTAAAGACATGATAGTCCTCCTGTCCTCTGTCCAGGTCAAAGCACATCTGGAACATCGTTGTTAGTTCCGAGAACTGCATTTTAGAAAGGACAATGAAAAATAGTCTTGTGCGTGTCCAGAGGAGTCTAATCAAGATGAGAATCTTGCAAGGGTTAGTTGATGGTACTGAGAGAACCTAAGAAAAGGTTAAACTTGGTAATAATAGTTGTTTTCAAGTATTTGAATAGGACTGTCATATGGACTGTCCTAGGACATAGGACTGTCATAAACTCCAAGCTTTGTACCCAGTAAACACTTAAAGATTTTTTGTAGTCGTTTACAGTCTGAGCATCTTGTATGCAAACAGTTGTTTACATATTCTCTTCTCTATCAGAATGTGAGTTTCTTGAAGGTAGGGACTGCTTTTACCTTTTTTATGTCTTTAGCGCTTAGGACAGCACCTTGTGCATATTTTTTGTTGTGGTTGCTGTAGTTGTTTGGTCGTGTTTGACTTTTTGTGACCCCATTTAGAGTTTTCTTGGTGAAGATACTGGAATGGTTTGCCATTTTCTTCTTCCTTCATTTTACAGATGAAATGGAGGTAAACAGGGTGAAGTGACTTGTCCAGGGTCACATAGTAAGTGTCTGAGGCCAGATTTGAACTCAGGAAGATGAGTCTTCCTGACTTCAGGCACAAAGCTCTATCCACTGTGATACTTAGCTGCCCTGTGCTTACTACGCTTTAATAAATGCATATTGAATAACAAGGTCCTCTTTGTATCTATCAACAAAACACTCATGTGGTGTTTTATTGTTATAGTACTTGACAAGGCATCATATATGATATTTCTTTTGATCCCTTTAATGGACATATGAGGTGTGCAGGGAAGGGATTGGTATTCCCATTCTATAGATTAAAAAACTGATACTCAGAAAGATTAAAGTCATTTGGCTAAGGTCAAACAGCTCTGCCAAAGGGAAACAAGCCCTCTTCTTGGACATTTATAGAGATTTAGAATTAAAAGATCGAAATTTTTAAAAAATCATTTAAATACCTACTACATTCAGAGCCCTAGCCAGAATATGTCAGTCAAAAAACATCTATTAAGTGCTTACTATGTGACAGGCATTTTACTAAGTCCTGTGAATAGAAAGAAAGGCCATAAACATGGTCCCTTGTTTGAAGGACATCACATTTTAATTGGAGGCAAAAGATATGTAGTAGGAAGGTCGAATTTATAATCTCAAATATAATCATGTATA
>CM053622.1:81789929-81803174 GCA_028646595.1 Phalanger gymnotis
AAGAAATTTATTTAGGCCCCACCGCAGCTGATCCGTGAACCAGCCTCCCCATTCCGACATCTTGACAAAAAGACTCCAGGCCCAGAAAGCCCACCTCACAAGAGTAACCAGGAGGCCACAGAAAAACAAGATAGTATTTAGCCAAATCATTTTTACTGGCCTCAAGTTCCTGCTCGCACTCCTGGGTCTACACATGGGTCAGCCCTGCTTCCGCAGCTTCCTGCCTCTGCAGCTTCTGGCTTCTGCAGCTTCCGGCTTCCGCAGCAGCAGCTTCCGCTTCCACTGAAACTGTCTCTTGGCTCACCTTTCCTCACAGTCAAGGCTCTGGCATTCTCAAGCCCCGCCTCAACGACCAGAGACCATTGGTTCCCGAGTTGGCCCCTCTTAAGTCATTAATCTACAACCACACAGGTTTCACACCTGATAGGGCTTTGGGCCTGGGGCTTAGCACTTAACAGCTGAAAGTACTTCCACTCAAAAGGAACAAAAGCCATACTAAGGAGACAATTTTGCTTAACAACACAAGATACAAATAACTAGATAGATAGAAAGATAGATAGATAGATAGATAGATAGATAGATAGATAGATAGATAGATAGATAGATAGAATGGAAAACAATCTGAATGAGAAGGGTACTGGCAGCTAGTGGGACCAGCCAAGGCTTTTTACATCTTCAATGAAGACAGAGGACCTATGATGTGGAATTGAGAAGGGAGAGCATTTCAGGCATAGGGAGCAGTCAGTGAAATGCAATCAGTAGATGGAGTTTTGTGTTTGAGCAACAGCAAGGAGGCCACTGTAGCTGGATCAGAATTTAGGAGCAAAGAACAAACAGATTAGAAAAGTAGGAGTCAGGTAAAAAGATCTTTAAATGCCAAATGGAAGACTTTATATTTGATACTAAAAGACCCCTTATAGCCTGAGCACCAGCTGCTTACTCCAAAGAAAATTTGATTTTGATTTGCCCCTTCATGGCTATCCAATTCAAATCAAATTAAAATATTCATAAGAGTCTGTCTTGAAAGAGAAAAAAATATTGAAAAATGTAGTCAGAAAGAAACAAGCAATCCTTCTCAGGAAGGGAAGGTGGAGTTTGTCCTAATTGCATATATAATTACAGCCCAGACTTCCCTTAAAACAGGGACCTTCAGAAAGCTAACAGCAATTCAACGTCATGCTTTGGGCGAGCATCTCTTCAAAACTACAGCTTACAAGTCCCCATTGGTAGTTCAATATTAACATTACCAATGAGACCCCATAGTTCAAAGCAAAAGACACTTAATTGAATAGCAAAGCAAGATAAATAATAAAATCACTTCAAACACCCAGGACTATAGATTGCCCATCATCAGTGGGGAAAAAGCATGACCCAGAAAGCATGTGTAGCCAGAGCAAGTCATTCTCCTGGAACTGCATTCCACCAGGAACCCTACCCTGCTTTTCTTAGTAATGCTTATAGTTTTCTTCGCTTTACTTCAAACTGCTGGTGTTCTCTACTGGGCTGTTTTCTTCACTGTACTCTTATGTCAATACTCTGTTGAGCCATTATCTGCAAGTATTTCCCATCAATATGTTCTCTAATGATCCTCTACAGAACTCTGCAGCTACCATCTGCTATACAGCCTCTTCCCTGAAGGGAAAGGGTCTATCATAAAACTCTATAGCCCTAGGGGTTATTTCAGCTCTTTTGTGAATCTCACTCACCGATGTATTCAGACAGCAGAAGTCCTCTGGCTTAGGATAAGTATATATTTTGGATTCCATAAGTTCTGCCTGAGCTTCCACTTCTGGTTTTCAGTCTGTTATTTGACCTGGGATAAGTACATTCTTTTCAATACCCACAATGCCCTTGGACAATAGACCAGGTCAACAAAAATCACTCTGCAGAGATAGTCTCCATATATAATAATAATTTGCCTTTCTTGAGCGCTTGAAAGTTTACATTTTGTTTTCTTCAAAAAAGGTAGTTACTTTTACAATTTGTTATTCAGTTATTTCAGTTGTGTCTGACTCTCTGTGACCTCATTTGGGGTTTTCTTGGCATAGATAATGGAGGGGTTTGCAATTTCCTTCTTCAGCTCATTTTACAGATGCGGAAACTGAGACAAACAGGGTAAGTCACTTGTCCAGGATCACGTAGCTGAAACCATATTTTAACTCAGAAAGATGAATCTTTGTGACTTTAGGCCTGGTGCTCTCTCCTACTATTCCACCTAATGCCCGTTTTACAATAGCTTTCCTTTTTAACTTTCTGGTTACAGAGTCCCTTACCTATATCATCTCAATGGATTCTCTCAACCTTGTGAAACAGAGAAAGCAAGACCTACTCATTCCCTTTAGACAAATTAAGAAAGTGAAGGTCACAGAGATTATTCACCTAGTAAGATAATAAGGCCAGTTAAGGAGCAAAGCCAGGACTTACTCCCAGGATGTAATGGCAAGTAATGTGGGACTTTTTGTTGTCCTTTGTTTTGGAGTGCTTTTGAGCACTAAGGCAATCAAGTGCCTTTGAGTCTTGCCTTTGTTTTAATCAAGAGTCTTTGATTGAATCAGGAGTCTTCTATGACCTGCTTAAGTCACAGCAAGGCTTAAGTCACATGGGTTTGAGTCAAATTGTTGTGATGCCCTCTGACCCTGAAGAAGTATATTTATACTCTGAGGTTAGCATTTTGCTTGGGGCTCACTCACTGGAAGAGTGTTGTGTGATTTGACCAGACAAGACTCTGGGTAGCTGTTAAGGAGCCCCCCAGCTGTGAAAAACCCAGATGTTGGTGCTTCTCTCTCTGCTAACTATGTACGTAATGTCTTAGTCAGACAGCTAGAAGCCCTGTTTACTGATTTGTGTTTATTTGCTCTGTTTATATAATTTCTGCTTGTAATTTCTGTTTGTATTTTCTCTGAAGTTCAGGGTGCTGACATTTTCCCCTGAACTAAGTGAATGATATATGTATGTTTAATTAAAGTAAGTGTGTTAACCCCTTAAAGTTGTTTCCTTAGAAAAGCAGATCAAAGAACTTGTGCTAGCAGCCCAGCTGTGTGCTGGTGTTTTTGGTCTTACACAGCCATAGTAGCAGCAAGTAGCATTGTTGTGACACAGGCCTTCTGACTCCAAATCCAATACCCTTTTCTAATTAGGCATTAGACTGTGCTACCCGATAGGCAAAATAAGTCTATGCCTAGAAGTTCCATAGAAAAATAATAAGCACTGTACTGTTTCTACACGTGAAATCCTTATTCAATGGTACAGGAGTCAAATCATTTACCTACCTGCTACCCAGTCTTCTCTACCCATTACTTTTCTACCAAGTAAACCCTTCCAAGGGAACTCTGGCTTCTTAGGCCCTAAATCATCTCAACATTTATAGGAGAAAGGTATACATCAGGTAGAAACTACCTTCAGCAAGCCAGATTCTCTGTCCTCTCATGGGGCCACTGTGAAATTTGAACCTAATTCTAACTGACATCATCTTCAGGCTATGCATTAATCTCTAGGAGAGTATCCCTGTCCCAGTCCCATCAAGTGAGCCTTTTTCTTCAAAGATTAACTCAATTTTCTTTCTCAACTTTCTACATAAAGCGTTTCTTGATCTTACCACCTCCCTCAGCTTCTAGTGCCTTCCCCTTTCCCCAAAAAATTTACCTTGGGTTTACTTTGTCTATAGCTATATACGTACCTATTGTCTCACTAGCTAGTTATCAAGCACCTTGAGGGTCCAATCTTTTTCTGTACAATCTTTAACACTCAGCACTTGCTTAATACATTCTTGTTAACTTATTTACTAATTAAAAAGGACAACATGGTCTAGAAGTGATGTAGCAGGCTGGAGTTGACATAAGGAAAGTCAGGGTGCCAATCCTTTACAAAAAACATACCAGCCCTATAAGCATTTAATTAACTCTCTAAACCTCTGACAATGCTAAGACAAGTTATTGAAAGGTTGCGATTCCTGTGACAGAGCTGACTAACTACTCACAGAGTTTTTGTGAGGAAAATGTTTTAATAAATACATCTTAGGGGCATCTGGGTGGCACAGTGAGTAGAGCACCAGCCCTGGAGTCAGGAGGACCTGAGTTCAAATCTGGCCTCAGATAGCTGTGTGACCTTGGTCAAGTCACTTAACCCCAATTGCCCTGCCTTCCCCCCTGCAAAAAAAAAGTACATCTTAAAGTGTGATAGAAATGTGAGCTATTATTCACATCATGTTATTTGTGAAGGTTTATTTTGTCAAATTTCTAAATTTTTATTTCAAAAATGAATGCAAATATTTCTCAAATTCCTTTTCTTTGATTTCCAGTCCACTAACCCTGCTTCTAGTCATCATTTAAGAATGCAAACCTTATGGAGAAAGCCATCATCCCCACCAACTATCCCTGACAGGACATGAAACTCTTTATAACTTAAGTAGCTAGATATACACAGGGAGAGAAACAAAATGGCATGATCCAGGCAGGTAACACAACAAATACCACATTGATTATCACCTTCCCTAATCTTGGTGGAGAGTCTCAAAGCCCTGGGACCTACAATGCAGCCCAGACCACTGGTCCTACTTCTAGCCCCTCTTCCTTGGCCATCAATCAGAGAACCAAACCTTGTGGACATACCTGGCAACTACTTCTATACTATCTGTTACCTCAACAGCCAAAGCTACTGAAAACCCCAAGAAAGAAGAAAGTTCTCAACACCAAAGTCCATGGCAGTTTAAAATGGTTTATCATCAGAAACTTACATGTTCTAATCTGCAGAAATTATAGGAAAAAAGATACATTACCATCTGGTTTGCCACCATACTCTTTGGACCATGGGACCTTTGCATCTGACTTGTAGCTTAAAGTTCCCACATGTATTGACCTTGCCCATTAGAAAGTAAGGTTTTTGAAAATACAGTACTTTGCACATAGTAAATACTTCATAAATCCGGTAAATTTAATTGAAGATATTTGTTGTATTTTTATCCAGTTTGTAATCATAATTTTCAAGCTTAATCAATTTTTCACAAATTCATAAATCATCATCTAATAATTAAGTCTTATTAATAGCTTGTATTTATATTTCAATTTTAAGTATAAATCATTTTTTTAAAAAATATATAGCAATAATCAATGTTAGAGAAATTGCAGAAATATAGGAATACTGCAAATTGTTGGTGGAGCTGTGAATTAGTACAACCATTCTGGAAAGCAATTAGTAATCATGCAAAGTGCGTGCCTCAAACATCCATACCATTTCACCCAGAAATTCCACTGAGAGCCTTAAAACCCAAGAAGGTCAATGACCAAAAGAAAGAATCTGTATATCCACTAAAATATGGATTTTTTGATAGCAAAGAACTGTAAACAAAATAGCGGCTTATTTATTGGGGATTGACTAAAATTGTGGTATATGCTGAATACAGAAAAGCAAGGGAAGATATACATGAATTGCTGCTGAATGAAGTAAGCAAGGCAAAGTGTACACAATGATTGTCACTGTGTAAATGAAAAGAATAGCAGCCACAAAACAATCAGAAATGAATATTGCAAAATTACAAAAAAGTTTTTCATTGTATTGACCAATTTTACTCATTTTCCCCTTCTTCCTATTCTTTTATTTCCTTTAAAAATCTTTTGTTATAGTGAAAGAGGGCAGAGGAGGGATATAGGGGGAAACATATTAAGTAAATACAAAATAAAATGATATTTAAAAGCTTATACCAAATAGAGCAACAAGCCTATTTTCAAAAAGGATTGAAATTTTCAGTTTATCCAAGTTGTTTCGTTGCTATTATTGTTTGTTTTGAAAAATTGCAAAATCCAAAGATCAAAGGATTTAGAAAGGGAAAGAACTTCTGGATACTTGGGACTCTCACCCGCACCCTTCATTTTGCAAGAAGTAAGGCCAAGTCAGGTAAACAATGATCTGCTTACAAAAGTAGTAAGAAACAGCCAAGATTTGAGCTCAGCCCCTCTGGTGCCCATGCTGTCCTGTACTTGCATAGCTTAGGGCTCTACATTTAGTGAGTGTTCAATATATGTGAATTAGGTGAGGGGATAGAGAAAGAGAGGGAGAGGGAAAGAGGGGAAGAAAGGAAGACGAAGAGAAGAGTGAGTACTTAAGGATACTGAAAGTAAAGCTGATTTAGATCCTTGCCTTCTTGGCATTGAGCCCTCCATCTCTCTAAGCTCCTCTAAACCCTGACCCTAATCCTCCCATTATTTATACAAAGAGCAACCTTTTTGCACCCAACAGATCCCAGAGCCAAAGCAATTCTCTGGGTTCTACAGTCACTGCCTCTGTCACCAGCTCAAACTCAGGAAGCCCTCATCATCAGGAATGATTGCCCGGAGAGCCAAGCAAGGGCTATCAGCCCATCGGGTGAGTTAGTGCTACCTATAAAATCTGTGATGCTTTTTCCTAAGTCATTGAAAGCTGCTTCTGTCACCAAAGGGGGAAATCAGGATGGAGGGTGGGGTGGAAGATGTTTTCAATTAATAATAATAATTATAAAAATAAAAAGCATTCATATAGCATTTCAAGTTTCCCAAAGCGTTTTACATTTGCCCTCTCATTTGACCCTGCAAGGTAGGCCATCTAATTATTATCCTCATTTCACATATGAGAGACGAGGCTGAGAGAAGTTAAGAGACTTACCAGGAGTCTTGCTGCTAATGAGTAACTGAGGCAGAATTCAAACTCAGCTCTCCCTAACTCCAAGCCCATAGCTCTTTCCATTGTACCATATTCAAAACAAGGTGACCTTATACAATCATAAGTTAGAGCTTAATGGACTGTTATGGCATAAAATATGTGAATTGTAGAGGGAGAAAATACACACCATTTTAGAAACATTTTGTGACTGAAATGGCAACTTTGTTCTTTCTTCCCGGATGAGGCTTTCCAGGAGACCATCTGCAAGAATCACAAGCCAGGATACTAGCATGAACAGCCTGGTTGAATAAACAGGTGATACAACAAAGTGTAGAGCCTCCCATTATGGGGAACCAAAGTCAAGACCAGTAATCATACCCCACTGGTCCAGCTAAATGCCAAAGAATGCAACTTTTTCCCTGTGTACTTGAAATGGGCCTGAAAAGCTATAAAACCAAGGCTGCACTCTAGGTGGTTAAAGCTGCCACTGGGAACAGACTTTATAAGAATACTAATAATCTATTTTTCTTCCCTTCAGTTTGACTATTCAGTTTATTTGATCTCTGGTTTTTTGATCTATTGGTGAATAAGATTCTCCCTGTGCTCTCTTCCAAAGTGGAGAGAGAAATTTCCCAAAAGTACTTAGACAATTAGAGCTGAAGAGAACCTTAGAACACAGAATACTAGATTTTAGAATGTCAGAGTTGGAACTGACCTTAAAATAGCAAATGACGACACTAGAAGAAATGTTACAACACAAGTGATAGATTCAAAAATATTATATGTGGAAGAGAGTTTGAGAACCATCTAGCCTTGTTCACTTTTTTTTTGTTTTTTGGCAGGGCAATTGGGGTTAAGCGACTTGCCCAAGGTCACACAACTAGTATATGTGTCAAGTGTCTGAGGCTGGATTTGAACTCAGGTCCTCCTGACTCCAGGGCTGGTGCTCTACTCACTGTGCCACCTACCTGCCCCACCCACTTTTTTATAGAGGAAGAAACAGAGGCTCACAGTGTGAAAGTGACTTACACAATTTCACATATGTCAAAATAATAGCAAATTCTGGTCTCCTAACCTACAGTTGAATGCATTTCCTATCACATCTTCTGCCTCTCTAGTTCTTGGCCTCAAGGAGCTTACAGGGTACATCTTTTGTCATTCAGTTGTATCAGACCTGTCTGACACTTCGTGACCCCATTCAAGGTTTTCTTGGCAAAGATACTGGAGTGGTTTGCTTTTTCCTTCTCTAGCTCATTTTGCAGGTAAGGAAATTGAGGCAAACAGGGTTAAGTGACTTGCCCAAAGTCACACAGCTATGAAGTGTTTGGAGGCAGGATTTAAATCTTCCTGTGTCCAGGCCCAGCACTCTATCCATGATATTACCTATGTGGCCCTGCAGGTACATTAATAAATTCCAGTGATATTTGTATTCCCAACCTTAATGAAATGGAGTTGGAGAGGGGCATTAGGGTAACAGATGAGAGATCTGGATTCTGTTCCTGGTTCTGCCACTAATTAGCTGAATTACTTAATCATCATCATCTCTCTAGATCTAACTTTTCCTATCTTTAAAAGGTGGAACCTGGAGTAGATTTCTGCCAAGGTAGACAATGAGGTAATTTAAGGCAAGAAGTCTAATTTCATACTGTGTAAGCCACCTTACACTCTGTCAGTTGGTAGGAAAAGAATTTCATTCTTGCTATTGGAGTGTTATGAAACATTTCCCTTCACTTGGGAGTGTCTCTGTCCCTAGAGTTTGGAGGCTCAGAACTTAATGAGTCTCTGGCCCTGGGCCCATGTTTATTTAAGATCCCCAATTAGTCTTCAAATGGCTGTCTAATTGCTCCTTTTGTTGGCTCTGAGGAAGGTCTTGTGGTGCTGACACACCCACAGATAGAGCTCTGGAAGTATTCTTGGTACTCTGAGATGTGATATATTCTAATTCTTTAGTTTCATCTTAGGAAAATGGCTCCAGGGTAGGTGTGACTCAGGGCAGGAAACTGCCTGCAAACAGAAGGGAAAAAAGAAATAGAAGGACTGGGAGAAAGATTAAGGGAGGTAGTGTTATCTATAGGAATTCTGTGCTAGAAGAAAGAAAGATGAAATGATGGCAAATACAGAGGAAAAGGGAGCAATTCGTGTCCCTTTTTCCATCAATGTCACTTCTAGAATTGTCAATCAACATCAAGCCTTACAGTGATGATCCCAGTTAGCTATTATCCCATCGTTCTATGTGTGGACAGTAGATGCTAAAGGGGAGAGACTTGAGGCTGATGCAGAGAGCCCATCTAGGTGGCTACTCCATTATTCTAGGCAAGAAGGGATGAGAACCTGAGTAAAGAAGGGAATAAGTATTTATAGAACACCTACTATGTGCCAGCATTTACAAATATTATCTCATTTGATCCAAAAGAATAGACTGGAGAGATCTGGAGATAGAAATAACAATATTAGGCAGCTATTTGGTTAGAAAAGTTCATAAGGGGTGAGAGAAAGTGAGGAATTGAAGATGACATTGAAGTTGTGAAAACATGCATGAACCGAAAGAATGATTGTGTCTCCAAAAGTAAGGGGTAAGTTTGAGTGAGGGGTGGGTTTCAGGGAAAAGCTATTGTAATGTATTTGTATGCATATATGAATGACATATATATATGTATATATATATGTAAGATTTACATTTTATATATGTGTATAATGTGTGTGTATGTGTAGAGATTACAACATAGATAGATAAATAGATGCCCAACCTCCATCCTCTGCAACTGGCAATTGTGAAGATGCTTATAGGTAGCAGTGTGTTTAGGTTACAGCTTCTAAGTGAAGCCAAAATCCAGATCGCTAGGTGTTTGCACAGCCCAAGAAGGATACAAGAGTAGAAGAGTGTTAAGGAATAAGAGTATATGCCACTATACTGGACCAAGACCATGAATGGCAACCACAGTATGGAATGTGACTTGTCTTCCTACTCTTCAGCGGTCTTATCAGGCACCACACAAACACACACACACCACCACTACCACCACCTAGATGTCAGGCTACTCCCACAACCACCACCACCACAAAGTCATTTGATGATGACCCCCTGGGAGCCTTCTCTTTGGAGATCACTAGCTTAAATGTTAAGAGATTCATTCAAGGCCACAGAGCAGTTTCCGACTTGTCAATATCCCTTGCTGGGTCATCGCTCATATCATCCTCCCTTACTATATTTGTCCTGGACCCTCTCTCTTCCTCTCTCTATTTCTCTCATTGATACTATCAGCTCCTATCAGTTTCTATGTATTTAACTCCTACATTTCCAAATCAAGCCTTCATTTTTCTCCTGTCCTTCAGTTCCACATCACCAGCTACTTGCTGAACAATCACATAGACATCTCAAACCCAAAATGTCCAAAACATAACCCCCCCCCCCCCGTTAAAGCTGTTCTGCCTCCAGACTCATGTTTCTCTCAAAGGTGCCACTGTTCTTCCAGGCACTCATGTTCAACAATTCAGAATCCTCTGCTTCCTTACCTCTATATCCAATCACTTTCCACAGTAGATAAATTCTTCTTCTTTTTTTTTTTTTACAAAATTATCCCCACTTACATGGGCACCCTCAAAGTTTAGGCTTTTATCACCTCTTGCCTAGAATATTACATTAGCCTCCCAACTGGTCTTGGTGCTTTCCATCTCTCCTATCTCTAATCCACACTCCACCCAGCTACCAAATTAATCTTAGTGTAACACAGGGCTGACCGTGGCAATTGACTAGTGCTCATGAAGCTTCAGAGTTGCCCCATTGCATCTGGTATAAGATACAAGCTCTTTGGCTTGGCATTTGAAACCCTTTACAAGAATTGCAAACTTAGTACAACCTCCTGAAAGAATGCTCTGAAACCCTATTAGTAAGAGAAATGTAAATCAAAACAATCCTGAGGTTACACTTCAAGTCCTGCAAATTGGCAAAGATGACAAAAGATGGCAATTGTCAATATAGAAAGGATTGTGGACAGACAGGCACACTGATGTACTCTTGTTGGAGCTGTGAAATGGTACAGCCATTTTGGAAGGCAATTTGGGGTTATGCAAATGAATTAACGAGAATGTCTACACCCCTTGGCATAGAGATTCCTTTACTAGGCAAATAATAGGCTATCGATGAGAAAAGAAAGTCCCCACATACACCCAAATACACAATATTTACAGCAGCTCTTTTTGTGATGGCCAAGAATTGAAAATGGAGTCTACCCTTATTATATGGGAAATGGTTAAGCAAATCGAACTGTGCTAAAGAAATAATGCATGTGACAAATGAGGGAAGTATGAAAAGATACATATAAACTGTTGCAGAGTACAGTATGAAGAGCCAAGAAAACATATATAATGACTACAACAATGTAAACAGAGAGAACAAGCATTAAAAAGTGTATATTTCAAAATGATAAATAACAAACATGACTCAAATGAAGATTTACATGACAGAAGACATTCCCACCCTTATCCCTTTGCAGAGGTACAAGTGTTGGTCATTGCACATATTTTTAGACTTTTTCAATGTATTGATCAATGAAGCTGGTTTTTCTTTTTTTCTTTTTCTGGCTCTCTTGGAGGAATAATGGGAAGTGAAAATTGGGTTGACTATAATGATTAAAAATGAAAGACATCATTCAAAACTAATTTTAAAAATGGAAATTTTGAAAAACCCTATCCACAGGCAGAATGCAGCCTATTTACATTATTTCCTTTCAAAGATAAGTTCTTCATGTTAGCCAAATTATTCTACTTGCTTTGTCCAAATTCACCATTTCATTTCCTGTCTCCACCATTCCTGCAATGCATTCCCTTTTCACCTCCTTTCTCCCAGAATCCTTAGCTTCTTTCAAATCTCAGTTCATATGCCACCTACTATGGGAAGCCTTTTTGTACCCCCTGATTGTGTGTCCTCTTCCTCTTCAAACTGTCTTATATTTATTTACTTCTATAAATACATTTTCTTGGCTGAATTTTATGCAAGTTTCTTGAGAGCAAAGGAGATTATTAATTTCATCTGTGTCTCCATTACCTTCTGGACAAAATTATTAGACCTGATCGTATAGCAAAGATGAAAGATGAGAGTAATTAGATTACAAACTCCTTAGAGATGAAAGATGAGAGTAATTAGATTACAAACTCCTTAGAGCAGGGACTGTTTTTTGCCTTTATATCTCCAGAGTCTGGCACACAGTAGGAACTTAATTCATCCTTATTGTCTTGACTTCACATTTGGACAGAGTGCTCAAACAACCCTGGCGAGGTTGGGGCTATATTTATCCCCATTTTGCAGTTGAGAAAATTGAGTCCGAGTCAATGATTACAAAGTTATTAAGTATCTGAGGCACAATTAAACTCATGCCTTTCTGCATTCTATCCGCTGTGTCACCTATCTGCCTAAAGGATAAGAACTTCACTTTTCAGTGTAAAAGATAGGTTAGAGTTAGAAGAGATTTTCAAATTCAATGTTAGAACTGGAAGGTAGCTTTAAATAAAGAATAATAAAACCAAACTTTGAATGCTAACTCTGAAAGAGACCATATGACATGGAATGTGAGAACATAAAATGTTAGATGTGAAAGAGACCTTAGAAAATAGAACATCATGATAAAGAACAAAGAATGTTACAGCTGCAAGCAGCCTTAGAAGTGTTAGACTATAAAACTATAGTTTTATATACTATACTATATTATAAACCATATGACTATAAAACTATAAAGACTATAAAGTGTTGGGGGGTGGAGCCAAGATGGCAGCTGGAAAGCAGGAACTAGCGTGAGCTCCCCGCCAAGTCCCTCCAAAAACCTATAAAAAATGGCTCTGAACCAATTCTAGAATTGCAGAACCCACAAAATAGCATAGGGAAGCAGGGCTCTAGCCCAGGACAGCCTTGATGGTCTCTGGATAAGGTCTCTCCTGCACGGAGCTGGGAGCAGATGAGAGAGGAGCAGAGCCCAGCGTGGGCAGCGTGGACCAGGCAGAGCGTGCCCTAGCACCCTGAATCAGTGAGCTGTGGCAGTTACCAGACTTTTAAACCCACAAACACCAAGGACAACGGAGTAGGTTAGTGGGAGAAGCTGCTGGGGACTGGGATAGCGTTTGCAGTTTGGCCACCACCCCGGGGGGGTGGGGTGCAGCCGAGGTGGGGCAGCTTTAGAACTACAGCTGCAGTTGCTTCTGGCCCCAGGCCCACCTGGTGGGAGGAACTAAGTGGCAGAGCAGAGCAGGAGTGTAGAGCCTGCTGAAGATCTAAGTCCAGTCTGGGTTGGGGGTTCTTGGGGAAGGAGCAGTGCTGGTGTGGCAGAGCTGGCACATCCCCCCAACTGTGGAACATAGAACTCTTTACAAGCAGTCATAACCTGCTGAAAAACTCAAGGGTCAAATGAGTTGACTGGGAACATGGCCAGGCAGCAAAAATGCACCCAGATTCAGTCTCAGACTCTGGAATCCTTCTCTGGTGACAAAGAAGACCAAAACATACAGCCAGAAGAAGTCAACAAAGTCAAACAGCCTACATCAAAAGCCTCCAAGAAAAACAGGAAGTGGTCTCAGGTCATGGAAGAGATCAAAAAGGATTTGGAAAAGCAAGTTAGAGAAGTAGAG
>CM053622.1:81803674-81831983 GCA_028646595.1 Phalanger gymnotis
CAGAGAGAAACAATTTGAGTATTGTGGAAACACAATCAGAATAACCCAAGATCTAGCAGCTTCTACATTAAGAGATCAAAGGGCTTAGAATACGATATTCTGGAGGTCAATGGAGCTAGGATTAAAACCAAGAATCACCTACCCAGCAAAACTGAGTATCATGCTCCAAGGCAAAATATGGATTTTCAATACAATAGAGGATTTTCAATACAATAGAGGACTTTCAAGCTTTCTCAGTGAAAAGACCAGAGCTGAATAGAAAATTTGACTTTCAGACACAAGAATCAAGAGAAGCATGAAAAGGTAATCAAGAAAAAGAAATTGCAAAGGACTTACTGAAGTTGAACTGTTTTGTTTACATTTCTACATGGAAAGATGATGTGCATGATTCATGAGACCTCAGTATTAGGGTAGCTGAAGGGAATATACACATATATATATACATATGTTTATGTATATATATGTATATGTGAGTGTGTATGTGTGTATATATATATATGTGTGTATATCTACATATAGAGAAACAGAGAGCAGGCACAGGGTGAGTTGAAGATGAATAAGGGATGAGAGAGGAATATATTGAGAGGGAGAGATAGGGAGAGATAGAATGGGGTACATTATCTCACATACAAGTGGCAAGAAAAAGCAGTTCTGTAGGAAGAAAAGAGAAGGCAGGTGAGGGGGAATGAGTGAATCTTGCCATCATCAGATTTGACCTGAAGAGGGAATACCATACATACTCAATTGGGTATCTTACCCCACAGGAAAGAAGGAGGAAGAAGATAAAAAAGGTGAGATGATGGAAGGGACGGCAGATGGGGGTGGAGGTAATCAAAAACAAATACTTTTGAAAAAGGACAAGGTCAAGGGAGAAAATTCAATAAAGGGGGATAGGTTAGGAAGAACCAAAATATAGTTAGTCTCTCACAACATGAGTGTTGTGGAAGGATTGTACATAATGATACGCATGTAGCCCATGTTGAATTGCTTAACTTCTTAGGGAGGGTAGGTGGGAAGGGAAGAGGGGAGAGAATTTGGAACTCAAAGTTTTACAAAATAGATGTTCAAAAACAAAAACAAAAAAGTTTTTGCATGCAACTAGAAAATAAGATACACAGGCAATGGGGCATAGAGATTTATCTTGCCCTACAAGAAAGAAAGGGAAAAGGGGATGGGAGGGGAGTGGGGTGACAGAAGGGAGGGCTGACTGGGGAACAGGACAACCTGAATATATGCCATCTTGGAGTAGGGGGGAGGGTAGAAATAGGAAGAAAATTTGTAATTCAAACTCCTGTGAAAATCAACGCTGAAAACTAAATATATTAAATAATTTTAAAAAATTAAAATAAAAATAAATAAATATGAAAAAAGACTATATAGTGTTAGACTATAAAACACAAAATGCTATATTTGGAAGCTATCATAAATCATAGGATGTAACCAGAAATAATACAAATAATAATCCCTTCTATTTGTACAGTCCTTTATGTTTTACCAAGTGTTCTCCCAAATGTCTCATTTGATCCTTACAATATACCCTGGCTGGAAGCAGAGAGGAGGGGGAGCTGGCAGAGATTGTTCTCACCATTTGACGGATGATAAAACTGAGGCCAAGAGAGGGAAGGGAATACACATTTATTAAGTGCCTACTATGTGAAAGGCATGGTAATAAATACTTTATATTCTCTCTTTTGATCTTCACAACCACCCTAGGAGGTAGTTGCTATGGTTATTCCCATTTTACAGTTGAGGAAACTGAGGTATGCAGACATTAAGTGACTTGCCCAGGATTGCACAGATATCAAGTATCTGAAGTCAGATTTGTATTCAGGTCTTCCCGATTCCAGGCCCAGTACTCTATCCACTGGACCACTTAGCTACCTAGAGGCTGCAAAGTAATTTGCCCAATGTCATACAGTAAAAATAATAATTAACAATAGACCTGGGACTCAAACACAGTTCTTCTGATTGCCAGTTAAGTCTCTTTGCGTTGAATTGTATCACCTCTCCCAATAACAGGACACTGTGTTCCTTCCCATACAGATAGCTCTCACTGCCATAAATCTATCCGAAGGTTCTCAGAGAGCTGCAAAAGTTAGTTTACAAGAGGACCTTAGCACCAGCACAAGCCCAGTGTGGAAAACTAATTAATATAAATAGAGAGTGATTGAGAACAGGCCATTTCAATAAAAATGATGTGCTGATGGGATAGAATATTGCCAAGGTTACATAAAAATAAGTCAAGTTGGATTTTCCTTTTCACATGTCACAGAGTTTTCTAATAATATGAGCTCTCCGAAAATGCAATTAGATATCACATGAGGTAGTGAGTTCCCTTTCACTGGAGGTATTCAAATAGAGCATAGATGATCATTAGGGGTGCTATGGGAAGGATTACCAATTTGAGAGGAAAACTGGACTAGATGACCTCTACCATACTTTTCAAATTCTAAGATCCCACATAGCAGCATGATACAATCTTAAAAGTGAAACACTCAAGATTTTAGTTTGTAGAAAAGGTCAACTGTAACAACGAATTGAGTTTATGTCTGCCAATCCCCTAGCCAAAGGGAACTGCCAAAGAGGAAAGAAATCATATCTTATTTATCTGTGTATACCTTTCAGGATCCAAGACTAGACATTCTTCAAAGGAGGTACTTAGGAAATATTACTGAATGAATAGACTTTTTAAAATAAACATAAATATCTTTACAAAGAAGGAATGGAGCTCAGATAGATCTGAGGCTCTAAGTTATTTACCTTATTCCATAGCTTTTCGAGTGTACTAGCACATCAGAAGATGATTATACAATCCTTGAGTTAGAAGGGCCCTTAGAGGGCCTCTATTTTAACCTCTCATCCTGATATTAGGAGATATCACCTCAATGTAGTCTTTTATAAGTGCTCACTTAACATCTACTTGAAAATGTCTAATAATGGAGAACTCATTCCCTAAGAAGACGGTCCATTCCAATTTGTGGTAGCTCTATTGTTAAAAAGGTCTTACTTTTGGTGAAATCTTTCTCCTTGTAATTTCCACTAATTGGTCATAGTTCTGCACTCTTGAACCATGCAAAATAAAACTAATCCTTTTTTCTCGAGACATTCATTCAATTATTTGAAGACCGGTATCATGTCTAACCTTCTGCTCTATTTTAGGTCTCCCCTCTTCAAGCTAAACATCTTGTAGTTTCCTCAAACTTCTTCATATGGTAATAGAATCAAATTGACTCATCATCCACCTCTGTTGTATTTCAAAATATGTATTTTTCCATAGTTACAACCACCACCTATATAATCCATGTTCTTTTTTTCTCTCCTTCCTATAACAGTAATAGACATTTCTAGCATACATTTCAGTTTTCAAAGTTTTTGCCTCCTAATAACCCTATGAAGCAGATGATAATCTCCAATGGCTCCTTATTGCCTCTAATATCAAATGTAAACTCCTTTGTTTGCCTTTTAAAGGCCATCACAACCTGATCCAACCTACCTTTTGAACCTTATTATATATTATTCCCCTTTCTGAGCTCCTAAACTGAACTTCTTGAACAAAATACTGCATCTCCCATACCAATGCCTTATGTTTCTCCCTGGCATAGAATATCCTCCTTCTACACTTCCTCTACCTCTTAGAATCCTGTATTCTACTTTCTCCTTGAAGCCTTTCCTAATCACCCCCCTCCATTCCTTCCATGTATTTATTTTGTATATACTTTATTGTGTGTACACCTATACATATGTGTGTATATGTGTACATTATATATATATATGCATACATATACATATATATGTATATAAAATACATACATATACATATGTTGTCTTCTCTGATAGAATGCAAACTCCTTGAGGGCAGGATCTGCTTCATTGTTTTGTTTTTTGCGTCTCCAGCACCTATCATGGTGTATGACATGAATGAGGTATTTAATAAATGATTGCTGACTAGTTGATTATCATCCCTATTTTTACAGAAGACTAACAAGAGGTTCATTAAGAGGTCGAGTGACTTGCCCCACAGTCACATGGCTAATACCACGTAGAGTCAAACTCAAACCCACATCTTCTCAACCAAAGACCACTACTCTTTCTTCCCCTACCACTTTGCATCTATTGTAAATATTCCCTACATATTGGCATAGTTCTCAGGCTTGTTGACATGCATAACTTTGTAAGGTTCCATTTCGTCAATCTATTATCTTTTCTTACCCAATTCTCCAAGTAAGAGCAAATGGGTTGATTCCAATTTTGCATTGCTATAAACATCTTTGTACAATTCCTCTTTCACTTGGGTTATTTCCCAAAGAGATTGACCTAGTCAAAGGATATGAATGGTTTCAATGCTCCTAAATATTACAAGATCATTTGGTGAATTGCTGCAACCTTACCATACCATCAGTAATACTTCAAGGATTCACCTATATTCTCTTTACAATTCAATTCAATAAATGTTTATTAAGTACTTACTATGTGCCAAGTACTGTGCTAAGAGCTAGGAATGAAAATAAGAAAAAGAAAGACAGTCCCTGACCTCAAGGAGCTAACAATCAAATGGGGAAAGACAATACACAGATTCTGGAAAAAGGGAGGGAAAGGTGACACCACTGGGTACCATATATAGGGAATCTTGTTCGACATGGTGATATTTTATTCTGTGGAGTTGAAGCCAGGAGGAGCTGCATGCAGATGGAGAATGGAGTGAGAAAAAAGCCCAACCTTTCATTTTTTTAATTTAAAAATTGTCTTTAATTCATGAAACAAAACAAACATTTCCATAAAACAACACAGTAAAAAAGATGATTGCACACAAAGCTGCAGATCTACCATATGCGAATTGCTATTCCCTCAAAATACATAAATAAGTAATAAAGTTATCATGTAAATATTTTTCTTTTTTTCTTCCCTCCCTCCATCCCTAGAGATGGTTACCATTAGACACAAATGCACACACATACACATACATATGCATATATATGTAAAATTATTTTATACATACATTTATCAGTTCTCTGGATGCAGAGAGCATCTTTCTTCATATGTCCTTTATTTTTAATTTGTATATTTATAATAATCAAAATGACTTAGTTATTCAAAGTCATTCTTAAAACAGTATTACTATGACTGTATACAGTGTTCTCTTGGTTCTGCTCACTTCACTCTTCGTCATTTCATGCAAATCTTTCCATGACTTTCTAAGATCATTGGGCTCACTATTTCTTGTAGTACAGTAGTATTCCATCACAACCATACAGTACAACCTGTTCATTCATTGCCCAGTTGATGGGCATCCCTACAATTTCCTGTTCTTTGCCACAACAGAGTTGCTATAAACATCCCATTGATATTCAAAGTTTTAATTATTTATGAATTTTTCTGCATCTTATTTTTACACACTATTTTCCTTTTCAGACTCTCTTTGTACCCTTTCCTTGTTACCTTATCTTCTCTTCCCACCCTTCCACCCCCCCCACTTTACCCACCCCTACAAGAGTCCCCCCATCTCCTCCAAATCGTAATCCACACGCTGCTCCAAAAGTCCCTCCTATCCTGTCCCCCCACGCTCCCAAATTCCAATCAATACACCCCTCTGTAAGTCTCTCCTCCACAATGTCAATTAGTTTTCTCACCTCTCTACATGTTCAGAAGATTTCTACACCAGTCCAGAAGTATACATTGTTTCCTCTTCAATCCAGATGAGAATAAGGTTCCAACATTACCAGCCTTCCACTCCCACCAGCTTCCTCTGTATTAGTTTATTAGTTTTTCCTGTCATGCCCCACTTTTATAATACAATTGCTCCCGTTTGCCTTTTTTGTTTAACAATTTTGCTTTTTAGAATCACCCCATCATATACAACTCAGCCCCAACCTTTCTTTCAAGCTACCTAAATAATGATAACAATTTTAAGAATACTGACACCATTTTCATATATAATATTGCCTTTAATTCATGAAATATATATATATATGAAATATATATATAAGTAAACAGTCTGATCTTAATGAGTGCTTTATAGTTAGTCTTTAACGTTTTCCTTATATTTCATATGGATCTTTTATATCAGATTTTCCATTGAGTACTGGTCTTTTTGTTACAAAAACCTGAAAGTCTTTTAGTTTGTCAAATGATCATTTTTTTCCATTCAGGATTATACTCAGCTTTGTTGGATAGGTTATTCTTGGATGCAACACCAGCTCTTTTGATCTTTGAAATATAATGTTCTAAGACCTATGGCAATTTCTACCTTTTACAAAGGAAAAACAAATTGGGAGGAGTTTAGAACTCCACCTTCCAGCTCTTCAAAATCAGAGGAGAGAGGAGGATAAGGGAAGTTTTATCAGAGGCCTCAGTCAGCAGCAAAGTGATTAGATTAGAAGTAATCTGCTTATGGGGGTTTGGGGGTAGGGAGGGTGACATCTTGTTCCATGGAGCAGAAAGCGGGCAGAACTGCAGACAGGGAACAGAGTGAGCATTGCATTTTCACATTTTTAATTGTTTTCCCCAAGTTTGATGGATATAGATTGTTAACCTCTTTCCCCAGGCTCACTCAGATTCATATGAACATTCTATGTTTATATGAGGTACGAAAGTCTTTAGAACATACATCAATAGAACATAAGACTTAAAATATCAGAATTAGAAATGAAGGGAAAGACTATCTCTAGTCCAAATTCCTGATTTTCCACATAAAAGAACTCAGAGAGGGGAGATGACTGGTCAAAGGTCCTACAACAAGTTATCCCTTAAAGTTGTTTAATTAGCATCCCTATAATTGCTGGTGAGACTGAGCAATTTTCCCTATGGTTATTTTCTATCTGTTTCCTTGTGTGTAAACCATCTGTTCATCTCCTCTGGCTACTTCATGTACTTTGTGAAATAGCTCAGGAAACAGAGAAACTGACTTGGCAAGGATGAAAAAGTATTATCTCCAGGCTTTCCTCAGCTAGTGGTATGTTTTTCTCAGTAAATGGTGGCACAGGAGCAGACAATGCAAGTAATTGGTGAAGCATTCCAAGCCATGCCAGGCCACACTGTCAAGAGCAAGCCCCTACTGATAGATGAGTTTGACAAGTGGATGATGTGAATAAAGGTCTTTTTGAACACAAGTGTTCTAACCTGGCACCATAAACAAACCCAGGGAACAGCAACACTTTGGTTTAATCCAACAGTGGTCCCATTAAATAGTGCCATAAATGTGAATGATTCTCCCATCATCCAGTTATTCCAGCAGGTTATTGTTTCCATCCATCATCTTCATAGTCCCCCAGAGAGACCTCTGTGCCATACCAGGGGAACTCAGCAGTTCTCTGAGGGTATAGAACTGTAGGAAAGCTGGGGGAATTGGGGAAGAAGATTCACCTGAAATTGTGCCAATTAGCCTGATTCATAGATTCATAGAAAATTAAAGTTGAAAAGAACCTTAGAGCTATGTGACACAGTCCTTCCTTTTAATGATGAAGAAATTGAAATATGAAAAGCCATAACTTATCTTTGCTTACACTGGTTGTCCCCCCTGACCAAAATGCTCTCTCTCTCTCATCATTTTTGCCTCTTAGCTCCCCTGACTTCCTTCAAGTCTCAACTGAGATGCCACCTTTTGTAAAGGGAAATCAAGGGAGCTTCTTGGGGGTGTTGGGGAGGTAACATGGGTGGCATGTGCTTTGGGTATGTCAACTTGTTATTTGACTGGAAGAGAAATTGGAATGGGGAAGAAATTAGAGGTGAGGCAAATATATTTTCATATACACACATAGGGATAGATATCTATCTGTATCTACATATATCTGCACATAGATATAACTACATCTGTCTATATCTATATATAGATAGATATTCATTCATATAAATTGAATATACATTGAAATTCCCTGGATGACAGGGAATTGGAGACTAAGTTAGAGTGGTGGCTATGTGAAAGCAGAGAAGCAGTCAAATGAGAAAGATGTTGGGCTTGGCAATTGATTGGATATGGAGAAGTGGGGGTGGGGGGTGGGTGGGGAGTCGAGGATGACTCTGAGAATGTGAAACTGGGTAACTGGGAAGATGGTGGTATCCTCAAAAGAAAAAGAGAAATGAGAAGAGAGGGTTTAGGAAGAAAAATAATGATCTGTGTTTTGGACATGTTGAGTTCACAATGCCTTTGAGACATCCCATTGGAAATACCTAAAAGACCACTAGTGGCATCATTAATTCCTTCAGATTGCAGAAAAGGAAACTGAAGCCCAGAGAATGAGTTTTAATTACTCACATTTTGTTAATTATTTATGGCCTACACTTTTCTTATAACAACTCTATGATGGATGTAGTTCAAATATTGCCAACTTATAGGTCAAGAAGCCTGTCTTTTTGTGGTTTCTGCTCTCTAAAATTTGTTTAGAGTAATTTTTAAAAGTTTTTTGAGAGGGTTGGCAGGGAGCTCAGGCAAGTCCCTGCCTTTACTCCACCATTTTGGCCACTATTTGTAGTATTTTTTTCTGATTATTTTTCCTTCCCTCCAATTTCTTTCCTCTTTGATGAATATTCCATACATCTCCTATAATAATATTCCAAAGGTGTAAGTTTGACTATGTCACTTTGTTGCTTAAAAAGCATCAATGTTCCCTTTCTACTTATAGGATAGAACTTATAGGATGGAATTTAGGATAAACTCCTAAATCTGACATTTAAGTCCGCATGGTATCTGGCTCCAATCTACTTTCCAGCTGTATTTTACTTTATTTCTCTTTGACCGCTCTATGTTCCAAGCACATACTTTTGAATCACAGAATCTCCACATCTGAAGGGACTTCAGAGGCCATCTGGTCCAACTCTTACTCAGTAGGGGCTTCTTTAACTTCCCGAGGCAAACCACTATGCTTTTGAATAATTCTCATTGTTACTAACAAATTGTATACATAAAGCCAAAATATTCTTCTCTGCAATTTCGACCTATTACTTCCAGCAGAAATCTAATTCCACTTTTACACACTAGGCCTTTAGATACTTGAAGAAAGCTGACATGTCTCCCCCTAAGTCATCTTTTTCTCCAAGCTAAACAGGCCCAGTTTGTTCCATAAGTAACACACTGGCATGATTTGAAGGCCATTTCTGATAGTGGTTAACATTCTCTGGAAGCCAAAAGTAAGATTTTACTTTTACTCTATTAAATTTCATTTGATTAGATTTGACCCAACATTATAGTCTGTCAGGATCTTTTTAGATGCTGATCTGTCATCTAATTTGTTAGTAATTTTTGTTAGCCTTGTGCCATCTGGAAATTTGATAAGCTCGCCATCTGTGCCTTTATTCAAGTCATTGATAAAAAATGTTAAATAGCAAAAAGCCAAGGACTGATTTCCTGGATACTCCACTAAGGACCTCCCTTGAAATGGATACCATCAGTCATTAATGACTATGCTTCAGGTCTAGTTCTGAGACCAGTTCCAAATCCATCTACAGGTATGTCATATACTCCATTTTTTTCCCTATCCTCATCTACACCACCAAAGTCTCTATTAAATACTTTGCAAAAAATCCATGTAAATAAGATCTATAGAGTTCCCCTGGTATAGCAATCTAATAGCCTAGTCAAAATAGGAAATGCGATTATTTTGGCATGATTTCTTTTTAGACAATGCATAATGCCTCTTTGAGATCACTGTTTGATTTTTGAGATATTTACTAACAGTTATTTTAACAATACATTTAAGAAGTTTTTCAAGAATTGAAGTTAAGGTCATCTACATATAATTTCCTAACACCATCTTCCCTTTTTTGAAAACTGGCAAAATATTGTCCTTTGCCATTCAATCCTGTGACTTCCTCTTCCCCATGATCTTTCAAATACCATTGACAGCGGTTCAGTGATCACATTTGAAAAAAAATCAGTACCCTAGAATATAGTTTATGTGGACCTGATGAACTTGAACTGATTTAAGACAGTTAACTTTTTTTTTTAATCACGACAGCATCTTTCCACTAGTACTTTGTCCTATACTGTTAATATCTGGAGCACATATTTCCTCTCCACATTAATCTTCAGCCAACTCTTTGCTGCCCTTCACTCTTAAGGGCCCTGGTACTGTCATACATCTTTCCCAGGGTTATACCTCCCCCAACCACACCAAAAAATTTACACCTTATGAACGAATTGTCTATATTGCATAACCCAATATACATGCTACTGGAACTTGTTGGGAAAACAGTGCATGACAGCCAAAAGCAGCAGCCTCAGGGGACTCTGTCTTTCCCTCATTTGAAATAAATTTGCTTTCGGTATTGAAATACCTAAGTATAGCTCTGAATGTCATGGATTTCACCTCTTTTTCAATCTCATTTTTCTTCCAAGCCACTCGATTTCAATTATCCTTTTCCCAAGTAGGGAAAACAGAAGCAAAATAAAGGTGGAGTGGTTCTTCCTTCTCTATGTCACATATTTTCACTGATTTTCTATCAACTCTGAACAGTGGTCCTACCTTTTCTTTGGTCCTCCTTTATCTTCCATTATAGATATAAACATCCTATTTGTTGTTTTTAGATTTTTTTTCTCTAGCCTTAGTTCACTTAGCTTTAACAACATTCTTAATAAATTACACCAGTTTTTTTGTGATAAATCCATTAACTGCTATTGCTTCCATCTTATAGAAATGTTTTTTAATTAGACCAAAATTTATAAGTATAGAAAGAAGACATCTTTTATTTTTATATCATATTCATTTCTGAACTTATCCCTCTCCCCTTCTAAATAAGCTTTTCCTTGTAATAGGGATTTAAAAAAAAAGTCTTACAAAACCAATATATCAGCTGCACCTAACAATATATACTTGTTGCACAGAAGTCTCCAAGGAAGGGGAAAAGGTTATATTTTTAAGATTGTTAGTAAATATCTAAAAAATCAATGAGCAGTCTCAAAGAGGCAGCATCTATTCTCTAAGAAGAAGTCATGCTAAAATAATCTCATTTCCTGCTTTGACTGGGTTACTAGGCAGGTAGATCAGAGTGCTCCTGTAGAAATTATTTACTTGGATTTTTGTAAAGTATTTGATAAAGTTTCTCATGGTACAATCAAGGACAGGATAAAGAAAAATAGGGTACATGATGTTAGCTGTAGGTAGATTTGTGAATTTTTTTTAAAATCCTACTACTGTACTGAAGTTATAAAATTGTCTCAGTTCTTTTGCTTATTTTCTGTAGTTAATGAAGTATCCTCTTGTCTTCAGATAAGAATTATTTTGTCCCTGCTTGGTCAATGTTTATGCATCAATTTTTTTTTCTTTTGCCTTATTGCTATTAATAGCATTTCTAGGACTATGTCAAATAATAGTTGGGAAAGGGAGCATCCTTGCTTCATTCTAACATTTATTCATAAAACATCTAGTGTTTTCTTATAGTCAATAATTATCATTCTATCATAGCGTAGGTATATGCTAATATATGCCTATGCCCTTCTATGACTCTGATTTTAAGATTTTTTTAGCATAAATGAGTGAAGTTTTTCAACCAAAACTTTTTTTTCAACACCTGTTGGTATAATTACATGGTTTGGGTTGTTTTGTTTTTAAAAATGATTTTTTTTCTCTAATGCTGAACCATCCTTGTATCATTGGTATAAATCCATTTTGGTTATCATAAATAAATGTTGAAAGTGGTTGTATTTCCAATAATAGTTATAGCTACAGCCTTTTGCTAGGATTTTATTAAAATATTTACAGTAATATTAATTCACGACATTGGTTTATAGGGTTTGTTATTGTTGTTTTTGCTTAATCTGTCTCTGCTTTATGTATTGAAATTATATTTTTCTCATAAAAGGAGAATTTGGAAGAATGTTTTCCATTTCAACTTTTGAGAATAATTTGTGTATCATTGATATTAAATTGATCATTAAACATTTCATAGAATTCACTAGAAATCTCCTACTCTCCCAATAGCAACATTATTGTTTGTTCAATTTCATTTTCTGACTTTTTTGAGATTAATATTTCATGTTCCCTTACTATGTTGTGTGGTTTGTAGGTATTATTTCATTAAAATTTTTGGTTCTTAATATGACAAAAAAGGTAAACGAAAAATGCTGTAGGAGATGTGGGAAAACTGGGACCCTGATGCCCTGTTGGTGGAGATGCAAACTAATCCAACCATTCTGGAGAGCAATTTGGAACTATGCTAAAGGGTTATAAAACCGTGCATGCCCTTTGACCCCAAAATATTTCTACTAGGTTTGTATCCCATAGAGATTATAAAATGTGGGAGATGGGGAGGGGGAGAAGAACCTGTATGTACAAAAATATTTGTAGCAGCTTTTTTGTGGTGGCTAAGAATTGGAAATTGAGGGGATGCCCATCAATCAGGGAATAGCTGAACAAGTTGTGGTATATGGTTGTAAAGGAAAATTATTATGCTATAAGAAATGACAATCCAGATGAGTTCAGAAAAACCTGGAAAGACCTACTGGCACTGATACAAAAGGAAGTGAGCAGAACCAGGAGAACATTGTACATAGTAACAAGACTACTATATGATGAAGAATTGTGAATGACTTAGCTATTTTCAACAATACAATGATCCAAGACAGTCCCAAAAGACTCATGATGAAAAATGTTATCTGCCCCCAGAGAAAAAAAACTAATGTTTGAATTCAGACTGAAGTACGCTATTTTTCCTTCCTTCCCTTGAGCATTCTTATAAAAAATTACTAATATGGAAATATTGTATGTAATTGCTTACTATCTCAGGGAGGTGGGGGAAGGAAGAAGGGAGGAATAAAATTTGGAACTCAAAACTTTTTTAAAAAAATATAAAAAATTGTTTTAACATGTAACTGGGTAAAAATAAAATATTATTTCTTGTTTTGCTTGCATATACTTATGTAAAGTAGGTTCTGTATTTTTTAAAAATTTCATTTGTTGTGATTTCAACTTGTTTCATTTTAATTTCATTTATTTGACCTTTCTATCTTCTTATTGGGCACCCAAAAGGTTTATCTACCATCTTAGTGTTTTCTTTTTTAATTAATTAATTAATTTTTAGTTTGCAACACTCAATTCCACAAGCTTTTGAATTCCAAATTTTCTCCCCCTCCCTCACCTCCCCAAGATGGCATGCAATCCAATATAGGCTCTACATATACCTACACGTTGAACATATTTTCGTATTAGTCATGTTTTAAAGAAGAATTATAACCAAAGGAATGAACCATGAGAAAGAAGAAACAAAAGAGAGAGAAAGAGAGAGAGACAGACACAGACACAGAGAGAGAGAGCAAATAGTTTGTTTCGATCTGCATTTAGACTCTATGGTTCTTTCTCTGAATACAGATAGCTTTTTCCAACATGAGCCTTTTGGAAATGTCTTAGAACCTTGCATTGCTGGGAGGAGCCAAGTCTATCAAAGCTAGTTATCACGGATACAAGGTGTCTGTAATTGTGTACAGTGTTCTCTTGGTTCTGATCCCCTCGCTCAGCATCAGTTAATAAAAGTCTTTTCAGGTTATTCTAAAGTCCATCTGCTTATCATTTCTTATAGCACAACGGCATCCCATTTTATTCATATACCACAACTTGTTCAGCCATTCCCCAATTGATGGGCATCCCATCGATTTCCAATTCTTTGCCAACACAAAAAGAGCTGCTATAAATATTTTTGTACATGTGAGTCCTTTTCCCATTTGTATGCTCTCTTTGGGGTGCAGCCCTAGAAGTGGTATTCCTGGGTCAAAGGGTATGCACATTTTTATAGCGCTTTGGGCATAGTTCCAAATTGCTCTCCAGAATGGTTAGATCAGTTCACAACTCTACCAACAATGCATTAGTGTTCCAATTTTCCCACATCTTCTCTAGAATCTGTAATTTTCCTGTTTTGTCATGTTAGCCATTCTGACAGGTGAGATGCAATACCTAACAGTTGTTTTGATTTGCATTTCTCTAATTGATAGTGACTAAGAGCATTTTTTTCATCTGATTATAGATCTCTTTAATTTCTTCCTCTGAAAACTGCCTGTTCATAGCTTTTGGCCATTTATCAATTGGGGAATGACTTGAATTCTTAAAAAGTTGACTCATTTTCCACATATTTTAGAAATGAGGCCTTTATCAGAGATGATGGTTATAAAAATCCTTCCCCAATTTTCTGCTTCCCTCTAATCTTGGTTGCATTGGCTTTGTTTGTACAAAAACTTTTCAATTTAATGTAATCAAAATTATCCATTTTGTCTTATTGAATAATAAATTTTTTTCTCTTTTTTTCTGGTTTACCTTTTTGTGCCTCTCTTGAGCCTTGTATTTGAAGATCAAATTTTCCATTGAGCTCTCATCTTTTCATCAGGAAAGTCTAGAATTCCCTTATTCCATTGAATGTCCATCTCGTTGCCTGAAAGATTATGCTCAGTTTTGCTGGGTAGTTGATTCTTGGTTGTAGTCCAAGCTCCTTAGCTTTTGAGAATATCATATTCCAATCCCTCCAATATTTTCATGCAGAAGCTGCAAGATCCTGTGTGATCCTGACCATAGTTCTGCAATATTTGAATTTTTTCTTTCTGGAATTTGGCTACAATATTCCTTGGGGTTTTTAATTTGGGATATCTTTCAGGAGGTGATTGGTGGATTCTTTCTATGACCATTTTACTCTCTGGTTCTGGGAACTCAGGGAAATTTTCCTTAATGATTTTGTGGAAGTTACTATCCAGGTTCTTTTTTTCATCATGGCTTTCCAGTAGACCAATAATTCTTAGATTATCTCTCCTGGATCTATTTTCCAGGTCAGTTGTTTTTCCAATAAGATTATTTTACGTTTTCTTCTATTTTTTCCTTTGTTAGATTTTGACTGATTCTTGATGCCTCATAGAGTCATTAGCTTCTACTTGTCCTATTCTAAATGAATTGTTTTCTTCAATTAAGTTCTGTACCTCCTTTTCCATTTGGCCAATTTTACCTTTCAAGGAGTTATTTTCTCCAGTTAGGTTCTGTATCTCCTAATCCATTTGGCCAATTTTACTTTTTAAAGATTTGTTCTCATCAGTGATTTTTTTCCATTTTTTCCATTGTATTTTTAAAAGAATTGGTTAATTTTTCTTTTACCTCTCTAATTTGGCTTTTAAAATCATCCTTGACCTCTTCCCTGGGCCCTACTGTCACATGCTACTCTGGCTGCTCCTGGGGTGAGGGGATGGGGGTCCTTGCTTGCAGCCTTGTGTAGGTCATGTGAACTGGGGGCACAGCTGAAGAAGGTTTCCAAGTGGAGGTGTCCCTCCCTAAGCACCCCATGCTGACAGCTTCTCCCTGCTGTTCCTGCCCCTGCCCTGGCTATTGGTGTGATGAGTAACATGATAGTACCCAGTGCCCCCAGGACTGCCAGCGACTCCATGGCGGGCTATGTGCTTGGCTCCTTCTTCCTCATCACCCCAGTGGGGGTGGTGGTGGCTGTGACAAAGTACACCCAGAAGAAGAAACGTTTGGACAGGCTGTGGCATCACCTACTGCCTATGTTCAGCTATAAACCAGTAGATAAACTTCATGAAGCTGAGCAAAAGTTGCTATGTGAGGTGGGGGATCCCAGGGTGGTCCATGGCTGGCACAATAGCTACCAGAACAAATGGATGCCACTGCCCCCATCAAGCCCTGACTCCACTGGAGGGAGGGGAGATCTTTTTATCTGTTACAGGAGTTGAGAATTGCTCATTTCTGCTGTCTCCCACTGAAGAGCCCCTCGCTCCCTTTTACCCAGCAATAGGATACACGATAGTTATTCTTTAATTGACTTGCTGGCCGGGATGGCTGCCCTTTTCCATCTAGGCTGCTGTTCCCTCCTCACCGTGAAGGGGCTATAACTTCATCTCTACCTTGTTTTTTTCTTCCTCTGGGCACCTGCCTTAGGCATCTTTTGTCTACCCTAAAACTGGAGGGGATGGGGTAGGAATTACCCTGATTTGTACTCCTCCCCTTCCCTCTCTCCAGAGATGTCCCAGCATGCTCATCTTTGCCTTTGCTACTGTCATGTCTCAGGTTATGGTTTCCTAGGGAGGGATTTGTAGCAGAATATATCCTGGAGCGAATTGTAAAACTGCCCCAAGAACATTTAGAAGTATACTCTTTAAGTCCCTACAAACTATCAGTTCAGGGTGTTGCCCTCCATTTTCCCAGAAATTTTAAGTTTTTAACCTCAGCCTTGGGACATAAGGCTCTACCTATTTACCCCTAAAAATGAGACTATTTTGTCCAGAAAAAAAGAAATTCATTTTTATTAAGTAACTGCAAATAGGAAACCCTAGGGGGAGTGGGGTCATGACAGTCTGGAACCATCCCTTCCCCCACTTCAGCTGGACTTCCTTCCCTTAACCCTCCTAACTTGAAGATTACCAAAGGAGGGACTGATAGAAGTGGGAATGGGCAGCTCCCCTGGGGCCCACCTCCCCAAATAATGTCACTTTTCAGTAAACTAGGCCTGGTGCCCACTAAAAAAATCCCCCTTGAGCTCTTCCAAGAATGAATTTTGGGCTTGAGACCAGTTTGTATTCTCTTTTGAGGTTTCAGATGTGGGTACAGTGTTAATGCTGTCCTCTTCTGAAGTCCTATTTTGATCTTCCCTGTCTCCATAGTAAGACTCTGTGGTCTTTGCTTTTCTAGTTTGCTTCTTCATTGTGATTGACTTTTTCCTGGCTTTTAAAATGGTTCGCTGCTTCTGGGGCACAGAGGGCTCTGCCCCAAGCTTCCTGTGCTGGGAGCTAGGAGCCTGATTACTGGCTTCATGCACTGTGGCCTCTGGTCCTGTCAGCTAGAAGTTGTATAATGCTGCAGCTCACCAGTTGCTGAGCTGGAGCTGGCTGGTATGTGCCAAGGATCAAGGACAGGTCATGTCTTTTTGAGTTTCCTGGGCGGGGCAGGGCAGTTACACTGAAGCTCACAGTATGAGGTGTGAGGGAGGGATGGTCTGGTTGCTGGAAGTCTTCTCTTCCCCTAGCGCTGCACTATTGCACAGGTAGCCTCAGCCATCTTCTTCTCTGCTGCTGTCTGCCAATTCCCCTGGCTGTGCAAAGGCATGCCTAGGGTCCTGGTGTTGGTGCTTGCCAGCTCCAGCCAACCCCCCCGCCCAGGGACTCAGGATCTCTTGCTGGTCTGTTGAGGTGGGGCTTGCTGGCATGCCTCCCATCCTGCACTGGTCATCTTCAGCCATAGACGGACCCTTTCCTTTGATCCCCCTAGCCTCCCAAGCTAAAAGACTGCTATACCACTATTGTTGGCTCCCCTGTTCCAGGGTTTTTCCTGGGGCAATATTCCCTGGGTTTTTCAAGATCAACAAGGCGGGGATGAAAGCACTTACAGTTTACTCCACCATCTTGGCTCCCAGAGGTTCAAGTAGGTGACTTTCAAACATTTAGTCTGTGGGCTGATAGCCCCAGGAGTAGCTGCTGCTGTTGCTGCAGGCCCTGCACTTCTGTCTCACCCAACTCCAATGGACCCCCAACCTGGGCCAAGAGATTTGGGAAATGCCACTGCAGCTGGTGATTCAGACTGGCGGGGCCCACTCCCCTTCTGCTATTTTCTTAGTATTTTCAAGGGACCATCTTTTAATTTTGTTTAACATGTTACTACCCTTTTTATTCTGCTTTGTCTATTCTCAAACTTTCAAGATTTTCTCTTTTGTTCATGTTTTGGGCTTATTTATTGGTTCTCTAGTGTTTATTTTTAATTTTATGCTCCATTAACTAATGACGTTTTTTCTATTTTGTTAATGTATGTTTTCTGAGCTTTAATTTTTTTTCTTAGTAGTGCTTTGTTTCTACTTCCAAATTTCTGTTTCTTGTGGCATCATTAACATTTCCTTTCACACAGTTATTAAGTGTTTCTACTGTCTCTTCTTTGTCTCCTTCATTATTCATGATGTCATGATTAAATATTATTTTATATTTACATCTTTTTATTTGTGTTCCTTCTTAATTAATATTTTATTACATTATGGTCTATAAAGGATTTGTTCAATATTTCTTCTTTTTAATATTTGTTTATAATTTCTCTGTGTCTTAGCACATGGTCTCTTTTTGTGAAGGTACCATATGGTACTAAGAGATATGTATTTTTTTTAAAAACTATGCTAATTCAGAAAAGCCACAAGTTTGTTGTTGGGTTTTTTTGAGGGGGAGGCTCTAAATTCTTCAAGTTTTTTCAGCTCCATATTTATTTGTTTTCTTTTGTCAAATTTGTCCAGTCCTATGAGAGGAAAATTATCCTATCCTATAATTATCGTATTAGTGTCTTTTTGCAATCTAGTCAGTTTTTCTTTTAGGTAACTAGATGTCATTTAGTACATATAATCCTTGATACTAATGCTGTTTCATGATCCGCAGTATTTTTAAGTATAAGGTAGTTTCACTGTTTATCTCTCTTGGCATTGTAAATTTTTATTTTGCTTTTTGGTATCAGGATTGAAACTCTTGCTGTTTGTCTATCCACTTTGTACATAGCAAATTTTGTTGCAGTTTCTCATTCGTATTCTCTACACATCTTTTTAAACATGTTTTTCTTGCCTGCAGCAAAATTCCATATTTTGTTTTCTCATGCATTCTACTACTCTATATTGTTTTATAGGATTGTTTAATCCATTCCATTTAAGGTTTTAACTATTGGCTTGCAGATTTCTCTATCTCTTCCTTTTGTATTTGTGCCAGCATTTCATTCCTGAAAATATTTTTGTTTTCCTGTTTTCCCACACTTATTTATCTACACTATCTTAAGTTCCCTGAATTTACTTAAATTGTTATTTATTTATTTTGTTTCTTTCTGTTTCCTTGACCTTTCATTTTGTCCACCTGGCTGAATACTAAATTTTACCTCACCCATCTCCTTCTAAAAATTAGTGTAAATAGTATGCAATGCATTTTCTATTTTAAATTTGTGGAATAAAGCAAGCATTTCCATAACATAGTACAATAAAAGAGATGATTGCACAAGAAACCACAAATCTACTATGTACAATTTGTTATTCCTTTCAAATGTACAATAAAATTATCATGTAAAATTCTTTTCTTTACTTTTTATTTTCTTCCCCCCCCCCTTCTCACCCTCCCTCCTGGCCTAGAGTGGGCTACCATTAGACACAAATAAGGATAGATAGATAGATAGATAGATAGATAGATAGATAGATAGATAGATAGAGATAATATGTATATATATGCATGTGTGTGCAAAATTGTTCTAAGCACACTTTATTTATCAGTTCTTTTTCTGGATGCAGATAGTGTCTTTCTTCATATGTACTTTATGGTTAATTTGGGTATTTATAATAATGCAATGAATTACAGGGTGTCTCTATAGCTGTTTCTTCCTAAGTTGTAGCTATTATCTCTAATTTCTTGCTTCATAGAGTAAGAGGGTTTATTTATGGAGGAAGGATGAAACTTATTCTCCTTGACCCCAGAAAACACAAGAAGCAGGAGGAATGAATGGAAATTGGAGAGAAGCAGATCTTTTGCTCAAGTGCGAGGGAAATCTTTTTAACAATTAGATAATGCTCTCTACAAATGTAATAGCCTGCTTCCAGGTAACCTCACTAATGGTTTTCAATGAAAGCCTAGATGATTATTTGTCAGTGCTGAAGAGGAAATTATTGTACACTGATGGGTTGGATTGGGTGGCCTCTGAGCTCCTTTCCAACTCTAAGTGTGATTCTCAAAGGATAAAAATAAGACTGGAATGAAAGGCAGAAAAAGCTTTGTGGAAGAGTTAGGACCTAAGTTAGTCATTGGAGGATAAGAAGGGTTGGGATAAACAAAAAGAAGAGATTATGTGTAGAGGACAATTCCCTAGGGTATAATAACTCCCTTTTCCTAGGAAATCATTGTATATACATGGAGAGAATAGATCTAGAAAAATAAAAGAAAAAGTTAGATCGAACATGTTATATCCAGGGAACAGAAAAGGAATCAGCTTGACTGGGTTCTTATTGGGAACCAATGGAAAGTAAAACTGGGAAAATATTTTATTTTTTGTTTTACTCTATTATTATTATTTATTTTAACTATTTCCCAATTACATTTTTCTTAAGGAAATATTGTATTTTTCCCAATTGCACGTAAAACAATTTTAACATTCTTTTTTAAAAATTTGGAGTTCCAGATTTTCTCCTTCCTTTCCCTCCCTCACTCCATCATTGAGAAAGCAATTTGACATAGGTTTTACTTGTGCAGTCATGCAAAACACTTTCCATGTAACTCATGCTGTGAAAGAAAACACAGACAAAAAAAACAACAAAAATAAAGAAAATAAAGAAAAAGTATCTTCAGTGTACATTCAGGCTCTACCAGCTTTTCTCAAGAGGTGGCCAGCACCTTTCATCATAAGTCCTTCAAAATAGTCTTCGATCATTGCATTGTGGAGAATTGCTAAGTTATTCACAACAGATCATTATATAATATTACTGTTACTGTGTACAGTATTTTCCTGGTTCTGCTCATTTCACTTTTCATCAGTTCATTTAAGTCCTTCCAAGTTTTTTTTTCTGAGAGCATTCTGCTCATCATTTCTTAAAGCATAATACTATTCCATCACAATTATATATGACAGCTTGTTCAGCCTTTCCCTACTACATTTTCCATTTCTTTTGTTTCCAATTTCCAATTTCCAATTCTTTGTTACCACTAGAAGAGCTGCTCTAAATTTTTTGTACACATAGGTCCTTTTCCTTTTTGTTTTTATCTCTTTGAAATAGGAAAATATTTTAGAATCAGATTAATGCTGTTAAAGATGGAAGGGATCTTGAATATAGAACATTAAGACATAGAGCATAGAATATTGGAGGTGGGAAGGATCTTAGAATATCAAACATTCCAACACAGAACATAAAATGTTAGAACTAGAAGTGACATTACAAGAACTGTTTCAATGTAGAATGTTAGAGTGTGGTGGGATCTTATAACATAAAATAGTGGAATGGGAAGAGAATCTTAGAAATATAGGATCATGAATTTAGAACTGGAAGGAACCTGAGAAAATTTGTATTCCAATGCTTTCATTATATAGGCACTAGGTGGAGCAGTGGCTTAATTGCTGGATCTGGATTCAGGAATATTGAATTCAAATCCTGTTTGAATACTTGGCTGTCCAATACTGGGAAAGTCACTTAATCTCTCTGAATCAGTTTCCTCATCTGTAAAATGGGTCTAATAATAGCACCTACCTTCCAGGGTTGTTGTGAGGATAAAATGAAATAATATCTACTACTACTACTACTACTACCACCACCACCACTACTCTTAGTATTACTTGTGTTTGTGTGTGTGTGTGCGTGTGTGTGTGTTATAGATCCCTTTAGTTAAATCTGTTAAAGCCTGTGGACCACTTCTAAGAGCAACGTCTTTAAATGCATAAAAATGCCTAAGGATCTATATATTTTAAATATAATCTATTAGGTTTTCAAGGAAACGAATAATATTAAAATACAATTATCAAAATGTTTTTAAACCTTGATGTATGATCTCTAAAGTCCCCTCCATGTCTAACCTTTGGTAGTCATACATTCCTAATTACTATTTTACATATGAGGAAACTGTGTGATTCAGAGGATAAATAACTTGCTAAATGTTACAGTTTAATATATGATTGAACATTTACTAAAACCCAGGTTCCATGACTTCCTGTGCCATGCTGTTTCCTTTAAAACACACTTTGACTTCATATCTCTCCATGTATAAACCTTAAAAAGTAGCACCAGTACGAAAATCCACACGTTCACAGCAATACACTGACTTCATGGAAGGAGCATTTTCTTTGTTAGTCAAAAAGAACTGGAGGGAGCAGAGTACAGGGCACAGGGACTGGCTGGGGTATGTCAGTTGGATATGTGCAGATTGCTTTTTGTTGTTATTTATTTTCTTTTTTTTTTAAAGATCACAGATCGTGTGTCCACGTCTGCCTTTTTCAATCTGAAAGTTGCTGGAGTTGCCAAAAATAACAGGCCTATTTTAGCTAACCTTCAATTATATCACACCAAAACTTCAGTTCTCACCCAGGCTTCTGCTTGGCTCTGAAGTCCAACCCTCAGAATCTCTGATCTGGATTAGGGGCTTGCCATTCTTGAACCAATGTCTCCGCAGTTACATGTAATTTTGGCAATTAAAGAGTAGGTTTCCCAAGTTCATCTTTCTATTCTCCACCCAGTTTCAAAAAATTCCTCCATATGTCTGGGGGTTACATTCCTGAAATATATCCTGAGTTTCTTCATTAGCATGGTTCTTTGGAAAGACACTGGACTGGAGTCTTAGAGAGCTGGCTTTTATTTCCAACTCTGCCACCAACCTATTGGATGACTTTGGAAAAGTCACTCAAGTTCTTTGTGCTCAGTTTTCCTACCTATTAAATGGAAAACAGACTTACCCTTTTTAGCATTTAGAATAGTTATGAAGAGAAAAAGAGATCCCAGAGGTAAAAATTCTTTTAACTTTTAAAGGTTTTATAGGAGCTTATTTTCACAAAACAAACAAGAAAGAACAAAAATCTTCCTTTTTTAAACATCCTCATTCTCCCAGTGATTGTACAATCCATGGAACTATAATCTCAAAAGAACCCCAGTTGCAGGTAATGCAAAAAGCAATAATAGCAAGCATAGTATTAACAATTTGTGTCTAACAAGTGGTGTAAAAAGACATGTATTCCTGGGGAAAAAGGTTGATCAGATGGGTTGTGATGGGAACCATGGACTATTAAGACACACTGGAAGATCCACAGGCCAGTTGGTAAATTCTCTATAAAGGACTATGAAATCAAAATATCTGGGTCTCAGTCCCACTCATAATACTACCTGTGAGACTGTGAGCAAATCACTAAACCTACCTGGGTCTCATTTTCTTCATCTTTAAGTGAGGGGATTAGTGTGAAAGACCTTTGAAGTTGTATCAGTAAGGCAAAAAACACAACATTAATGATAATCATGAATATGCCTGTTTAGTTCTGTATCGCAAAGTATGAAAGACTCTCCATAAAGAAGGTAAAAGAATTAAAACATTTATTCAGACACCAGAGAACCATATCCCATAACCAAGAGTTCAGCTCCCACAGCCAGTTAGCCCACTTCATCATAACAGCAAGGAACCCAAAACATGATATCACAACATGGATCATCGCCATCACAAAACCTCTCCAACCCCCTGCTGGGGTCTTCCCAAAACAAACTCACAGTAGAGCTAAGTCAGCCTGTTCAGTTCTAACTATCATGAGAGTGGCCATTAGCAGAAATTAGCAGCCATTACTGCTCTCTCTCTCTCTCTCTCTCTCTCTCTCTCTCTCTCAGCATTTTATGTAATATAAGTTCCTTTTCCTGTCAGGAAGCTCCTGCCACCACATGTGACTTAGGCTTCCTGTGAGGTAAGCAGGTCACATGGCCTATTAATGGGTGGGAAAGATCTTGAAATCTAAATTGCTACTACAGAAGTCTCTTCCAAACCCAGCTCTATGATCATATAACTTAACAGAAAAGCAATAATTACACAGAGTAATAAAATGTGGATTGATGGAAGGGTAGGTACCCATAGAAATGAAGTTAGCTCCTAAACACTCTCCTCTTCCTTGGTTTTCATGGCACTACACTCTTGTCTCTCTTCCTACCTTTCACTTCACTCCTCACTTTCACTACTATGCTGGAACATTATCCTTCCATTAAGGTGGATTATTCTCCAAAGCTCTGGCTTAGACCCCCTTTCTTTTCTCTATATAAATTCTGTCTTTTGATTGTGTGCAACAACACAATAAAGAGTTTGGAGTCTGAGCCCAAAATTAGAAAATGCATTTATTATTCTTTCTCATGAGAAATGATACCACCCAAGTGGTAGAGGTTGGGTGCACTTTAATTATATTTTTACATTTATTCATTCTGAATAAATGGGTATGTACCCTGAACAGAGTACAGGAGAGTACAAAGGACTCAGATGGATGCCAATCCTTTTATAGACCTTTCCTTCAAATCTCCTGCCAGGCTCTTCATTGGCCAGATGCAAACCCCAGACTGCCTATGTCATGCCCTCCTAAAAAGGCTTGTTTAAGCATGCATACAAGCCTCTGACCTTTCACCCTAGAGCTGTTATTAGAACTAGTTCTAACTAGTCACCTGACTTACATTCTGCTAAAGCTGAGGAGGGAGAGGGAGGAAGAGGAATACTTTCAACTCTGTGTAAACAAAACTGCTCCCCCCATTTCTTACCTGATAATCTCACCTTCTCTCATAGGTTGAGTTTTCATCTCTATGCAAATGATTCCCAAATCTATATATTCATCCCTGTTCACATCCCCAAATTGGCCACATATTTCCAAATGCCAATTGAATACCTCTTTTTAGAGAAGGTTTTCAAATTTAACATGTCCAAAACAGAATTCATCTCTCTAAACTTGTAACCTTCATCTAAACTTCCCCATTTCTGTTGATGATACCACTACTATTCTAATTTTGTTAACTTGGAGTCACTTATTATTTTCAAGTTTTGTCAATCCTAACCCCATATACTTTTTTCATATCAGTTTCCTTTACACTTACAAAACCTCTGCCATGATGCTGGTCCATTATGACCGTTTGCCTGTACTATTCTTACACTCTCATGACATCTTCATGCATTCTTAATTATCATCTTTGCTCAAGTTTTTCACCATGTCTAGTATGTAATTTACTCCTGTACTTCCTCCATGGCACCTCATATACTTTCAACCATGTTTCATCATGGCTTCATTCTTTCCATGGTTCATTATCCATGGCTGATTCCATATTACTTCATACACTTCCACCATGGTTTCTCAAGGCTTCTCTCTTTTCATAGTTTTTCATGCACTTCTTCCTCACCTCCAGACTTTCTGCTTTCTAAAATTACTTTGCATTTCTTAATACATGATTTGTATTGATCTGTATTCCTGACATAGTCTGCCTACCCCCAAATATAATATAAATTCCTTTAAGTCAAAGTCTTGTTCATTTCTATGTTTGTAACTCCAATATCCAGCACGGGAGTTCGCTTGGCGAGTGTTTTACAAATTGGATTAAAGAATTGAAGTAACGGTATCATAACAGTCCCCAAAGAGTGTTGATAATTGGATTAATATCATCCTAGAAGGATGTCTCTATTAAGAGTTCTATAAATCTCACTGTTCACCTTGTTCTATGCAACATTTTTTTTTCCTTCAGATGTCACAAAGATGGGAGAGACAGCTAATATGTTGGTTGGAGGAGTCAGGGCTTAAAACAGATCAACATGGGCTAAAGTAATGGGTGGAATAGATTCTTAATAGGCTTCTTAAAATTTTTCAACTCACAACCCCTTTAGTGCTTCTTAAACTGTGGGTTGCAACCCTATGGGGTCGCTGGGCAGGAGTGATCAATGCCAATTTTTCTGTTTAAGTTCAAAGGATCAACTGTATAAGGTCAAAGTGGGGGAAGAATAACTAGATGACAAGTTCAAAAGGGGGAGGGATTAACCTGGGTTTTTTTTTTATAATAGACTTTAAGCACAGTATGAGTCAGCAGTGTAATCATGGCCTTCAAAGACACTAATGTGTCCTTAGATAATGTTCTTAAGAGCAAAGTGTCCTGCTTCATTTAATTATTCCTGGATCTCCTCAAATTGGAGTCATCATCTTTTCTGAGCCTCTAATAATGCTTTGTACTGTATTTTCCAGACCCAGCTAATGACTGAATAGGGTGGATGGAGTCTGCCATAGGTGATATCTAAGAGATTTCCATGGAGTAAGCTAAAGTGAAAAGGACTAGAGAAGGGGAAAAAAAAGATTTGGACCAGAAGGTTCCTCTTCTGCAAAAGGTCAGAAAAACACTGACCATGCAAAGCTAGAGTAGGTTACCAGGGCACCAGGCAATGTTCAGAGGCAAAAGCCATGGTCAAAGCAGGCCCATAGGTCACTGTTGGGATGAGAATCAGAGGAGAGATTTGTTCTGGTCGGGTATCAGCCGGAATGGTTTATTACTAGGATCTGAGAGAGTCTGAATTCATACCACTTTATAACCCTCAGTTTCCTTTTTGTCAGGGCTCTCATTATGTAGGGGGTTTCCCGTCATTGGAAATCTGCAAGCAAAAGCTGGATAACTGGGCAATGTTGCATGTATAAGAGGCCGAACTAAAGAACCTGTGAAGTTTGGTTCCAGGCTGACACCCTATGATTTCATAAGCTTGGCTGGCACACATGGGAGAGGAAACTATCTGAATACTGAGTTTACATTGAACTTCAGTTTTGTGGAGGCCAAGTGTATAAATAGTTCAGTTCCCAGACCCTGTCTCAGCAAGTAAGTTCTCTGCAATTCCTCTGCCAAACACCCAGAATTCATGCTTTGGGGGTGAGGGTGGGGGTGGGAGTGGGAAGTGGAGGATCAGTTGCTTACCTGAAGGGCTCAACTGACTTCTTCTATCAACAGACCATCTTATCACAATGTGATTAACAACTTTTCTATCCCAGAGGTTGGAAATATGATTAAACATCCAGTTTGTAATGCAATAAAGGTAAGAAGAACATGAAAAGGATGACCACATAAAAAAATCAATCTGGTATTTAAAGGGCATCATCAAGGATGATGTGCCACCTATTTGATCCTCAGTGAAATGGTGCCATTTAGAACAGAAGTCTTCTGGATATGACTCAATCTCATGTCACGGAGTTTTTTTAAAAAATGGGAATGTTTAACCAGGAGAAGTTACAGATGAACAGAATTCAAATAAACCTTGAACTAGATATCATCCCTCTGAACTCCACAATTATATAATTGTAAAACTGAAGGGGAACAGGCTCATGGTCTTCAAATACAATGTGTCCCAAAAGTCTCTTATTTTATTTTTTTATTTAATATTTTTAGTTTTCAACATTGATTTCCACAAGATTTTGAGTTACAAATTTTCTCCCTATTTCTACCCTCCCCTACCCTAAGATGGCATAAATTCTGATTGCACCTTTCCCCAGTCTGCCTTCCCTTCTATCACCCCACTCCCCCACCACGTATCCCCTTTCCCCCTATTTTTTGTAGGGCAAGATAGATTTCCATACCCCATTGCCTGCATATCTTATTTCCCACTTGCATGTAAAAACAACTTTTCTTTAAACATTTGTTTTTAGAACTTTGAGTTCCAAATTCTATCCCTTCTTCCCTCCCCACCAACCCTCCTTGAAAAGGCAAGCAATTCAACATAGGCCTTACATGTATAATTATGCAGAACACTTCCATAATAGTCGTGTTATGAAAGACTAACTGTATTTCCCTCCATCCTACCCTGTCTCCCTTTATTCAATTCTCTCCCTTGACCCTGTCCCTTTTCAAAAGTGTTTGCTTTTGACTACCTACTCCCCCAATCTGCCCTCCCTTCTATCATCACCCCCTTTATCACCTTAACCCCTACTTTCCTGTAGGGTAAGATGCCCAGTTGAGTGTATATATTATTCCCTCTTCAAGTCAAATCTGCTGAGAGAAAGATTCACTCATTCCCCCTTACCTGCTCCCTCTTCCCTTCCATTATAACTGGTTTTCCTTGAAACTTTTATTTGAGATAATTTACTCCATTCTAACTCTGTCTTTCTCCTTCTCCAAATATATTCCTCTCTCAGGCCTTTCTTTTATTTTTTTAGAGATCACCCCTTCATATTCAACTCACCTTGTACTCTCTATCTATATATATGTATATTCCCTTCAACTACCCTAATACTGAGAAAGATCTCATGAGTTACAAATATCATGTTTCCATGAAAGAATGTAAACAAAACTGTTCAACCTTAGTAAGTCTCTTATGATTTCTCTTTCCTGTTTACCTTTTCATGAGTCTCTTGATTCTTGAATTTGATAGTCAAATTTTCTGGTTAGCTCTGGTCTTTTCATCGAGAAGGCTTGAAAGTCCTCTCTTTTATTGAAAATCCATATTTTGTCTTGGAGCATTATACTCAGTTTTCCTGGGCAGGTGATTCTTGATTTTAATCCTAGCCCCTTTGACCTTCAGAATATCATATTCCAAGCCCCTCGATCCCTTAATGTAGAAGCTGCTAGATCTTGTGTTATCCTGATTACATTTCCATAATACTCAAATTGTTTCTTTCTGGCTTCTTGCAATATTTTCTCCTTCACCTGGAAATTCTGGAATTTGGTGACAACATTCTTAGGAGTTTTCTTTTTGGGATCTTTTTCAGGAGACAATCTGTGGATTCTTTCAATTTCTGTTTTACCCTTTGGTTCTAGAATATCAGGGCAGCCCTCCTTGATAATTTCTTTTTTTTTCTTTTTAGCATCTAAGTTTTTATTTTTATTATTTAATATATTTAGTTTTCAGCATTGATTTTCACAGGAGTTTGAACTACAAATTTTCTCCCCATTTCTACCC
>CM053622.1:81832483-81848105 GCA_028646595.1 Phalanger gymnotis
CTGAAGAGGGAATACCATACATACTCAATTGGGTATCTTACCCCACAGGAAAGAAGGAGGAAGAAGATAAAAAAGGGGGGATGAAAGAAGGGAGGGCAGATGGGGGTGGAGGTAATCAAAAACAAACACTTTCGAAAAGGGACAGGGTCAAGGGAGAAAATTCAATAAAGGGGGATAGGTTAGGAAGAAGCAAAATATAGTTAGTCTTTCACAACATGAGTGTTGTGGAAGGGTAATACATAATGATACTCCCGTGGCCCATGTTGAATTGCTTGACTTCTTGGGGAGGGTAGGTGGGAAGGGAAGAGGGAGAGAATTTGGAACTCAAAGTTTTAAAAGATAGATATTCAGAAACAAAAACAAAAAAGTTTTTGCATGCAACTAGAAAATAAGATAAACAGTCAATGGGGCGTAGAAATTTATCTTGCCCTACAAGAAGGGAAGGGAAAAGGGTATGGGAGGTAAGGGGGGTGACAGAAGGGGAGACGGACTGGGAACAGGGCAACCAGAATATATGCCATCTTGGAGTAGGGGGGGCAGAAATGGGGAGAAAATTTGTAATTCAAACTCCTGTGAAAATCAATGCTGAAAACTAAACATATTAAAAAAAATAAAAACAAAAAAAGAAATACTGAAAATCAAAGGAAAGATTAATAAAATTGAAATCAAGAAAACTATTGAATTAATAAATAAAACAAAGAACTTGTTTTATGAAAAAACCAATAAAATTTATAAACCTTTGGTCAATTTGATTAAAAAAAAGAAAGAAGAAAATCAAATTACCTGTATCAAAAATGAAAAGGGTGAGTTCACCTCTAATGAAGAGGAAATCAAAACAATAATTAGGAATTATTTTGCCCAATTACATGCCCATAAATTTGACAACCTTAGAGATATGGATGAATATTTACAAAAACATAAATTGCCCAGGTTAACAGAAAAGGAAGTAAAATTTCTAAATAACTCCCTCACAGAAAAGAAATTGAGCAAGCCATCAATGAACTCCTTAGGAAAAATTCTCCAGGGCCAGATGGTTTTACACATGAATTCTATCAAACATTCAAAGAACAATTAATTCCTATACTTTGCAGAGTATTTGGGAAAATAGGTGAAGAAGGAGTCCTACCAAATAACAACCTGGAAGAACCTACATGACATACTGCTGAGTGTTCGGAGCAGAGCCAAGAGAACATTATACACAACCACAGTTATATGGATTCTGTGATGACTAACTCTGACCGACTTAGCTCTTCTCAGCAACACAATATGTAGAGACAGCTCCAAAGGACTCATGATGGAGAGTGCTATCTACATCCAGAGAAAGAACTATGAAGTATGAATGCAGATCAAGCCACGCTTCATGCTCGCCTTTTTCTCCTCCCCCCTTTTTTCTCTCTTTTGTATTTGTTGTTGGGTTGTGGTTTTTTTTTTAGTTCTGTTTCTTCTTTCTCATGATTCATTCCATTGATCATAATTCTTCTCCACAACTTGACTAGTGTATAAATTAATTCAATGCCAAGTTATACATGGAAGTTATATGGGATTCCATGCCATCTTGGGGAGGGAGAGGAGAAGGGAGGGAAGAAAATCTGGAACTCAAAATTATGTAGAACCATGTATTGCAAACTAAAACTAAAAATAAAAAAAACCAAGAATCACCTACCCAGCAAAACTGAGTATCATGCTCCAAGGCAAAATATGGACTTTCAATAAAATAGAGGACTTTTGAGCTTTCTCAGTGAAAAGACCAGAGCTGAATAGAAAATTTGACTTTCAAACACAAGAATCAAGAGAAGCATGAAAAGGTAAACAAGAAAGAGAAATCATAAGGGACTTACTAAAGTTGAACTGTTTTCTTTGCATTCCTACATGGAAAGATGATGTGTATGATTCATAAGACCTCAGTATCATAGCAGTTGAAAGGAATATGCGTATATATACGTATATATATACAGAGGCCACAGGGTGACTTGAATATGAAGGGATGATATCTAAAATTAAAATCAAATTAAGGGATAAGAGAGGAATATCTTGAGAGAGGGAGAAAGGGATAGATAGAATGGGGTAAATTATCTCGCATAAAAGTGGCAAGAAAATGCAGTTCTGTAGGAGGGGAAGAGGGAGCAGGTGAGGAGGAATGAGTAAATCTTGCTCTCTTTGGATTTGACCTGAGGAGGGAATACCATACACATTCAATTGGGTATCTTACCCCACAGGAAAGAAGGAGGACGAAGATAAAAAAGGGGGGACGATAGAAGGGAGGGCAGAAAGGGGGAGGAGGTAATAAAAAAACAAACACTTTCTAAAAGGGACGGGGTCAAGGGAGAAAATTCAATAAAGGGGTATAGGTTAGGAAGGAGCAAAACATAGTTAATCTTTCACATGAGTATTGTTGAAGGGTTTTACATAATGATACGCATGTGGCCTATGTTGAATTGCTTGCCTTCTTAGGGAGGGTGGGCAGGGAGGGAAGAGGGGCAAGAACTTGGAACTCAAAGTTTTAAAAACAGATGTTCAAAAACAAAAAAAAAGTTTTTTCATGCAACTAGGAAATAAGATACATAGGCAACGGGGTGTAGAAATTTATCTTGCCCTACAAGAGAAGAACAGAAAGGGGGATGGGAGGGGAGTGGGGCAACAGAAAGGAGGGCTGACTGGGGAAAGGGGCAACCAGAATATATGCCATCTTGGAGTGGGTGGGAGGGTAGAAATGGGGAGAAAATTCATAATTCAAACTCTTGTGAAAATCAATGCTGAAAACTAAATATATTAAATAAAAAAGAGAAAGAACTGAAAGATCTTCGATGGCACCATTATTCCTGACCTCCAGCAGATGACCAACTTCAGTCATGAATAAAACAACCAGTAAATATATCCTCTAAGAATACCTGAGGAGCAAGATGGTACAATAGATAGAGCCTTGGGCTTGGATAAGATGATAGGACGACCTGAGTTCAAATCTGGCCTAAGACACTTACTAACTGCGTGACCCTGGTCAAGTCAATTAACCCTGTTTCCCTCCGTTTTTTCATTGGCAAAATAAGCTGAAGAAGGAAATGGGAAACGACTCTACTTTTTTCCCCCAAAACATCGGGGTCACAGAACCAAACATGACTGAAACAACTAAACAACAATAACACGAATGCCCCACTAGCCAAAGTAGACCTACTATTAACTCAGCTACACAGGCATAAGGACATTCTTCTCCTCTCTGCACATTCTGTCCCTATTCATAACACTTCACAACTTAGAACTGGAAAGGAGCTTAAAGATTATCTAATTGAAGGACAGTTTCTTCTTATCAGAATGTGAGCCTCACCAGAGCTGAAGTTGCCACCAGTTTTTGTTTTTTGGGAGCTTAACACATTGCTTTTCACATGGTAAACAATACTTTTTTATTCATTCATATATTAATTCAAGTTATGAGAACCTTGAAGACCAGGGACCACTACATTTTAGAATACATGATAGAAAAAACAAGAAAAGAGTATTTCAGACGGTTCAGAGATGAGTAGCTGGGTGACACAGTGGATAGAGTACTGGATTTAGAATCAGGAAGACCTGAGTTCAAATATGACCTTAGCCACTAATTAGCTCTGTGACCCTGGCCAAGTCACTTAACCACTGTGCCTCGGTTTCCTCATCTGTAAAATGGGAATAACGATAGCATCTACTTCCCAGGATTGTTATGAGGATCAAATGAGATAACAATTTTAAAGCATTTAGCACAGTTCTTGGCACATAAATGGCACATCAATGTTAGCTATGATGATGATGATGATTCTTCAGTGGAAATCAAACCAAATGTGATAGGAAACATTCGAGAATGAATTCCAGAGAAACAAAGACCATTCTGATAAGGAGGAAAAGGGACAGTTATCTAAAAAGAGAGGAATAGATGTAAAAGGAATCATTCTAGTCAGATTTTAAAATATAGACAAAAGTTGAAAGAAAGTGCAGGTCATGAAGGATGAAGTGTGGCATGGTTCTAATAGAATAGTGTCTGAAGTTCTGAAATTCAAAGTGAGCTAAAGCTAGTAAAGAATGCTAAAAAATGGAAAGAGTTCATTCAGGTTTGGGTAAAGAGTGAGTTATATTGGAATAAAGAAGAGGAAAAAAGGGACAGGACCCAGTGGGAATGGAATAATGACAACAGACAATAGAGACAGGCTAGATCTACTCTAAAAGTAGAATTTGAATTTATGGGAGACAATTGTATAAAGAAACAAAATGATGTGGTATGAAATTCTAGTTCGGCTACTACCTGTACAAGTTTAGCAAATTATTCAAATTCTTTGAGCCTCAGTTTTCTTATGGGTGAAATGAAGCAGTTGTAATAGGTTGCCCCTGAGATCCCTTCCAGCTCTAAATCAATGATCTAAAACAAATTGTCTTTCTCTTCTATTTTAGCTGCCAGGGAGACTAATCTTTGGGCTGGAAAGGACCAAGGAAGTGGCTAATACAGTGTTAACGTCCAAGACAAATAAGGGGGTAGTTCAGAGAAAAATTGCCTGCCCTTGATGAGTTAAAATCATTAAGCCTAGGTGACCTACATTCCAGGGTACAGAAAGAACTGGTAAAAACGATTGGTATCTATTTTGGGTGATCTTTTTATGAAAAAAATTCTGAACTTAAACACCAAAAAAGAGCATTTTCATATAAATAGAACACCAGAAGAAGATTCCACATGAAAGCACAAATATCTATTTTATATATTTGCCTTTTCTTTAAAAAAAAAGAGTGTATGATGAATTCTACATAATACTTTTCAAAATTGTCCTGCTTCTCTGTGCTATCTTTTGAACTTCCTTCTATTCTGTTGTCTTTTGTTAATATTTTTAAAGCGTTAAAATAGCCCTCTTTCTAGGGGGTGGAGAAGAATCATTACTATTATCAACCCCCAGTCTTCTTCCTTAAATTGAAAACTAAGAGGAAAAAAATTGAAATTAATCAATATAATCAAGAAAAAACAAATCCACACAATATCCAAAAATGTCCCAAAAAAGTATGTCTGCATTTTGTGTCCATCATCTCTCTGTCAGGAGGTAGCTAAAATGCTTCATCACAGATTCTCTGGACAGACAACTTATTAATTCATTGTTTAGCATTCTTAAGTTTTTATAAGTTGTCTTTCTTTACAGTATTGCTATCCCTATATAAATTATTCTTCTGTGTTTTTCTCACTTCAATCTGCATCAGTTCATACTGCCTAGGATTGTATGAAGTCATCTCTTTCATCATTTCTTAGGGCATAATGATATTCCATCATATTCACATATTACAATGTTTTGCCATTGTAGAATTTCAAGAAGCAATCTAATATACCTCCTAAAATTCTAGTTCTTTGGTTTTCTTTCTCTCCCATTCCTACCCCACCATTTAACATCTCCTTAAGGATCATAAAGTTTGTCTTGCATGTGACTGTTCATTTCCTCCCTGGTATTTATCCTCCCTCTCAACCACACCTTATCCTTGCTTGTTTTCCTGTTAAATCTGATATATTTATACACAAAACCCTATGTGTATGTGCCCAACCCTCCTTTATCTATTTTATGTGGGAATAACCTTTTTCTGATACTCATTGTCTCTACTTCTTTCATATTTGTATAATCTCCTTACACACCCCAATAAAAAAGGTAGTTTAACCCTCAGAATAGAAACGATCTACCCCTCCCACATGACATCTGCTTTTCTTATTTAACTCTCTCAATATTCTTTGAAGACATAAAAGTTCTGAATGGCTAATTGTTTCTTTCCTCCCTAATAAAATGTTAGTACTACATCATTATATAGCTCCATTCTAATTTTCACAAATAAATTTGCATTTCTTGGTTTCTCTGGACTCTTGTGTTTTGTATTTCAAAGTTCCTACTCAGATCTGTCCTGTTCATTAGAAATATTTGAAAGAGCTCTATTCCATTAAAATTCAATTGGTTCCTTGTAGGATTATAATAAGCTTTGCAGGATAAATTATTTTTCATTGGAAGACTTTTTTTTTGCCTTTTGAACTAAAGTATTCCAAGATCATTCAAATACCAAAAGCTTCCAGGTTTGTGTGATCCTGACTCCAGTTTTTGGAACTTGAACTCCTCCTTTGTGTATCATATCAATATTTTTCTTTGATGTGAAGCCCTGGATTTGGGTTGGGTCATTTTGGGGGCATTTTTCCTTTTGGGGGTTCATTTTAGCAAGTGATTAGTGGTTTCTTTCTCATTTTACCTTTTCCAGTGGTTAAACTAGATCTGGGTAGTTTTTTTTAAGAAAGTATATTTCTAGAAATATACTGTCAAGTTCTTTTTAAAAGCACTTTTCAAATATTCTTAAATTATCTCTCTTTAACCTATTTTCTAGGTCAGTTACTGTTGATTTCAACTCTGTCACATTTTCTTCTTTTTAAAAGGCTTTCGATTTTGTTCTAATATTTCATGTTGTCTCATGAAGTCATTAATTTGTTTTTGTTCACTTCTAGTTTTCAAGGAGTCCATTTCTTGGCTATAGCTCAAAACTTTTTCTTTCAAGCTACTTATTTTCTTTCTAGTTCTCACCTCCAGAACTTTTGACTCTGACTTCATTTCCTCTAGGTATTCATATAGCCCTAAAAATTCTTTTTTTTCCAACTATGTCTCCACTTACAGTAATTAGAATTACCCACTCTTTCTTTGGGGAGAATCTATAGATTTGCAATTATTTTTTTATGCTGGTCAGTGATAGTGTTTGTTTCTTTAGGGGTTTCATTTTGTTTGGGATTGTTTTGTGCTCATTGCTCCAGCTTTAGTTCTTGGATTGAAGTTTTGTAGCAGAAATAATTTCACCTCTTGCTAGGCTTTTGGATGGGGTGGGATGGGAATCTTTTCATCCACTGTATTCTTATACTTACCTCTACCTTTAGACTTAGGCCTTCCTGAATCTGAGGCTCAAAATATTGAGACTTCAAGCAGGCTCCTCTCTGGCATGTCAGGATGGAGTGTTAGTGACCTCAGACACCCTGGGTGTGAGTTGTCTTGATCTGAGTGCTGTGACCCCATTATGGTTGGTACTTCATTTGTTATTGTTTGTTGCCACCCTCTGGGTCTTCCAATATCCCCATCCTGCAGGCAGGAGGCTCAACAGAAATTCTTATGGCATCCTTTTGCTCTTGCTGCTTCCATACACATGGAGCCTTCAAGACGACATATGTCCCAAATCTGGTAGTACTGAGTACTACAATGCATGTCGTACTGGTTACTACAGTACTGGGCAGTACAATGCACAACTGCTATTACTGGAGGGGGTGTCTCCTTTATAATTTCCTATGAGCTTGACCAGTTTTAGAATGGAAGAAATCACTTCATTGGTGGGAACTTCAGGGTTTTGCCGAAAGATACAAATGGAAAGATAGCCTTCCCTATTCAGGCAGCTCTCTTGCCAGTGATCTTCAAAAAATTATCTAGAATAGTAATGTTGCTAACAGTTTGAGAAAGATCAAATTTTATTTTGAATTTTCAAAAAGAAAGAAGAGAGAATCTCTAAACTACATTTATAGTTACGAGAATTAGTTATAAAAATCTTAATAGAACTTTCCCAGTTTTCAGGTTTGTTGTCCTTCCAGTTTCATCCTTAAATTCCCCAGGGAATACTTGACTTGGTTGGATCTCTCACTAAATTTTATTTACAATTGTTTTTCCTCTCTACTACTGCTTATAATCTTCCACCACACTTCATTGTACGATTTTGGGGGGGGGGAACTGAGTTGTGACTTCGTTGTTATAAAGTACTCTTAGTATGTATATATATTCCACCTATATATGCAGATTGGCAAATCATCTAGTTTCCTGAGACACCGAGGGCTTAATTAACTTACCCAGCTAGTACCACCAACAGCTGGACTAACAGATGAGTTTTATTTTGCATCCCCAGTACTAAGCACTGTGATAAGGGCTTAATACATTTTTTACATTCATTTGTTCATTACTTTTTTATTCATTTATTTTATGATTGCCATATTGAATATCTCACATTTCTTTTCACAAAGAACGTATTCAGGATATGGAATGACACATATATGTGGCCCACAATTCTTTGGTCTCTCTTAGCCCTGAGCCATATTCTCCAACATATTTTTTACATTGTCCTCTATGCCATATTTTGCATTAAAGTCACTGAGTACCAAAATATATGTTTATTTAATTTGGAGGTTCTTATCAATTTGTTTGCTGGATTTTTCTGTCTCTGTCTTCTGCAACCAATGTGTGATATAAGCTATAACTTCTATCATTGTAGTCATTTTACAAACTACTTATCACAATCTTTGCAAATATCCTATGAAATGATGTTCCTTATTGTCTCTAGGAGATATAATAATAAAATAAATCATAAGCTTTTATAAAGTACTTTAAGATTTGCCAGGAACTTTGCAAATATCTTATTTTATCCTTGGACAGCATGGCAAGGTTGGTGCCATTATTATCCTCACTTTTACAGATGAGGAAACTAAGGCAGGCAGTTAAATGTCTTGTCCAAGCTCTCACAGCTAGAAAGTGTCTGATGACAGATTTATACCCAAATCTTCCTGACTTCAGGCCCAGTGATCTACCCATTGTGACAATTAACTGTCTGCATTATGAAACCAACCCCATCAAATCCTTGACATACCTCTCCAAGGATCCTTGCAAATTCTTTTTGTTTCTTGGTTCCATTGATAATGGAAATGTCAAGATTGATATAATTCATTTCCTCCTACTTCTCTTAATGCAGTCTGTTTGCATTAATGTTTTTTTGGACATCACATCTCAATATTGGCTCATAGTAGGCATCGAATAGATGCTTCTTGAGTGATTTAAGTTTAACAGAATTTTAAAACAAGCTCCTTGGCTTATAATTTATAATTTTATTTTTTACAGCCTTAAAAAATTGAGACAATTCTTTCCCTTCTGGCCTGTGCTGCCAGTTTTGCATAGGAGAGTGAGTAAGTCAGCTGTCACTTCCATTACCTCTTTCCAGTGTCCTTGGATGTAGAACACTTGGACTGAGTGATCTGAACCAACAATAGGAAGCTAGAAACACTCTTACTATCTCTTTAATTATCTTTGGTATCAAGTCCCTACAAACCATTTTTCCCTTTTATTTTTTCAGTCCAAAGATGTATCTCCTTGGTGGAAAAAAAAGAAGCAAAATAAAAACTAGGCATCTCACCCTTCTAAAAGAACTATAGCATGTCAAGACAAGATGAGGGCTTGAAATAAGGTAATCTGTATTTGAGTGGAGAGAATGGGAAAGTTAGAAATGTTGTAAAAGTAGCATCAAGAAGACAGCAACTGACTAGATATTGAGGCAGAAAAAGGACAAGATTTCATTCTTTTTTAATTATTTTTTTCAATTAACAAAAATTAATGAGCCTGGGCAAGTCATTTAACCCTGTTTGTATCAATTCCTCATTTATGAAATGAGCTGGAGAAGGAAATGGCAGGGCAATCCAGTATCTTTGACAAGAAAACCTCAAATGGGTTCGTGAAAAGTCAGACATAATTGAAACAACTAAAGAACAATAAATTTTTCTTCCCCCCCTCCCACCACATTGGTGGCGGAAAAAAAATCCAAATGTATTTTCCTTGTAATAAATATTCATAGTCACAAACTCCCTCATTGGATATTTACGTGTGTGTGTGTGTGTGTGTGTGTGTGTGTGTGTGTGTATGTGTGTTCATTGCTCTTGCAGCTTGAATTCATTACCTCTCTATAACAGTAATAAGGTTGATAAGAGTACTTACAGCTTTCAAAGTTGTTTGGCTTTACTGTGTTGTTATTGTATAAAATATTTTCCTAGCTCTGCTTATTTCATTCTTCACTAGTTTATATAAGATAAGCTTCAAGTGGATATGTGAAATAGAAATAAAAGATCACATCATACACAATTCATGAAAACATGGAAAAATACCTATCATATCTATGGATAAAAGAAAAAAAGGATGACTAAATAATGTGTGGGGAAGATCACAAAAGATTAAATCAACAATTTTAATTCTATAAAATTGAAAAGTTTTTGGACACAAATCAAATAAACTTAAGGTTAAAAGAGAAAAAGTGGGGGTAATGACTTTCCTATAAGTTTAACTGATAAAGGTCTTGCTTTCAAGATATACAAGGAAATGACTCAAATTTATAAGAACAAGAGCAATTGACAAATTGTCTAAGAATATGAACAGGGAGTTTTCAAGGGAAGACCTTATTCTATGATTCAAAGACATGAACATAAGAAATAAATGTATTATTTGCCGTTAGGGCATTTGTAGGCTAATACAAAGGTTGATGCTTATACAAACATACATTTTATTAATCAACAAATCAATTTATAAATCTATAATCTTTTTTCAATTTTTTTTTATTTTTTTAAATTCCAAATTTTCTCCTTCCCCTCTCTTTCTCAACTATCAAAAAGCCAAGAAATTACACATTAAAAATATGTGTACTCAAGCAAAATACATTTCTGCATTATCCATGTTCCAAAAAAACAATAGCGAGAAGAAAGAGGAAAATCTATGCTTCGATTTGTACTCGGAGTCCATCAGTTTTTCATCTGGAGGTGGATAACATATTTGATCATGAGTCCTTTGGAATTGCAATGGGTTCTAATGATCAGAGTTACTAGGTCTTACATAGTTGATATCTTTACAATACTGCTGTATAGATTGTTCTGGTTCTGCCCACTTCACATTGCATAAGCTCATACAGTTCTTACCAGGTTTCTCTGAAACCTTTCTCTACATTATTTCTTATCGCAAAATGGTTTTTCATCATATTCATACAGTATAACTTGCTCAGCCATTCCCCAATCATTGGGTATCTCCTCAATTTCCAATTATTTGCCACCCTCCCCCAAAAAAACCCATCTGCTATTTTTTTTGTATATATGGGTCTTTTCTTTGATCTCTTTTGGGTCTAAATCTCTTAGTGTTATTGCTGTGTTATTGTACATCAAAGAGTATGTACAGTTTAATAGCTTCTGGGGTATAGTTTCAAATTGTTTTCCAGAATAACTAGACAAGCTCATAGCTCCAACAGTACATTAGTGTGCCTATTTTCCATTTTCAATTCAATAAATATTTTTTAAGAGGCTACTATGTGCTAAGCACTGGGGATATGAATAACAAAAATGAAGACTGTCCCTGTTCTCAAACAACTTAATAAAAGAATAAAACACATAAAGGGAAGCTGAAAAGCAGGGACAGGGTGCCAGTGGGTACCCTGAATTTGGGGCAAGATTACCTGGATTTAAAACCAAGCAGAATTGCTGGTGGAAAATTTAGAGTTACCTGCAAAGTTCTGAGCCCTCTACAAAGGAAGACTTTGAGAGAATATTAGTGCCACACCCTCTAATCATAGGGGAGAGGCAACTGAGGCAGTTGAGAAAGTGTTGAGTATCAAAAACCGAATCAACATGGTGATGAGATTTCAGTTTATCAGCATGTCCCCTCCAGCATCTATTATTTTCTATTTTTTTCTTTATCATCTGAGTCAATATGATGGGGGTGAGGCTGAGAACTGTTTAATTTTGTATTTCTTAAATTATTAGTGATTTAGAAAAAAATCATATGGCTATTGATAATCTTGATTCTTCCTCTAGAAATTCAAATTTCAAAATTGCATTCTTTGACCACACATTAGTACGGGAATAGATCTTATTCTTATAAATTTCATTCCGTTCTCTATGTATCTTAGAAATGAGACCTTTATTAAAGGAACTTGCTGCAAAGATTTTTCCCCAGTTTGCTGCTTTTCTTTTCATTTTAAATGAATTGGTTTCATTTTTTTCAAAAACTTCTAATTTTATATAATAAAAATATCCATTTTACTTCTTGTAAATTTATTTCTCTTGTTTCATCATATTACTTCTCTCTATAGATCTGACAGATAATTTCTTTCCTGCTTCACTAATTTTCTTATGATATCCTTTATATCTAAATCATGTACCCATTTTGAGCTTATCTTGACAGATAGTGTGAGATGTTGGTCTTTGCCTAACTTCTGCTAGAATACTGTCGGGTTTATCTAATAGTATTTGTCACATTTGTCTGAATAGTTGGGGATGTTTGGATTGATCAAACTCTAGGTTCTTGTGTTCATTTGCTGCTATATATTGTATAGCTAATACATTCCACTGATCAGTCTCTCCATTTCTTTTTTTTTTTTTTTGCAACTTCTCCATTTCTTATCAAGTGGTTTTGATGCTTGGATTTTGTAGCATAGTTAAGAGATTTTGTATAGCTCAAACCACTTCCTTCACATTTTTTCCATTAATTCTCTTGTGTTCTTTTTTGTTCCTCTAGGTGAATTTTGTTGTCATTTCCTTTTGCTTTGTAAAATAATTGTTTGGTAGTTTCAATGTTAGGGCACTATAATAAGTAAATTAATTTAGGTATTATCATTATTTTTATTATATTAGTCTACCCATTGGAAATTAATATTTCTCCAAATGTCTAGATCTGTCTTTCTGTAAATAATATTTTGCAGTTGTCTTCATATAGTTCTTGGGTGTGCCTTGGCAGATAGATTCCCAAGTAGCTTGTATTATCTTATTTTAAATTGAATTTTTCTTTCTAGTTCTTTCTGCTATATTTTATTGGTACATTTCTCCCTGAGGCTGTACTTGTACATATTTTCAAGTCACTGTCTTTTTCTCTGTTTGTATCTTGAGTTTCCCTGCCAACATTTTGCTGTTGTTGTTCAGTAATTTCAGTCATGTCTGACTCTCTGTGACTCCATTTGGGGTTCTCTTGGCAAAGATACTGGAATGGTTTGCCATTTCCTTCTACAACTCATTTTACAGATGAGCAAACTGAGGCAAATGACTTGCTCAGGGTTACACAACTAGCAAGTGTCTTAAGGCAGATTTTAATTTAGAAGTTGGGTCTTACTTACTTTAGGTTCAGGCACTCTATCCAATACACCACCTAGCTGCCAACATAGTGTCAATATAGTAGCTCTTAGTGGTGGCTTCCTTTTTCGTTTGTTCATTTTTCTGGTCTACTTCTTGACTTTGGACTTTATGTTAGTGTTGGGCTCTGCTCACTTCTGGGGTAGTGGGAGGGAGATATCTGTCCTAAGCTGCCTTTTTCTTTCCTTCTGCTGTTTTCACAACTCAGTCTGGGGGCCTGAAAGTTTTTGGTGTGTCTGAAGTGCTGTGATCCAGGGGGAGGTCTCTTCAATATCTTTCTGGTCTGAGCTTTCCAATTTCCTGACCTCAGGGGACCTATATTTGTTGTTTCACATACTTAAAAATAGAATTTGCCCTGTTATTGTTCCTGGATGCTTGACAGCCACTTTGTGAGCTGGTACAGTACCTGACAAACTTTAAAGCATTATTTAAATGATAAATATTATATTAGGTGCTTTAATAAATACATTTTTATTTGGGGGAGTAGAGAGGACATTCACATCAAATTCCTAACTACTGAGGATCATGAGGTCCTAGAATTAGAGTTGGACCTTAAAGGTTATCTTATTCAACTTCCTTATTTTACAGATGAGAAAACTGAGGTCTAAGGAGATGAAATGACCTGTCCAAGGTTACAGAGTTACTAAGTGGCAGAAAGGGAATGCACACCAAAGTCCAAAGACTACATGTTCAGCATTCTATCCACTGGACCTTAATGCCTAGAACAGAGGTGGGAAAAATACTGCAGGAGATAGTTAGTAAAGGTACAAGCTGCCATGGAAAAGCTTCATATGGAAAATGAATTTAACCCATTACGTGTGGATTAATAAGGCAGAAACTGGACCAGTAGACCTTATGGGGAGGCCAACTTCAGATCTATTTAAGAATTCCTAACAACTAAAGTTGTCCATCAATAGAACAAATTAGCCTAGGAGGTAATGCATTTCCAAGTTATTCAAGCAGAGGCTGGCTGAGCATTTGTCAGGGACACAGTGGGGGAAAGTATAAGTTCAAGTATGGTTTGGAGTAGATATACTCCCTCTCCACCTTGGAGTTTCTCTAACTACATTGTGTCAAGTTAATTCCTTTTTTTTGGCAGGCAAAAACAACTTTTTATTTTTTTGAACATCTGCTTTGAAAACTTTGAGTTCCAAATTCTCTCCCCTCTTCCCTCCCCACTCACCCTCCCTAAGAAGGCAAGCAATTCAACATAGGCCACATGTGTATCATTATGCAAAATCCACAATACTCATGTTGTGAAAGACTAACTATATTTTGCTCCCTCCTATCCTTTTTGTTTGAGGGGAGAAAGCAGGGCAATTGGGGTTAAGCGACTTGCCCACGGTCACACAGCTAGTAAGTGTGTCAAGTATCTGAGGCCAGATTTGAACCCAGATCCTCCTGACTCCAGTGCCAGTGCTCTACTCACTGCACCACCTAGCTGCCTCATGCTCCCTCCTATCCTGTCCCCTTTTATTCAGTTTTCTCCCTTGACCCTGTCACTTTCAGAAAGTGTTTGCTTTTGATTACCTCCTCCCTCATCTGCCCTCCCTTCTATCATCCCCACTTTTTCATGTCCTTCCTCCTTCTTTCCTGTGGGGTAAGATACCCAATTGAGGGTGCATGTTATTCCTTCCTCAGGTCAAATCCTATGAGGGCAAGATTCACTCATTTCCCCTCACCTGCCCCCTCTTCCCTTCCAATGAACTGCTTTTTCTTGCCACTTTTATGCGAGATAATTTACCCCTTTCTATCTCTTCCTTTCTCCCTCTCTCAATATATTCCTCTCTCATCTCTTAATTTTATTTTTTTAGATATCATCCCTTCATATTCAACTTACTCTGTGCCCCCCCCTGTATATATATGTATATATATATATGTACATATATATGTATGTGTGTATGTATTTATGTATGTATGTATGTATGTATGTATGTACGTATATTCCCTTCAGCTACCCTAATACTGAGGTGTCATGAATATACACACCATCTTTCCGTGTAGGAATGTAAACAAAACAGTTCAACTTTAGTAAGTCCCTTATGATTTCTCTTTCTTGTTTATCTTTTCATGCTTCTCTTGATTCTTGTGTTTGAAAGTCAAATTTACTATTCAGCTCTGCTCTGTTTACTGAGAAAGGTTAAAAGTTCTCTATTTTATTGAAAATCCATATTTTGCCTTGAAGCATGATACTCAGTTTTGTTGGGTAGGTGATTCTTGGTTTTAATTCTAATTCCATTGACCATCAGAATATTATACAACAAGTCCTTCAGTCCCTTAATGTAGAAGCTGCTAGATCTTGTGTTATCCTGATTGCATTTCCACAATACTCAATTTTTTTCTTTCTGGCTGCTTGCAGTATTTTCTCCTTGATCTGGGAGCTCTGGAATTTGGCAACAATATTCCTAGGAGTTTTCTTTTGGGAATCTTTTTCAGGAGGAGATCTGTGGATTCTTTCAATTTCTATTTTACCCTCTGGCTCTAGAATATCAAGGTCATTCTCCTTGATAATTTCTTGAAAGATGATATCTAGGCTCTTTTTTGATCATGGCTTTCTGGTAGTCCAAATTTTTTAAAATTATCTCTCCTGGATCTATTTTCCAGGTCAGTGGTTTTTCCAATGAGATATTTCACATTGTCTTCCACTTTTTCATTCCTTTGGCTCTGTTTGATAATATCTTGATTTCTCATCAAGTCACTACCTTCCACTTT
>CM053622.1:81848605-81896153 GCA_028646595.1 Phalanger gymnotis
TCTATAACTTTGTTAACTTCTTCTGACTGTATGTTTTGGTCTTCTTTGTCACCAAAGAAGGATTCCAGAGTCTGAGACTGAATCTGGGTGTGTTTTCACTGCCTGGCCATGTTCCCAGCCAACTTACTTAACCTTTGAGTTTTTCAATGGGGTGTGACTACTTGTAGACTAAAGAGTTCTATGTTCCACACTTGGGTGGATGTGCTGCCTCACCTGCACTCCTCCTTCCCCAAGAACTGCCTACCTGGACTTGGCTTAAATCTTCAGCAGGCTCTTCACTCCTGCTCTGATCAGCCACTTAATTCCTCCCACCAGGTGGGCCTGGGGCCAGAAGCAACTGCAGCCGTAGTTCTAAAGCTGCCCACGCCTCCACTGCCCCAGGGGCGGTGGCCGAACCGCAAACTCCGTCCCATCCCGCAGCTTTTCCCATTAACCTTCTCTGTTGTCTTTGCTCTTTCTGGGTTGTAAGGTCTGGTACATGCCACAGCTCAGTAATTCAGCCCACTAGGGCACTCTCCCCGGGGCTCCTGGTCTGGTTGGCCCACGCCACGTGCGCTAGGCTCTGCTTGGTTCAACTCCTCTCCCCTCAGCTGGGAGCTGGAAGTTCTGTGCGGGACAGACCTTACTCTGAGACCATCCAGGCTGTCCTGAGCTGGAGCCCTGCTCCCCTCTGCCACTTTGTGGGTTCTGCAGTTCTAGAATTTGTTCAGAGCCATTTTTATAGGTTTTTGGAGGGACTTGGTGGGGAGCTCACGCCAGTTACTGCTTTCCAGCCACCATCTTGGCTCCGCCCCCCCCCAAATTAATTCTTATGTGTGTTGGTCTAGTGTTTCCAATTAGGCTGTAAGCTCCTTGAAGACAAGAGCCTTGTTTGGCACTTCTTTGTATCCTCCTCCCAGAGCATTTAGAGCTCAGCTAAACATGTGGCATGACAAATATTTCTGGAATGGAAATAAAGGTATTTATGACTACCTAAGGCTTTATGCCTAACATTAAAATAATTCGAAAGAATCAAGTGAGGTTATAATTTTACATTGCATCAAAGTTACCTGAAAAACATTTTGTAAGATGTGAATGAGTTAAGTAATCAAATTGCTCAATGAAAGCCCCATCAAATTAAAAAAACCCTGGAAACCCAACACTGAATCCCATATCTGCTAGTTCATATCTTCTACAAGTCAGTTTACTATTCCAGTATTCAGTATCATTTTCTATAAAACAGTGGGATGAAGCTAAATTATCCTTAATATCCATACTATAGATATATAGCTCTAAATGCTATAAGCTCATTCCTATCCAGGTCTTTCTGTGCCATGCCACAGGAACCTTTTCATGCTAGTAATTTATTCCAGCCCTAGTAGGCCCCTCCAAGAGATTCCATTTAATAATGGTACCCAGATCATCCAGATCTCATTCTTCTCCAGGATACACTCTGGACTTTCTCTACCATGCCCCTATGTAAGGTAACTTCATTCTCCTACTTCTCATTTTTTAGCTTCCTTATATGTGTTGTCTTTATTAGAAAATAAGTTCATTGAGGGCAGGGACTGTCTTTATATCTGCTTATATAAACATACTTAGCACTGTGCCTGACATACAGTAAGTGCTTGATAAATGCTTGTTGACTGTTGTCGACTTGGCATTGCCCCAACTAGTTTGGGTAACTCACTAATCTTCGTTAGCCCTCTATCTCCTTATGTATGTAGCCCAGGCATCTTTGAGCATGCCCAATTTGCTTAACATGGAGCCTGCCACATCCTCTACCAAGAGGGTTGGGGTAGCCTCCTTTGATTGGCTCCCTTCATCTTTAAAACTGATGAGACCAAGCCAGTCACTCTCTTTTCCTTCATCTTTTGACTGACTTTGCTTCAGGGACTCACAGGTGATAGATGCCTGATGAGAGAGGAAGGACTAATCCTATAGGTCTCATGTTAGATAAACTGGGCGTGCTCAGAGAAGAATGATCTACATATGTAAAATAGGTTCTGGACCTCTAAAGGGACTGTCCAGCTCCCTTTCCCCAAAAGGTATCCTTTAAGGCCCAGCTCAACTACTATTTCTTCAAAGAAGACTTCTCTGATCTCATCCAGTTAGAAATGATCTATCCTGCCTTGATCTTTGAATAGCATTTTGTTCCTATCTTTTTTATGCATTTGCCATGTTCTTCAATTACTTTGATTCTTCAAAAGGTCCATGATTTCATCAGGTTGAGTAATCTCTCCACTTACTTAGGTCACGACCTTGTCACACTCAAAATATTTCATTTTAGTTTGACATGCCAGGTCCTGGTTACCATTGGCTAAGTATTTGAGGATATGCAGTCCCCTCTACCCAAAAATAAACTATCAGTGCAAGAAAACAACATTAGTGTCCTACAGTTACATGGCACTTAGAAAATTCAAAGTATTTGCCCATTATTGACCCATTTAATTATCGCAAACATCTTTGGGTGATGACTAACATATATTACTATAATTATCGGTATAAATTTCTTATATCCCCTACTAAACTACAAACTTCCTGAGTAGGGACCTTCTCCTATTCACAAGGTAGCAGAAAACTATGGGAAGAGCACTGGAATAGACTTCAGAGGACATTCTCCCAAATCTTGGCTTCAGCTTCCTTATCTGTAATATTTGATAGGAGGAGGGGAAAGGGTTGGGATGAACAATCTCTAAGGCCCCTTATGACTACGATGTGATCTTTGTGTTTGTGGAGAGCCTTCCATAATAGTAGATGATGAATAAATGTTTGTTACATTGGCTTGTGTGATTATTTTTTTTAAATCTTAAAGCAGAAAAGGAAAGAAAAAGGCATGTGTAACAAGAAAGCCTTCCAAATACAAGACTTCTCGTTAGAAAGATTTTATGATTTTCATTGTTTCTCTGTCCTTTGAGTATGGCTTCTTGCACAAAAATTAGGATGAGTCTAAACATGCCTAATATGAAAGACTACTTTCAAATTTCTTTTTGTCTTTCAAGGCGATACCATCAGACATTGTTGCATGACTTTGACTGTTTCACTTCCCTGGCATCATCTGTGAATTAAGGAGCAGGTTGGACTAGGTGTATATTGAAGGTCCTTCCAACTCACAAATTCTATGATTCTCCATGAGTCTAGGCATTTCACACTATTGTGCTGACCAACTGAGCTTAAGTATTTGACCTCTGACCAATCAATTTATTGCGGAGCCCTCAATAGAAGAATCCATTCAGCCTGAATTTGCTAACATTAAGTACTTGTCTTTCCTTCAGAATGGATTAAAATTTCCCAGTAGGGGTGGCATAGGATTCTGCTCTGGAAATGAGAATGGGGAGAAAGAAAGAAACTAGGCTCATAGCCTGTGATGGTTCATTTCAGAGGCTATGATAAAGTAACAGAGGAGTTAGTACCTGAGTTAAGCTTTCAGGATTATTTTAGCCTTTTAAAAAGTCTACTTATTACATCTATCTGCCATCTACATTCCCCATAATGTTGGCATACCCATGGAGAGAGCTTGTTGAAGAGTCTTCTAGGTGGAATATTGCTTTATCAAATAATTCTTTGGGGGGTGGGGGGAGTTGGGGGAATGACTTGTTTTGTTTTTATAATCAGTGACTAGCACAGTAGGATCTAGTATTCTATATACAGTTTGGTCAATTATGTGCCTGAAAACTTAATAGTAGTGAGCATTTATGTCACACTTGAGGTTTGCCAAACACTTTACAAATATTATTTCATTTGATCCTCACAAGCACCCTGAAAGGTAGGTGAAATTATTGTCTCCATTTTACATATAAAGAAACTGAGGCAGACAAGGTTAAGTGAATTGCCTAGGGTATCACATTTAGTAAATGCCCAAAACTGTTTTGAATTCAGGGATTCCAGATTAAAAATCCATTTCTCTATCCACTAAAGTATGTATATGTGGTCTGGTATAGAGTATTGTTTACAGAAGGTTTTCTGTTCCTTTCTAATACTTCAGTCAGTTGCTGCCTACAATGAAACAAGATACAGAGGAAACAGTATTAGGGTTGGATTCACCTGACATGGGTTCAAATATCTCCCCTACTAGTTACTACCCACGTGACTTTGGACAAGTAATGGGCCTCAGTTTCTTCACCTGTAAAGTGAGGAACTTGAGCTAGATGGATGGTCCCTTCCAAAACTATGCTAATGATTTGAGAATGCTTAGACTTTTCTTATAAAAATTTTATAGAGATAACAGCATGGGCATGTCAGCCCATAGCTACTGATATTTTCTTAGTCTGCTATTTAAAAAGTAATAAGTACAAATGTTTTTTTTCTAAAAATTTTGTAATCTCCCCTTTTGAATATTATGAGACTTAGTCTTTCAAATTCCCCAAAACTATCTTATGTTTAACGTGGATCTCTTCTGTGTTTATTTGGTCTATCTAATTTCTCCATCCAGTGTTTTTTTTCAGCATCATTTCTACTTTCTCGTGTAATGCAAGACTCTGGTGTGAGAGTGCAATTGTGATGATTTCACTATTATTGATGGAGACAAGTGTTTGTTACAAAAATCTTTATTGATCTTTTCTGTTTCCTGTTGGTTCTTAGTCCTAATATTCTTGTGAGTAAAGAATGCCAACTATTCAGACATACTATGATATGAAATTTAGTAAATATACTTTGGAAGAATGCAGTGAATGGACAATGAATTGGCCATTGGATTGAATAGAATGAGAAGAGAGAGCTGGATTGCCTTTGGGAAATTACACAATATTTTAATGACTTCCAACTGTCCTATTTCTTAAAAGTATTTTTCTTTTATTATCAGCATTCTTTCAAGAGATGCTGTTTGGCTGTGAGTTATGGAGTAGCACAGCCTCTGTAGAATCAAAGTTGTGGGTCATAGAAAGGGTGAATGAAAAGTGCATGGTCAGTGTGAATAGGTTGGACTATATTACCAATGAAAAATTGCACAGGAGAAGCAATACATCAAATCGATGCATGCCTGGAGATAGAGGTGGGCTTAAAAAAGCTTTAGAAGAGTGAAGGAAAACAGCCTTCATTCACTGCTGGTGTCTTTATGCAATATCGAGAGATACTGAAGAATGGGCCCCCTCAACAATTAAGCGGATCCTCTCATTTTCAAGAAGGAGAGACAAGACTGACAGAATAAGAAGGAATAGAAGAATTTTAGTCTCCATCAATCTAGGGAGTGCCTACCTAATCAAACGCCTCTCTTTAAGGGTGAAAATGAAATGCAGAGACATACCTTGAGTCATACACACCTATGACCTAGAACTAGATTCTGGTTTTAGTCCCCTCCTGCCCTATCAGTATATATTATTCTTATCATTCTGCAACATTATTTTTTGTTTACTTCTCACACAGAGGAGATACCTCAGATGTCTTCTTATTTAACCTCCTGCCTGATTCACAAAACTCCTTTTTTTAAAATCTCCAATGTGTGGTTATCTAGACCACCTTTGTAATTTCCAGTGAGATGAGTTCAGGACAGTTATCCCTTCCACATCGTGACTTTCCCCATCACAGTTTCACTATATCAAAGATTGACATGAGAAATTAAATGAAAATTTGGGAAGAGTTTTGTGGAAGCAGCTGACAATACAAGAAGGCCAGCAGATAACATTTAAAAAGTTTAGAAACAGAGAAATGAATAAAATATATGTATAGTATTGTATAATATCAAGATATTTTATCTTTTAACACCACAATAATTCAGACTTCTCTGGTATGAAGGGAGGGCCAAAAATTTTTATGTGGATTTTCCAGATCATGTGTACTCCTAACGCCCTGTGATGTGGAATAGATAACTGTACTTTATTCATTAATTCATTCATTCATGCAGCAAGCATTAAAAACCTATTCTATGCCAGACGCTATACTAGGCACCCAGGATATAAAGAAACACACACACAAAAAGTTTTTGTCCTCAAGGAATTTACAATCCATTGGGAGAAAACAACACATTCATAGCTCAGTAAAATAAAAGTCATTTCAGAGGAGTCAGCACTAGCAAATGGGGAGGCAATCAGGGCAAGTCTTGTGTAAGAAGAAGTAGTTGCAATGAATCTTGTAGGAAGTTATGGATCCTAAGAGACTGAGATGAGGAAGGGTTCATTCCAGGGAAGGGGGGCTGTCTATTCAAAGGCACAGGGACAGTTGAAATGGCACATCTGGAACATGAAACAAACCAGTTTGCCTCAACCATGGAGTGTATAAAGGGCAGCAATGTGAAATAAATCTGCAAAGGTAGGCTGAAGCCAGATTGTGAAGGGCTTTAAATGCCAAATAAAGAAAATTGTATTTTATCCTAGAATCCAGAAGGGAGCCACAAAAGTTTCTTAATCAGGGGATGAAAAAAACAGACCTACACTTTCTAAAGATTATTTTCATAGTTATGGAAATAATGGTTTGGAGATAGATGAGACTTGAGATAGGAAACCCAGTTAAGAGGAAATCCAGTTACATATAGGAGACCACAATTCCATTGCAGCTCCCCGGGGAGGTAATTCTATTTGGGTAAAGTTCTGACTGTTATAAATTGTCCTTATATTTGCTAGTAATGTATATTGTTAGAATACAGAACATAGGAACTTAAATTGGGAAGACATCTTAGAGATCTCCTAATGAAACCACCTCATTTTATGGTGGTTGGGGAAACTGAGGCCCAAAAAGGGTTAGTGACATGTTCAATATCACACTGCTAATTTATAAACAGAGATAAGACTTAGAAACATATCTCCTTGATTCCCAATTCAGTGAAACCCTGAGCAGTTTTTTCTAAGATGCAGGGATATTTTGCAATCTAAAGATAATGAGAGGTCCTAATATATTTAGAGCCAAAAGAAGAGTTTGATTATTAAGTGATACAGTGGATATTTGTTTTGAACTAGAATCAGGAAGACCTGAGTTCAAATCAAGCCTTAGAAACTTAACTAGCTAGATGACTCTGGGCAAGTCAACCTCAGTCTGCATCAGTTTCCTCATCTGCAAAATAGGGATAATAATAGTGCCTTCCTCCGCAGGCTTGTTGTGAGGATAAAATGAGATAACATTTGTAGAGTCCTTTGTACACTTTAAAATGATATGTAAATACTAGCTGCTATTTCATTTTATAGATGAAACAACCAAGGACCAATGAGTTTAAGTTACTTGCCTCACAACCATGCAACCTTATATAGTAAGTAGCAGAGGTATCATTTGAGTAAAAGTCTTCTGACATGGAATCCAGTGTTCTTTTGACTATATCATATTATGATTAGAATCCTTCTCTGCTTTCAGATTTTGTCCCTGATGCTATACTCTCAGATAGTCAGTGTTTTCCATCATTCCCCAAACCCAAAACTTCCTCTGGAGCAAGCAGCTGAAAAGGTCCCCACACCATACAACAATATACCTTTAGTCATGTTAACTTGAATTGTGTAAGACCCCAGAGGTCTGTGCCCCTTAACACTCTACCCTCCCTTATTATAGCCAGAGACAATGCCTAAACACGTGACCGCTTCTTGGAATCTCTGCCTCGTTGACAGCCTTTTTGTAGAGAAAAAAGAGCTCTTTTAAAGAATAAACATCTTTATTTATTTGCTGTACTTATATGTGGCAGGCAGTACCCCCCGCTTTGGTCTTCTGGGCAACCACTTTCCCATGACTCCTTCTACTAGACCTTTCCCGATAAATGCAAGACTGAGAATCTGAGGGTCTCCTCCAAGGTTATTGACTTCAGCTTAGTTTGCAGTATCTAGGAGAAAAAGAAACTAGTGTGGTGGAAAGAATTTATATGGGAGGCAGGAAATATGGGTTTTATTTTTATTGCTCATAATTTTCCATAGTACTTTGGGCTAATCTGTTTACTTTGAAGGGTTCCAGTTTCCTCTTTTATATCATAAAGGTACTGGGGTCAGTCCTTAAGGTTCCTACTTGATCTAATAATTCCATGTTGGAACTTCAGGTCCAATACACCCTAATATTATCTTTTTTACGTCATGGATGGCTACGGTGTCTGACTACTTAGATATCAATATATTCAGAGGTCAATAAGGAGGTGCTTTGTGTGTGTGAGCCATCTTGGATGGATAACAACGAAGAACTGAAGTTAAAGATATCACCAAAGAAATGTATGATTGAAAAAGAAGATGGTTGTGGCATGTGATAAGAGCAGGAGAGAACCAACTGATGGGCTACGTGATACAGTGGTATCTTCCCAAGAGAAATAAGGAAGGAAGAACATTAGTATATTAAGTGGTCCCTTTGTTAAGAGGTGAGGAGATGTGAAAAAGAAAATGTGATGGGCAGGCATGGATTTGTTGCAATGGATGGGTTGCGGTCTTCATCTTTGGAGGGAATGTCCATTTAAAAGACGTCATAGATCCATTAGCATATTCGCATAATGTCATTACATTCTCAAACAATGTTATAATGTGCATAGTAGTTGCCATTTTCTAGATAGAGAAGTTAATTTTAGTGTGAGTATCACTGTTAACCTTATTTTATATATGAAGAAACAAGAATATCAATTCACATTTTTATATCTCTTTGAGGTTCACAGAGTGAACAATAACCTCACACTAGTGAAATAAATGTTACCTCCATGTCACAGTTAAGGGTACAAGAGCTGAAAAAGGTGAATTGACTTATCATAGCAGTTAAGACTCAATGCTGGAATTTGAATCCAAATATCCTGTAGGGATACTTATCTTTGCAACTAATCTCAATGCGTGCATTATTATACTTACTTTACAGAGGAGAAAACTAGGGCTGTTAGAGATAAATATATGCCCAAAGCTAGCAAGTGGAAAAGATTTAAAACCCAGTTCTACGTCTTTCTGGCTTCTGAATCACTGCTCTTTCCTTTACACCAAACTGCCTCTATAGGCCATGAAGATTTAAATAGCCTCTTCTGTAATGATTTCAGAATAAGAAAGATTCCAACTTGGATATACTGGGGAGAGGTTTAGTTTTGGTAATAGGTAAACCTACCCAATCATGTTCTGGGTACAAAACAATAAATCGAATTGATAGGGTGAGAGAGGTTTACAGGAGAATTCTATCAAACTAATAAAGAATAATTCATTTCTAATTATTCTCAAACATTGAGAAGTAAAACAATCTACCAAACAACTTTTATGATTCAAATATAAACCAAATACCTAAATCATGGAAGGACAAAGCAAAAAGAATGATACAGTAATATAATTAATGAATATTGATTCAAAATTTTTAAATAAAATGCTGCCCAAAAGACTACAGCAATTTATAAAAATAAATCATTGACTATGATGAAGTTGGATTTATGCAGTGAATGCAAAAGTGGTTCAATGTTAGGAAAATGATTAACATATAATCACACTAAAAACAAAAGCCTTTCAAGCCATATTTTCATATCAGAGATTCAGAAAATGCCTTTGACAAAGTAAAATGTTCATTTATGCTAAGAACACTAAAAAGCAAAGGCACAATAAATCCTTTTTTTAACATGAAAAAGCAGCTATCTAAGACCAAATGGTAATGTTATATGCAAATGGGGGAACACTACAAAATTTCTCAATAAAAATAGGAGTGAAACAAAAGTATCCTTTTGTCTCTTCTTTGTCATGGTTCAAGAAATGCTAGTGATAGCATTAACAAGAAAAAACATAAGTTGAAGTCATAATGATAGTCAAAGGGGAAACAAAGCTATGCTTATTTGCTGATGACATGATGGTTTACTTAGAAAACCCAAGAGAATTAGTAAAGAAAATAATTGATAAAATTGTTTCAACAAAGAAGCAGGTTACAAAACAAACACACAAAAATCAAAAGCATATTTATATATTACTAACAAAGTCCAGAAGGGAATAATAGAAAAGGAAGTCTCATTCAGAATGAATGCATAATGCAAAAACTATCATGGATTCCACCTGTATATACCCAATACCTATATAGATAAAATTACAACCTTCCTCCCCTGCCCCTGCCATACCCTCCATAACTAAATAAAGGACAAATTAAATAATTGGAATGGTAATCAGTGCTCATGGCTGTGACGTGCCAATATAATAAATTTATGTTATAGATTTATTTCTGTAACAATGAAACTATTAAGGAGATACTTAACAGAGGTAGCAACAACAATGACAGAATTATTAGAGGAACAAAATCTTTAGTATATCAAGCAAAGTAATAAAAGAATGAAAGGGACATAGCGTTTACAGAACTCAAACTGTATCATAAAGCAGAAATCATCAAAACTGGTCTTTGTCACATAGCTTAGGGAGTAGAGTGGTAGATTTTGAGGAAGAATTCAAACCTATTTTTCCTATCGCTGTCAGGTCACTGTTGCCCTGGGAAATCATTTAACCTCTCAGCCTCAAGTAGCTCATTTATAAAATGTGTATAAAAATTCTGTGAGAAGCAAAAGAGATAATATATGTAAAGAACTTAACAAACTACCTAATGCACTATATAGATTTTACCTATTACCTACTAGCTAAAAACTAGAGCCAAAAAAAGGGATAGAAGTGACTACAAAAAGAAAATTAATAATTTTTATTGTAAGAAATTGAAAAGCTTTTTCTTGAACAAAATTAATGCAACTAAGATAAGAAGGGAATCTTGTATGTGAAAGAAAAAATCTTTGTGTCAAATATCTCTGATATGGAGCTACATAGGCAACTAATCAAAATATTTAAGATTAAAAGTAATTTCCCAATGAAGAAGTGGTCACAGGATATAAACAAAGAATTCTCAAGAAAACTGCAAACTATTTTAAAAAAATAGAGAAGAAGCAGATCTGTATACATTACATATATCTGGGTAGCAGAAGAATTCTTAACAGAACAAGGGATAGAGGCAATTACAATAAATATGATAGGTAATTCTGATTACATGACATTTAAAAGCTTTTAATTTTAAAAGCTCAATAGATAAGTGGTCAAGGGATATGAACAAATAGTTTTCCAAATGAAAATGACAAATAACCGTATGAAAGCTTTGTCCAAATCACTAATAACAAGGGAAATGCAAATAAAAACAACTCTAACTAGATTGGCCAAGAGGACAAATATGAGGATAGACAATGTGGAAAGGGTTATGGAAAGATAGGAACATCAACATGCTGTTAGTGGAAGTGTGAATTTGTCTAACCATTCTAGCAAGTAATTTTCAATTATTCAAATAAAGTGACTAAAATGTCTGTATCCTTTGATTGAGAGATTTCCCTCTTAGGTATACCCTAAAGAGGTCAATGACAAAAAGAAGGCACAATATATACCAAAATAGCTGTATTATTTTTACTAGCAAAGACTTGAAAACAAAGTTGATATTCATCAATTGGGGAATAAATAAGTTCGGTAATGTAATTTAATATACTATTACTGTACTACAAAGACAATCCATATGATGATTATAGAAGAAGCATAGAAAGACATATGAACTGATGCAAAATGAAGTAAACAAATCCAGGAAAAATAATATACATGATGATTACAAGAATGTAACAGAAAGAACAACAAACGAATCTCTGCTGTGCAAAAAGATAGCTTAGCTTGACCCCAAAGAATAGATATGTGACAGCATCTCCCATCTTTCCTCCCCAAATTCTTTGTGGTGGAGGGCAGGGGTGACATAGATGTGTTATATGACATATAATATTGGACATCTTCAATATGTGGAATATTTTGCTGAATTGTTTTACTTTTTTCTCTTTTTCATTCTTGTTGTAGTTACAAACTTTGCAAAATTTAAAGTATTGGGGTCAGTCAACAGTCAGTCAACCAGCACTTATGGAGCACCTATTATGTGCCAGGTACTATGCCAAGTGATGGTGATGCAAATAAAGCAAAAAACCAAGTCTGTTTTAAAAGAGCTCTCAGTCTAACGGGGGAGACAACATGCAAAAAGCTATGTATAAAGAAGTTATATGCAGGATAAATTGGACATAATCAAAAGAAGGAAGGCACTCGCATTAAGAGGAGTTGGAAGAGGCTTCCCATAGAAAATGGAATTTTAGCTACAACCTAGGGAAATCAAGAGGCAAGAGGAAAGGAAGAAGAGACTTCCAAGCATGGAATACTGCATGTGAAAATGCCTGGATTAGAGAGATGGAGTGTCTAGTACAAACAACAAGGAGGCCAGTGCCACTGGATTATAGAGTACATGGAGAAGGAAAGGTTTAAGAAGAATGGAAAGGTAGGAAGATACCAGTTTATGAAGGTCTTTGAACACCAAACATGAGATTTTATAGGAATGGAAGAGATTTAATATTATTTCTGTGAAACCATTAGAGGATTACATCAGGTTAAAGTCCCTTTGCAAGGTAACCCATCCAAGACTTGTCAGCAGGGCTGTTACTACAGTAAAGCAGCTCCTCTGTGGTACCCACAATATCTGCTGCCCTCGACTGGCAAACTGAAGTAATATCAAAGAGAAGACAGAGAATTACGTACCATTCTCAGATCTGGTTCATGTTCTGACTCTCCTTGCAGAACTGGTAGAATTTAATAAGGTGGCCCCAGGCCAGAGATTCCTTTCTCCTGAGACCTATTCCTTTATTTACTCCTGCTTTGAAACAGATCTTCTTCTGTTACTCTCCACAGTAGAGCACACCCTCTCTCCCTATAGCTTGTTCATCCTCCTCCCCAACTGCCAGAACATGAATGTCTCTTTAATTATATTGAATTCAATTCAATGATTTTTTAAAAGAAATTACAGTATGAAGAATATTGTGCTAGGCACCCAGGGTCTCTCACAATCTACCCAGAAGATGGAAAGCCATAAATAGTATTATAAGACAAGGTGCATTAAAATCGTAACAACGTCCTATGATGGTAATAGTAAATATATGACACTTAAAGGTTTTCAAAGCCTCTGCGTATATTATCTCAATTCATTTGCACCATAACCCTAATGTTTGAGGGGGAAAGATTACTCTCAACAGTAGAGACTGTTGAGGCTACAGGGAGAAGGCAAAATTTGTGTTGGGCTTTAAAGGATTAATGAGTATGGAACAAAGTGTTTATGGAAGTGTGGCCCTCTCAAGTCAGCTGAGGAATAGGAGCTCAGCTGAGCTAGCCTACATTGTACATACAAGCTAAAAACAAATTAAGATCCTAGGAAACCTGTTATCTTCCCTTCTAGCCTTTAAGAGTAAAATACAGGGAGAAACATGGAAGGGGGCCAAAATCACAAAGATATTAAAGCTAGATTCAGATTTTAGGATATAGAACAGACTATAAGTGCTAGAAGGGACCTTAGAACATAGAATGTTAGAACATAGGACATAGAATATTAGAGGTAGAAGACATGCTAAGAGGATAATAATGTTGGAAAATAGAAAGTTAGAGCACTGAAGGATTTTAGAATCCTGGAAAGTCAGAATATAAAATGTAGAATATTAGAGTTAGAAGGAACTTTAGAGTTCATCTATCCCAATTGCTTCATTTTAGAAATGAGGGGGGAAAAGCCCAGAGATGGAGGTAAGTGAGGCGTAGAATGTCATATAGCTAATAATAAGTTGCAGTCAGGACTCGAACTCAGAAATGTAGAAAAAGACTCAAAGTGAATAAGAGACAAGCACAGAGAGGACAGGCAAAAAGAGTGGTGACTATCTTTATGCTATATTCTACAATTAAGCCTTTCTAGCTTGTCCCTGAAGGATGGCTGGTCAGAGAACAATGAAAGATCCATCTCAGTTAACCAAGCCATTGTAAGTGAGCACTGTGACACAGGAATTGGCTAGAAATTTCAAGCTCTGTGTCTACAGTCTGCATTCTTTCCAGGGAACTCCCTGCTGAGTGAACCAGCAGGCCTGACCCCACTCTAAAATCCCTGTGGCCTCAAGCTTGGCCACGAGCCAAGACATCATCTTAGAGGGGAACCTTTACAACTGTATCTGCTCCTTACCACAAAATGGAGAGAAATCATTTCATTTTCTCAGTGACATAGGTCAGAGAAAGAGGATTGGAGAGGATGTATAGCCTGTAATTAACAGAATAACTACCAAAGGAACAATCAGATAGTATAGTACCTAAAACAGGTACAATTTCTCCAGAGGTTAGTAGTCTGTCATTTTTAGTAGTGGGAAACCAAGTAGGACATTACCATTCATGTGGAATCACATTGTCTTTTGGCCTCCAATTTGGACATCCCACTCCCACCTCCACCTAGTCATTGACAAATACCTTGGGAAATACATGCCTTCCTACTTTATGCCTCATTTGATATTTAGGACTGAAGGCTCTTTAAACAAAGCAATCTCTTTTATTATATCTTTCGAGCAGAGCACAAATCCAGCACATGGAGCAAATTCATTTGGAAGAGGGACGAGAAAGAGGAAAAGAAATACACATGGATATCTTGAGGCTGGTAGCTTCTATCATCATCAGTGACCCAGAGAATCCCAGGTGGTATAAGTTTTTAGGCCACTAAGCACAAGGGCAGTCCAAATCAGCCAGGTGCAGTTATTCTAGGCATAGATTCATAATGGTGGAAGGTGGTTCCCATAAGGTGGAGGATCAGAGCCAACTATAAAGAGGTGTATTTCCTCTGCCCTTGCTATGGTCTTCCTCACTTTATGATCCTTTACTGACCCCATGATGTCCACACCACCACCTCACAGAAGCATCATCTCCCCCCGCCTTAGATGTGAGTGATCTTTAGGAAGTAAGCACATATCCTTTCTCACATCAGTCATATGGGGTAAAACTCTCCCAACTTCATGCTACTTAATCACTCCGCTTTCAAGGAAACTTGTATAATTTGATACACGCAAGAGAAACACGTTATTGGAGAAAGCTGTAAAGTGACATTTTGTTCCACTAAAGCAAATGCTTTTTAACAGTTAGCAAACAATAAACTCAGTAGAGCCTTATAATCTTTATATATTCTATATCATGCAATTGTAACTACAAAAAAGATCTGATAATAGGAATTCCCTTCTTATATTTTCAAGTATAGCCTTAATGTATTTATAAATAATTTTAAAAATAATTTTCTGGAGATGTAAAGTAGGGATACTGATCAGTAATTATTGATATTCTCTCTGTTGCCTTCCAAGAATGAGCCAATTCTTTTCCTTTTTTCCCCATGTTTTTGGTATATTATAAAATTTGGGGAATTCCCTCAGCACTCACAAAATTATGTCACCTACAGCATGGATCTCTTTTGTGTATATTTGGCCCAATCCAGCTGCTCCTCTCATTTTTGTTTTCTTTAGTAGCATCCTTACTTCCTTATAGGACAGCTAGGTGGCTCAGTGGATAGAGTGCCTGGCCTGAAGGCAGGAAGATTCCTGAGTTCAAATCTGGCCTCAGACACTTACTAGCTGTGGAAGGAAATGTAAACCACTCCAGTACCTTTGCAAAGAAAAACCCAAATGGGGTCATGGAGCTGGACACAACTGAAATGACTCAATAACAATTATTTCCTTATGCAACCAACTGGAGATTGTGATAATAGAGTTCAAACTTGATATCTCCACTATAATTAGAGGAATGAATCTATTATAGAAATATTATAAAAAATGGCAAACCACTCCAGTATCTTCTTCCAGAAAATCCCAAATGGGGTTATGAAGAGTTAGATATGAATGAAATCACTGAACAACAAAAATTATAGAAATAATCAACTAATAATTTACATTTTCACTTGTCTATCAGATATTTTTCAGTTTTATCCTTAAATTATCTTGGGATGTATAATGCTAATGCAATAGGAAGATCTTCCTTGTCCATTAATAGGCCTACGTTACCACATGCATTCTATCACAGATATCTTACTGCTTTGAACTCCGGCCCAGCTGTGATACATCCTGAGTCACATAGAGCCTATTGGTGGAGGAATTTGACTAAGGAGGAGCTTGCTTATGGGGAAGCTTGCTTTTAGGAAGGCTTTCACACCTTTTGGTACTAATCTAATTAGGCACTGAGTCCTGAGGGTTGTGACGCCTTCTGGCTCTGAGCCTATTAGCCAAAAGTGTGTGTGTATATGTATATATGTGTGTATATCTATATCTATATATCTATCTATCTATATATATATATATACACACATACATACACATATGTGTGTATATACATATATATAGTATATACACATATGTGTGTATATATGTATACACACATATGTGTGCATATATGTATACACATATGCGTGTATATATGTATATACACACATATATGTATACATGCATATATACACATATATATGTATATATATACACATTAGCCAAAAGTACGTGCATGTATATATACATATGTATGTGCATATATTCATATATGTACACATATACACATATAGGTGTATATATGTATATGTGTACATATATGTATGTACATGCATATATGTGTATGTATGTGTGTATACGTGTGTGTGTATATTCTGAGGTGAGATTTTGCTTTGGGGGTACACTCATGAGAAGGACCTTTCGATTCTCTGGATGGGACACTGAGTTGCCATTTGTTAAAACCTCCCAGACTACTCAGATGTTAGTGCTCTCCCAATCTGGTGGTGTATGTAGGTGATTGTATTACTTTGTTCAGGCAGTTGGAGCCCTGCCTTTTGATCTTTGGGCTAATTTCTCTGCTTGTATTTCCTCTATATTCAGGGTGTTGATTAAAGTAAGATTGTTGACCCCTTTAAAGTTGCCTTTCCTTTAGAAAAGTAGATCAAAGAATCTGTGCTAATAGGCCATCCTGGGTATACCAGGGTGCTTGCTATTACATTTGGCTTAGTTGGCAGGATCTGCATAGACTAAAAGGAAAGTATGGGGTTTAGTGGGACTGGGATAATTGTACATTGTTTCCCAGTTGTGGTGGCTATAGTTCTATGGAACCCCAGGAGCAGCAGTGGACTGAGGGGAAACAGGAGAGTAGCAGTAATGAGAGTGATTTCTCAGATGCTCAGAGCAGGGTCCCTGAGAGATAACCTCTCCTTCCCCCTACCTACCCCACTAGCACTCTGGAAGAGACAGGTCAGAGGAGCAGCTGTGGGAGGAAAACATGCTCGTGGGAGGTGGGCATGGCCAGAGCCAGAACCACAGTTCGAGTACAGTAACCCCACCACAGACTGTGCTGGAGGGGTGGATGCCCTAAAAATGTGTTGTATTCAGAGCCCAGGCAGTATCACCACCCCTCAGACCTTAAAACTGGGGCTGGAGCAGTGTTCGGAAACTGGCAGAAGCAGTGGAAGTAGAATGAAGCAGTCCCTTCCACCACGAGGTGGAATATGGAGCAGGAGTGGAGAGCTGCTTGTGTGCAGACTCAGGCAGGAACCAGGAACAGCTTGACCCTGCAGAAGGAGGAACCCTGGGGCTCAGAATTTAGCCCAGGGGCAAGATGAAAACTTTCCAGCAAGGCAGGAGTGCTGAGTGACCTTTCCTGCTGCATCCCCCTGGGATTGTTTGGGACCCGGGGTGGGGAGGTGTCTATGGTGGGTGGGGAGAAGTGCCATGGACCCCTGAGGACACACCCTGTTGGCTTTCTTGCTCAGCCATGCCTCAGGACATGGAAGTGGGGCTGGAGCAGTGTTAAGACTTGGACTCTGTCTCACTGGAGTATGCACCTGAGAATGCCAGGTGAAAGCCTGAAACAGTAGCATAGGGAGAAGGACTTCACTTGGACACTTTTATTTTTGGATTGAGGGGATTATAATGTTATATACTTTGTATTTGTTTAAAATCATGTGGCTACCCTGGTAATGAGTTGTCATATTGCTATGTATTTTGCAAATATGAAGCTTACGATGTGTTTATTTTGTGGAAATTATGTTGCATTTACTTCTTAAGATATGTTAATGTCTGTCCAGATACAGGTTGCCCCTAAAGTCCCATGGGCCTATGTAATGTACATGTAAGATCTTGAGGCCAAATATAATGTTAATGGAATAAGATCTTCCCCATCCATTAATAGGCCTATGTGATCATAGAGCTAGATAACCATAAAATAAATAGGAAAGGCATTAAGCTGATGACTAGAATTTTAGAAAGCTTAGATATGATAGACCTCTGGAGAAAATGTAAATAGAAAGTTATACATTTTTCTCAGCAGTATATGACATCTTCACAAAAATTAACCAGGTACTAAGACAAAAACCTCACAAAATACTGAAAAACAAATATTAAATATACTCTTTATGGATCATAATGCAATAAAAGTTACATTCGGTAAAGGGTTATAGAAGCATAGATTAAAATAAACAAGAAATCAAATAAATATAATACTAAAGATTGGTGACTCAAAGAACAAATCATCAAAATACTCAATAGTTTCACTAAAGATAATGACAACAATGAGATGATATACCAAAATTTGTGGAATGCAGCCAAAGTTGCAAAGTTTATATATCTAAATGTGTACATCAGTAAAAGAAAGAACAGATCATTGAATTGAGCATGCAACTAAAAAAAAACCTAGAAAAGGAATAATTATAAATCCTTAGTAAACACCAAAATGGAAATCTTGAAAATCAAAGGAGAGATTAATAAGATGTAAAGTTAAAAATAAAACATTGAGCTAATAAATAAAACTAGGAGTTAGTCTTATGAAAAAAAATCAACATAGATAAAGCATTGGCTAATTTTACTTTAAAAAAAAAGAAAAGAAAAAAGAAACCCAAATTACCAGGATCAAAAATGAAAAGTATAAATGTTACACTAATGAAGATTAAATTAAGACAATTATTATGAGTTATTTTGCCCAATAATATGCCAGTAAAACAGATCATCTAAGTGAAATGGATGAATATTTAAAAAATATGAATTGCCAAGATTAACAGAAGAAATAGAATATTTAAATAATCCTACCTTAGATAAAGAAATTGAACAAGTTATAAATGAACTCCCTAAGATAACATCCCCAAGAACAAGTGGATTTAGAAATGAATTCTACCAAACATTTAAGGAAAAATTAATTCCAATACTGTACAAATTATTTGAGAAAAATTGTTAAAAGAGGAATACTACTAAATTCATTTTTGTGACAGAAATATGGTTTTGACACCAGGGAGAGCAAAAACAGAGAAAGAAAACCTAAGACTAGTGAATATTGCTTCTACTTCTGGTGAACACCAAATGGCAGATGACGCCAGTGCTGCAGCAGGTGGGGGGGTGGGCCTGGAGTCGGAGGTCGGGGTGGCTTCCGCGGTGGCTTCGGCAGTGGGGGCCGTGGTCGAGACCGAGGCCGGGGCCGCGGAGACCAGGGAGGAAAGGCCGAAGACAAGGAGTGGGTTCCTGTCACTAAGCTGGGCCGCCTAGTCAAGGACATGAAGATCAAGTCTTTGGAAGAGATCTATCTTTTCTCGCTCCCTATCAAGGAGTCGGAGATCATAGATTTCTTCCTGGGATCTTCATTGAAAGATGAGGTTCTGAAGATCATGCCTGTTCAGAAACAAACTAGAGCCGGACAACGTACTAGGTTCAAGGCTTTTGTGGCCATCGGTGACTACAATGACCATGTTGGTCTGGGTATCAAGTGCTCCAAAGAAGTGGCCACAGCTATTCGTGGTGCTATCATTCTGGCCAACCTGTCCATTGTTCCTGTGAGACGTGGCTACTGGGGGAACAAGATTGGCAAGCCTCACACAGTGCCCTGCAAGGTCACCGGGCGATGTGGATCGGTTCTAGTGTGCCTGATCCCAGCTCCTAGAGGTACTGGCATTGTCTCAGCTCCTGTGCCTAAGAAACTCCTGATGATGGCTGGAATTGATGACTGCTATACTTCTGCAAGAGGCTGTACTGCCACTCTGGGCAACTTTGCTAAAGCTACTTTTGATGCCATCTCCAAAACATACAGCTCTCTAACCCCAGACCTGTGGAAGAAGACTGTGTTCACTAAGCCTCTCTATCAGGAATTCACCGACCATCTTGTGAAGACTCACACTAGAGCGTCTGTCCAGAGGACCGAGGCAGCTGCTGTGGCAACCACACAGATGCTTTTTATAAACAAATAAATTGAACTATGCCTGCTAAAAAAAAGACTAGTGAATATTGATGCAAAATTTTTAAATAAAATACTAGCAGGGAGATCACAGCAATATATCACAAAGATTTCACACTATGACTATTTCGGATTTATACAAGGAACATAGGGCTGGTTCAATATTAGGAAAACTATAACCATAATTGACCATATCAACAACAAAAAAACAACAAACATATCATAGATTCAGAAAAAGCTTAAAATATAACATTCTTTCAACTATGATGTGCTGACTTTATAAAATGCATATTTCTATCTAGTTCTTTCCACTGCTAACCTTGCCAGGAGGCCATTCTAAGCCTGTCTATTTCTCCCCCACCCAGTCCTTCTATAAATGTTTTTCAAGAGCATTCTCTTCTCTAGCTGGAAGGTGGATCAGCACAAAGATTTGTTAAGCATGTGTATGTTTGTAGTTTGTCAAAATAATGGATGCTTCCCGGAGCAACTGAAGATTCTGTGGAGACAGATGGAAAAGGAGGCTTAATACATATAATACTAAAAGGGATAGGCAATTCAGGAATAACACACTGCTTTTTTTGTGCACAGAGGAAAGCAGAATGTCCCTCCACAGAGTTATCACTACCTTCAGGCAATTTGAATGCTTACTTTGTATATCCTTTTTCAGCACCTTATCTAAAGATGATAATAATAACAAACTTGCATTACCTGCAGTATCTTACCTGATTCTCAAAACAATCCTTCAAGGAAAGTGCTATAATTATTATTGTCCCCATTTTACACATACATGGTCACATGGCTAATAAAATTTCAAAGGCAGAATTTGAAACCAGATCCCTCTGGAACTCAAATTCACCATGCTTGCCTCTACAACATAGTCTGACTATTCTGGTAGGTTCCCAAATAGTCTTGCCATATTTAATTTATCTCTCATATATCCAAACAATCGTCAATTCTTGTTTTTACCTTCACAGTATTTCTTGTGTCTGTCCTTTCTCTCTAACTAATTACATGGCTATCATCCTGGTTCAGGACCTTATCTCCCCCCAACCAGACTATTTCAAGAGCCTTCAAACTGGTCCCCCTGCTTATAGCATTTCCTCTCTTTAATCAATTCTCACAACTGAAAATCTTTCTAAAACACAAATCTGACCACATCACTTTACTACTCAATAAACTTCAGTGGATACCTCATGCCTCTAGGGTCAAAAATACAAATTCTGCTGCCTGTCAATTAAAGCTCTTCACCGCAAGGTTCCAACCTACCATTCCAGCCTTATTTTATACTTATGCTTTAGACATATTTGCTCTTCCTCACATAGGACACCCTTAAATTGGAATGAACTTCCTCACCTCCACTTCTTAGAAAGAGGCAATAAGGTGTAATGGAGAAAGTGCTGGACTTTGAGTTAGAAAGTTGTTGTTCAGTCATTTTTCAGTCATGTCTGACTCTTTGTGACACCCCTTTTAGGGTTTTCTTGACAAAGTGGTTTGCCATTTCCTTCTCCAGCTCATTTTACAGATGAGGAATTGAGGCAAACAGGGTTAATTGACTTGACTAGGGTCACCACAGCTAGTAAGTGTTTGAGGTCATATTTGAACCCAAGTCTTCCTAAATAGAGGCCTTAAACTCTGTTCACTACATCACCTAGCTGCCCTCTGAATTAGAAAGACACAATTTCAAATTGATAAAGTGTTGGACTTTGAGTTGGAAAGACCTGAGTTCAAATCTGTGTGGTCTTGGATAAGTCACTTAAATTTCTTAAGCCTCGGCTTCCTCTTCTATAAAATGTTATAATGGTACTTATCTCAAAGGGTTGTTGTATACATAAAATTTAAAAAAAAAAACTATGTAAAGGGTTTTGTGAACCTTAAAGTACTATATTAATGTTAGTGATCATGATTAGAATTCTTAGTTTCCTATGAAGTTCAGCTCAAGTGTTGTCTCCTACATCAGGCTTTTCATGATTGTCCCAGTAGCCCCAAACCCTTCCAAATTACCATGACATTATTTTGTAAATACTTCCATGTGTACATTGTCTCCTTGAAGAAGCTAGGATTGTTTACAGATTTCTGTCTTTGGACAAAAGCACAAGTGCCTGGCACCCAGTAAGACTGATTGTTTCCTCCTATCCATCCTCATCTCCTTGAGAGACTAATTCTATTTTCTATACCCAGAGTTCTGCTTATATCACTGTTCTGCTGAAAAAAAACCTTCAACAGATCCCTGTTGTCTCCCCAGTATAAAGATAACCTAGTATTTAAGGTCCTTGACAATCTAGCCGCGGCTTACCTTTCTCAGCTCTCTTCACCTTACTCTATTGCTCTTCATGGAAAGTCCACTTTAGTCAGACTGATCTATTTTTGTTCTCCAACCAGGCTAGGTGATTCTCATTGCCTAGAGTACCCTGCTTTAACATCCCCCATTTACCAAATTTTACTATTTTTTATGCTTAGCTCAAAGTCTAAGTAGCCTCAAGAAGCTTCCTTTAGCTCTGTCTCAATGATTTCAGCATTCTTCTTCACTCCAACAACATGAGACTGCATTCAAGAACTGGTATTCAATCTTCATCATTTTAGCCATATGACCCTAGAAAAACCTGGGCCTAAATCTCATTATAAGTAATGTTAGGGTGATCACAGCTGCACTAACTACCAGGGTTATGTTGAGGATCGAATGAAATAATGTCTATGGTGATCATTATAACTAATTGTAAAGAAAATTCTTATTCTTTTTACTTTTGTCAATAATAGCAAATACTTATTATTCATGATGCTGTCTTGCTGTATTTATCATTTATATGAAACATCCTATGAATCTAAGTTCATTGAGATTAAGGACTATATCTTAACCAGTAAAAGAATTTCAGGGTTTGAAGGGCTTCAGAGGCCATTTAATTCAACCCACAGCTGAAGAAGAATCCCCTAACCTCTGTTTAATGAAATCTTCTACAGTTATTCCTTCCACATCATGGGGGTTAGTGGCACTATGCCACCCCCTCCCCATCTGGAAAATCCACCTAAAAGTTTTTGGCCCTTGCTTCATACCAGAGAAAAAGTCTGAATTATTACACTATTTAAAGATAAAATATATTGTTATCATATAATGCAATTCACATGTTTCATGGATTTCTGAGTTTCTAAAGTTTTTTATATGTCATCTGCTGGCCTTCACTTGTCATCTGTGGCTTCCACGAAACTCTAAAAATTCCCTTTTAATTTTTTATTCCCAAACCATGATGGGAGAAGTCGTGATGTGGAAGGGCTAATTGTATATGCAAAGGCATCCCAATCTGTTTTGGGAGTAGTTCTAATCTTTAGGAAATTTTTTTACTTATATCAAGCCTAAATTTGACTATTTTCCACCTCTTCCCCTGGTTGTAGCCACTGGGGACAAGCAGGGTCATTAACTGTGTGACCTTGGACAAATTATTTAACTTTTCTGGGCCTAAGATTCCCCATCTGTAAGATGAAAGGGATGGACTAGTTGACAGCTAAGTTTCCTTCCGGCTCTGAATCTATGATCCTTCACCCAGTCCTCACAGGGCATGATCTCAAGGCCCTTCCCTCACCTGAAAACAGTCCTTTAGAGGGTCTCTAGCTCATTCCATTTTATCCTCAGATTCTTTTCTCTCCTATATAAAAACCGATCCATAAAGACGTGTTGTTGATGATTAATTGATCTAGTTCTGTTAGGAAAAGATTTCTACAGGGCTTTGACTTTTTTCCCTAGCTGTTTTAGGGATATTTTTTTTTCTTTTTTAGAAAATGAAGATCGTTTGTGAAATAGAATATTGCTAACAGACTCAGACCGAAAAAGCTGCATGGCTTTTGTTTGCGCATGAAAATTATGTCCCAGCTCTACCTACTATGATCATCATGTCATTTTCTTGATTTGCTGGAATGAGCCTAAATTCCCAGGAAATTAGCAACCGATGGAGATAGGCACTGTTAACTGCTCAGTACTTGTCAGTCAAATAAAACTGAATGTGTCAAAGCCTAGAGTGGAATGTTTAGTAAAATTCAGAGACTGCTACAATGTTTTAATAATAAGATCTCACATCTCTATGGCATCGTAAAATTTATAAAATCCTCACAACAGCCTTATAAAATAGGTAATGCAAATGTTATTACATCCATCCTACAAATGAGAAAACTGAGGCAGGTAGTAAAGGAGCTTCAAGCTTATCCAATTACTGCTCCTAAGGATACTACTTCTTGGGGAGTATCTCCTAGTCTAGGGGAATTAGAGAAAAGGCAGGCTTATAACATCGGGCAATTTGAGACATTGCAAGAGAAATTTAAAGTTGATTTTAGGATTTTAGTACAGGGGTTCTTGACTTGGGGCGTGGGAATTAAAAAAATACTCTGATAACTATATTTATTATGATTAATTTACTTTGCAAACCTATTTATTTTTTGTGCATTTAAGAGGTTTATTGGCTTCATCAGGTTGGAAATAGGCTTCATGACACACACAAAAAATGGTAATAGCCTCTGCCTTAGAAAAAATGGCTAATGAGGAAATGATCTAATAGGGGTGATTTAGAACATTTGTCAGTTACAGAATTCCAAAACTGCAAGAATTTACAGATGATCAGCTCTAAAAAAAAAATTAGTTAAATCAATTAGAGGCCCTAGATGGGGATCACCCTTTATTCCTTTTCATTTGGATAAAGTGAGGAGTTCTTCTCACCTGACTCTAGTGATTAATTATCTTAAAGGCAGAGACATTCTTAACCTGGGGTCTATGAACTTTAAAAATAATTTCAGTATAATTGGTTTCCTTTGTAACCCTAAGTATTTCATGTTATGCCTTTAAATACATTATTCTGAGAAAGATTTCATCATTTTCACCAGACTGAAAATGAAGTACGTGACTCAAAAAGATTATTAACCCTGCAGTATGACTAGATCCTGGATGAAGGTGAACAAGGGATGGGGTGAAATTTTTAAAAAGAAATGAAGGTGATGGACTGAATTTGTGCCCCTTCCCTATGGGCCCTCCCCCTTTCCCCATAATTGCATCCAGATCTTTAAATAGAATCCATCTCCACTCTCCATGCCCACCATGATATTGGACCTTCAGAGACCCTGAAGTTCATGAAATGCACCAGCATGTTACATGGGGAGAGCACTCTCTCCAGTAAGGTACTTCAGATATGGCTTTTATAACTGGGGATGGAGAAGAAGATAATTGATGGTCTGCTTATAGGAGTAATAGTAAAATTATATGAGAACACGTGACCTAAAGTGGTCAGGGTCTTTTGCTCCATCTGAGTAGAGCATTTGGAAGGCACAAAGGGGTGACTAGATCAAATGACCGTTGGCTTCTGGAGTGGTAAACTCCCTGAAGAGACAACTCATTAAACTATGTTTGAGAAACAGTTGCTTTCATGCTATTAAGCACTAGCTGTTATTGATTCAGTGATTGCAGGTCATTTTAATGTCCTTTGTCCAAAATTATCCATTCTGAGTTGGGATGTATACTACACATACATGTATACTATACCCAGAAAACTGGAACACAAGAAGTTCCAAAATTTTTTTAGTCTTCTCCTCACCCCTTTATTTTCTACTATTGCTTATTTTTTGACTATCTCCCCTCTGAAGGTGGTTTCCTTGGAGGCTGACTCTCAAAGCATCTTGGCTTCTTCCTACACTGGACAATTGACAGCTCACCAAGCCTAGGTCTCAAGTGACTTGGGGGTGAATAGATGGATGCTGAGAATTTCAGTTTTAGTGGAGTATTTGAACAGCACCTCCAACAAATATATACACAGTATCATGTATTGTCCTGTCCTGGCCTGCCCTGCTCTCTCTCTTTTCTGAGCTGGCACCAGCAGTTCAAAGTTCTGCCTCCCTGCTGCTATGGGATCAGCTACCCTAGCATCAGCAGTTCTGAGTTTTGTGGCACTGGTGGGATGGTGATCTGATGAAGCACTGGCTGTCTGTTGTGGCTTTTGTTCTTGAAGGGCTGTTGCACGGCCATCTGACTTGGGGCAAATCTCCATGTACTATAGCTAGATCTCCACAGCCTTGAAAAGCAGGGGGCACTCAACGTGAGGATGAATTTTGTTGTAAGTCTGTGTCCCTTCCTTGGGTCTACTAGTGCATCCTCACTGCAGGTAGCATGGGAGGTGGTAGAGAGGTGTTAAGCAAGCTTAGAAAGTCAGTGAGCATAACTTCATTATTTTTTTCATCTTTTTTGGATTCTTGGATGTCCTAGACCAGGGAGATAGCTGAAGTTACTTTATCTTTGACACATAATTTCCATTTTGGAAAGGTTTGAGAAGTCATAGAGATCAAAGAAAATATCTAGTCCTCAATCTTGTTGCCCACATGACCCAGGAGTCTATCTCTGTTGGTCTTTAAAATGTCTTTTATTTTATATTTCTAAATTTCCATCTATATCTTGTCCTTTTTCCCTCCAATAGAGCCATCTTTTAAAACAAATATTAAAAAGGAAAAGGAAACATTTAGCAAAACTTTTCAGTTTATTTTAAAAAATCTGACATTATAGGCAATGACCCATACCCTTGGACTCCCTGCAAAGGAGTAGGGGAGGGTAACAGAATGTGTTCTCATATCTTTAATTTGGAGCTAAGCACCCACTAAGTGCCAGGCTCTGTGCTAAGCACATAAGCACTGAAGATACTAATAAAAACAAGACAGTCTCTGATCTCTAGGAGCTCACAGTCTAATAGGACAGACAACATGCAAACAAGTCATACATAGAGTATATTGTACAAACAAGTCATACATAGAATATATTGTAAAATATCAACAAAGGGAAGCCACTAGATTTAAGGGAGAAGGAGTGAGCAAAAACCTTCTGTAGAAGGTGGGATTTTGGCTAGGACTTGAAGGTGGCTAGGGAAACCAGGAGGTGGAGATGAGGAAGAAGGACATTCCAGGCATGGGGGAAAGCCAGTGAAAATTTCCAGAGTTGAGAGATGGAGTATCTTATGTGAGGATCATCAAGGGACCCAGTGAATGAACACAAAGTATGGTGGAAAGGGAGAATGAGAAAAGACTAGAAGAAGAGTGAAGGTTACAAAGAGCTTTTGAATGCCAAATGTGAGTTTCTATTTGGTCCTAGAGGTGATAGGGAGCCTTTGGAGTTTATTGAGTAGGAGGTGATATGGTCAGACCTACACTTAGGGAAAATAATTTTGGCAACTGAGTGTAAGATAGGATGGAGTGGGGAGAAGCAGGGAGAACAACTAGTTGGCTACTGTAATAGCCCAGGAGTGAGGTGATGAGGGCTGGCACCAGAGTGGCAGAAGTGTAAGTAGAGAGAAAGGAGTGGGTGCTAGAAATGTTTCAAAGGTAAAAAAAAGTGGTCATGGCAACAAATTGGATGTGGGGGGTGGGGAGAGAGAATGAGGAGAGATGATGAGTTAGATTTTTGAGCCTTGGGGACTGGGAGGATAATGGTAGCCTCAATAAGAAGTTAGGAAGAGGGGCTCTTTTGGGGTGTGGGAGGTAATGAGTTCAATTTCAGATATTAAGTTCAAGATATCCAATAAGCAGTTGGCAATGAGAGACTGGAGGTCAGCAGAGAGGTTAGAGCTGGATAAGTACATTTTAGAATCATTGGTATAGAGAGTATAAGTGAATGCCTGGAAGGTGATGATACCACCAAGTAAAATAGTATACTTACTATCATGATCCCCACTGCCTAAAGGCTAGGTATGTCACATTACACACACACACACACACACACACACACACACACACACACACACACCCGGTTCTCTGTTCTCTGGCATCCACTGCTTGGAAGACCAGGTAGCTTACAGCCAGTTTGGAGAATCTAGGCTCTCTGCCAATGGCTCCAGCCCCAACAGATGTTGTTCTCTCTACTGTGGGGGATGGGTCCCTTGAATTCCAGTTCTATTAGGCACTGCCAGATTATCTTTTACACAGAAGTTCAGAAAATGTAATCACAAATGTACAAGTTTACTCCTCCAACACCTAGGAGACATAATACTCCCCCCTCTTTTTCCCTCTCCTTTCACTTTAGTCTCTGGGGAGGGGAAGAATATTAGGTTCACAGCTTAGCTCATTTCCTAGACAGTACAATCCCAGCTCCAAGGTCAAAAGCCTCCTCAGGCTGGAGTCCTTGACATCCTGGCTTCTCCAGGCTTCCATGCCATGTTGGTTTTCCACACCACCCACCAGCAATCCTGGCTTCAAAGGCACTGTCGCTCAATCTCCCGCTATTGTGAGGATCACCGCTGGCATCTGAAGCTGAAAACAAATAACACGGGGCAGAAATAAACATTTTCAGACATATTTCTCTGAGCTGGAGAGAGAGAAGGAGAGAGTCTCTGAGGTGGAGAGAGAGACAGAGACAGAAACAGAGAGACAGACAGAGAGACAGCAACAGAGAGACACACAGAGAGAAACACACAGAGACAGAGAGATATACAGAGAGAGAGGGAGGAGAAAGAAGAAAGCCCTTCCTTTTTCACTTATTGAGTTCATGATACCTACGCTGGGTGCAGTGTGACAAGAGTTACTGAAAAGAGCATAGCACAAAAGTGGATAGAGGGAAAGAGGACAACCAGAATCAGGCATGCGCAGACCAGCCTGGGTTACAGTACTTTACAGGAAAAAGATAAGAAGGCCCAGAACAGAGTCCTGCAGAGATAACCACAATTAGTGAGCATGACCTGGACGAAGATCCAACGAAAGAGACAGAGAAAGAGTGGCTAGAGGTCAAGAGGATAACCAGGAGGAAGTGGTGTCCAAAAACCTAGAGAGAAGACAATATCAAGGAAAAGGTGATCAATAGTGTCAAAGGCTGTGGAGAGGTCAAGGAGAATGAGGATTGAGAAAAAACATCATTGGATTTGGCAATTAAGAGACTGTTCATTACTTTAGAGAAAATAGTTTTGATTTGTTGATGAAGTTGGAAACTAGATTGTAGAGAGGTAACAAATTGAGAGAAAGGGAAGTGAAGCCATCTATTTTAGAAAGCCTTTGCAAGGACTTCGGCCACAAAAGGAAAGAAAGATATGGGACAATATCTATCAGGGATAGATAGATGAATTTAGCATTTTTTGAGGAAAGGGGGAACATAGTCATTTTTGTAGGCAGTAGAGAAGCAGTCAGTTGAAAGAAAGAGATTGTAGATAAGTGAGAGAGTATGGATGATAGAGAGGGCAACCTGCTGGAGATGACAGGAGGGAAAGGGCTCAGGTGCAAGTAGAGAGGTTGACTTTAGCAAGGAGAAAGGCTACTTTTCATGAGAGAGAGAAGTGAAGAAGGAGATAGTGGCAGAAGGCACTGAGAGATACAAAATGTGGAGGAGGGCAGAAGAGGAAGCCTCAGTGTTTTCAGTGAAATGTGAAACAAAGTTCTCACTTGAGAGGGGGAAGGGAGGGGAAGCCAAGAGACATTTGAGGGGGGTTGAAAAGGTTTGGAAGAGGCACAGCAGTGAGTGGGGTACTGAATTAATTCAGGAGATGTAAAAAAGGTTTGCTTTGCATAAAAGCCTAGTCGAGGTCATAAAACGTGAGTTTATAGAAAACCTAGTCAACATGGTTTCATGATTTTCTCTAGCTTTGTTCAACAGCATGCATATAAGTGCAAAGATAGTGGATGTGATGGGGTGCTTGGGTGCCTGTGTTTGGACTCCAGTTCCAAAATCACATCTCTCCCTAGTCTCAATACATTGTCCCTAGCAGGTTCTCTCTAGTCAAACAGGACAGCATGCCCTAGCCAAACACTTATATCTCTTCCTGATACAGTGGCCAGCTATATCTATAGAATTTATTAGATTAAACCAGCTGTGTACATTCTGTACTGACTGTATACTGGGTCATAATGATATTTACTACTCACTGACCTATCATATGGATGCTAGACCTAGACATATGCATACTTCCTTACATTTATTTTGTCTAACAAGACATTGATGGAAGCAGGTTGGGTATTTCCCAGTCAGCCCTGACCATTAGTTGACTTAGTGATATTTCAGGCCTAAAACCACACTTCCATGTAGCAGCCCCCCCCCCCCACCTTGGTCTATTTCCTAGTGAACTCTGGGTAAGATATCTGCACAGTACATACAAAAAGTGCATGTTCCTCTAATAACTTACCACTCCTTAAGCACTCTCTATTCCTACCTAATTAACATATTTGGCACATGTTTTACTAAGGTTTAACCCATATAAACTTTACCTGTAGCCCTGTAAGGTTGCAGGTTCCTTAAGAACTCTTACCCTCTGTAAGGCATAATAAATCTTTGCCACTTTGTCTTAAAGTATGCTTGAGATCGTGAATTGGTTCCAGATGGCCCCAACCCTCTCTGGTACTCTGGTCCTTGAGGGGTGACCCCCCTCAATGACCCTGTCTGGGAACTCCAGTCTTGGGGTTCTTGGACTTTGTCTCAACCTCAAAAGATGGAGGAAGTGATCCAAGGCTGAGACTTAGAAAGGCAAAATCAATGAAAAGATGTGGGGCAGGGCAAGGGACTCAAGAGGAGAGTGTAGAGTTGAACTAGTTCACCAGGGGATCAAAATGAAGAAAGTATCTAGTTCAAGGATGATGGCCTAAAGATTTCGGGATTGGGGGTCAGGGTATGAATAAAGAAGACGATTTAAGTGGTGATGCAGAGGAAAAGGTGGAATGACAACAGATTTTTATCAGGTAAGTGAATTTCAGAGTTCATGAACATAGAAATGATACATTTGTGCAAGATCAATAGTATGACACTCTTAGTGTGTGGCTGAGATAGGGTGGAAGAGTATGTTACATGAAATGAGTAAGTGGAAGAACTGTGAGTTTAGGTTGTTTAAGATAGTATAAATATGTATGTTTAAGTCCCTTAGTATGAGAGAAGAAGGAGGAGAGAAAGACTGTGAGCTAGGCACTGAATGCTCTGAATAATTTTTTATTGCCGTGTGATGTTTGTTCTTTATATATCTGTTGTTATAATCATTATATATATCCTTTTCTTGGCTCTGTTTACTTCATTCTGCATCAGTTCAAGTAAGTAAGTCTTTCCATGCTTCTCTGTATTCGAACTCCTATGGCACAATAATATTCTATTGCATTCATGTATCACAATTTATTTAACCTCTCCCCCACCAGTTGTATAGTATTTATTTCCCACTCCTAAAAAAGGAGAATAAATATTCTGGTGTATATGGAGCCTTTCTTTTGGTCAAGGACTTCTTTAGGTTATATGCCCAGCAAAGAAGTCTCTATGTGTGTATGTGCATAATACACATATGTGTATATATATATATATATATATATATATATATATATATATATATATATATATATATATATACAAATATTAGTGGGCTGAGACCTGGAGAGAAAAGAATTGGACTATTAATGGTTCTCCAGTTTGGGTAAGGATTAATGGAAGGATTTTCCTGATGCTTCTCTCAGGAAACAGTCGTTTGTAAGGCATATGGGGGTAGATCATACTGTCTCTGCAAAGCTCATTGCTAAATTTTCGTATGAGAATTTACACCTAAGAAATTGGCAAATGCTATAAATCATGGCTTGAATTGTTGTTTTGTTGAATTAATCTTAACAAAGTAATAGTTAATTAACAAAGTAAAAGTTAATAAAACAAATCGAACTTAAAAGTGTATCATGAATGCATGGCAGAGGCAGCTATTTCTTAAATATTTATCAACATACAAATGGTGATCAGAGACATTATACACAGTCTGCCAAAGTGAATAAACAGGTTAATGCTCTCACAAGAATCCACAAGAACTCGTAAGAACAATTAAGGATTAGTTCTATGTTCAATCTAGATAAGAGAGCTGTGATGCTATGTTGCAGCGGGTTTGGGACCATGTAATCTCTTTAACTAAGGGTGATGTGCACAATGATTTTCATTCCAGTCTGAGCATCCACCATGGAAATATCAGTATATATAAACCCATGGTTCTTGACCTGCCTCTCATTAGCAAATTGGTTGTATTAACCCTCTTCTTCCACCATAGAGAAAGAGGTTTGCCTTTGCTGAAGTATTTATGAGTACTTACATATCCTAAATACATATTTAGCATGTGGAGATGCAGTACCAATTAAGTCTGTTACTGCAGAAGACCTTTCAGAGCACATCCTTCTTCTTTGTGAGCCATCTTATATTACCTCTAATCAGGGTATTTATTTTATTGCAAAGAAGATTTAAAATTGGGCCCACTACCCTTTTCTCCCTTCCCCTCCACTCCTGCCCCTCTCCCTGCCCTTCCCTCCTCCTCCCCTTCCCCTTCCTTCCCCATCCTTCCCTTTATCCTTTCTCCTTCCTCCCTTCCCCGGCCTAGACGATGCCGTGGTGGAGACAGCCAAGGAGGCCACGGAGCCGGGCTGAGGAGGACTTCACGGGGCTGTGCCAAGACATGTTCTCCAAAATGGCCACATACCTGATGGGCAAGCTGACAGCTACCAGTGAAGACTATAAACTTCTGGAAAATATGAACAAACTGACTAGCTTGAAGTATCTAGAAATGAAAGATATTGCAGTAAACATAAGTAGAAACCTAAAGGACTTAAACCAGAAATATGCACCACTTCAGCCTTATCTGGATCAGATCACCCTAAAGTGGAGGAGCAAGCAGCAGCTCTTGAGCAGGCAGCTTACAAAGTGGACACATATTCAAAGATATTCTAGAAGCAAAGTACAAGAAGTTTAGAGAGGCGATGAAGGAATTCTTTAGCAAAAAGACTTTTAACTACAAGAATGTTTTATAAGAGCTGAAATAAGTAGGATGGAACTTATCACTATGCTTCAATTCCTAAAAAGAAGTGGTGCTGCTGATCCAAGGAGAATCCCAGCCCCCACCTCTGGTTGGATGTGTAACTCTGGCCACCCCCCATACTTTCTTAAACCTGTACCCCCTGGAACCTCATCTTATCGCGTGCTTCGTTGCGTGCCCTGGATCAAGGCTCAGAAATCAGAATCAACCCCGTCTAGAGCAGACACAGATGAGAGGCTCTCATCTCCCTGTCTCCTCCCTTCCTCCCTCTCCCCTGGGCCCCCCACCCCCACTCCCTTCACAACCTGTTTTTGATCTTAAATAATAAATGCCAATGTATGAAAAAAATAAAATTGGGCTCACTTGTACAATATTTGCTAGATTTTCCATCTTCTATACCATTCCAAGGCAGTTAGTATTATGGAACAATAGAATGTACTTTAAAACAATACTTTATCATCACGCCCCTGATTAGCAAGTGTTGGGTGTCCTCTCTCAAAAAGGAGACAAATTTGTGCCTTCAATAAATTGATACTAACTCAAGAAGGGGGAAGGAAGACCCTGCACTCTGGTGACTTCTTAGATACACTATTCAGGAAGACTTGCCTGACCAGGTTGAATTACTTTTGGATATAATCCTCTCTGGTGCTTCCTCATTTCATCCTCTTGGTGAGATTACCCAGGCCTTGAGTTTTTACTTCCATCCAAGAATCCATACAACCTAGAGAATTGATCCAGTTTCCCCTTAATTTCCAAATATACTTTTCCTAATGATAGTTCAATTAGCTCCTTCTCATTAGGAATTTCAAAATGAAGAGTTCAAATTGTTTGAAGAGTTTTGATTTTTAATATTAAAAGGGATAATTATACTTTTATGATGATGATGAGTAGGAGTTTTCTTGGAGGAAAGGGAATTCTTTGCTCACTTTGATTGTGATTTTAAATTCCTCAATGAGAGAGAAGTCTCTGCATCCAGCTTCTATGGAAAAAGGGGGTAGTACTTAAATAGAAGTCAAAATTTGCTGTAATTCTCCTGATACTGCTCCTAGATATGGAGAAGTTTAAAGGATCAGACAATGGATCAATGAATGGATGGTGGTAGACGCCAAGTCCTACAATCAACTTAGACCCTGGCATTTGAGAGGGCTTTAATCTCTTAGCTATTTCAATTCAGGATTTCCATACTGGTGACTGGGACAAGTGACAACACTAGACATTTAATTATCATGTGTTTTATCCCAGATTATTTTTATGACCTTCCCCTAATATTACTTCCTTCTTCTTTTAACATGATTATATTGTTTTATCTTCTTATTTTTAAAATGGGTTTTAAGGTTGTCCCCTAGTTATTAGGTACTGGGGGAAGACTGTTTTTATGGATGCAAAAAGTCTTCCACAAAATTTTCGTTACTTTTTCACCAACGGGTGGCATGTAGGGAGCAGGGAGGGGCTTGGGAAAGGTCGACAGGCTTTTGTAGCTGTTTTGGCAGGTGCTATTCCCTTGCCCTGTCCCTTAACTCAGCTCTAAGCTTTCCATACCTGGTGATTTAACTGATAAAAAGATTAGCTTGGGGGAAAAGAAAGGCTGTCAGAGGTATTTCTTTTAACTTTGAGAAAGTTTTTTTTTTTCTTTGAGTTCATGATCTTATGGCTCAGGAAGAGGAGTTGTAAATTATATCTTTTTTTACCCTTGGATTGTGTGCTTTTTGTGTTTAATAAAAACAAAGGCTTTAAAATGGTTTTTATGATTCACAAGTACCAATTTCCATAAGAAAAAAGTTGAACCTGATGGCCTAAGACAAATTTTATTAATTAAATTTATTGATTAATTAAATTAAAGCTACGTAAGAATAGGACTTGTTTGGCTTGTCTAATGAATTTCTCCCTTCTGACTACATCAGAGAGGTATTCATACTTTTTAAAGGGAAGAAGATATTCAAACCTTCTTCACACACTAAAACCTCATCATCCTTTCTGAGTATGATGGGGGTAAAGGGGAGTTCTTGGAATGTTTTGTGTGTTGCGGTAGTCCATCAAGGAAATATTAGGTGCCTTATGTGTTGGAGAGATGCAGAGAAAAAAAATGTGTCTGTATTTCCAGTTAGATAGTCCTATGTGTTATACAGTTTCCTGGAGAAACTTTGGTTACCCTATAAGCAGGAGTCTGGAGAAATTTGTACTCATAAGAGTTTGATTTTTCTCCTAAATGGTGAGGGAGTGGCTTCCAATAAACCTCAAGTCCCTAATACCTATGTGTAGAGGCACTTTTATCCTGGAAGCTCTTTTAGGTGCAGGCCTTTATTTTGAGAGAGAAGGCTTGATTTTTTTCCCCTTTTTATTTTTTGAAATTGTTTTTGAATTAGGGAAGGCCTGTGGATGTTAGTGCAGACCTCGTGAGATAAGGCTAGTTTCAAGATTGTTTGTGAAAATATTGGATTGACCATGGCAAAAAGCCCTACCCCCTACTAATTTGTTAGATCGGCAAATATTTAATTGGGGGTAGAGTATAAGGGAGGGGGATGCCTGCACCACACCCAGATGAGTTTTCTGCGTGGGTGCCTCATAACTATCGTATTTTTCCCATGAACATGATGTGTATTAATGAGAGAGTGCTTCTAAGGACTATGGGGAAGATCAGAAAATGTTGTATAGCTAGTGTTTTAACTCTCCTATCTTAATACCCGTGCAAAGAGCTAATTGTGTCTGCTGGCTGACCGTTAATGAGACATATATCCACAGAGCTCATAAGTCACGATTTTAAGAATGGGAACCATGGGGTAATATGAAGAATCTGAAACTAGTTATAACACAGTGAGTGTTACGCAAACCCGCGAGTGCCGAGTTAAAAGGTAGTAATGGTAACTACATATACATTCATCTTCAGCCTTAGATTGCTCCAGCCCCAACCCTCTGAAAGTTGAAATTTTATTTTCTGACAAGAACCGGTTCAGATACAATTTTGTCCATGAAATCTTCACCTACTACCTTCCTGCTACCACCATTTCTCTGCTTCTACATGCCAGAAATTATTATTCTTATTAGAACCATTTATACCATTATTTAGACATTTCCTAGGTGGTACAGTGTCAAGAAAACTGATCTTCCTGAGGTCAAATTTGTCCTCAGACACTTACTAGCTGCGTGACCCTGGGCAAATCACTTAACTCTGTTTGTCTCTGTTAAATGAGCTGGAGAAAGAAACGGCAAACTACTTCAGTGTCTTTGCCAAGAAAGCTCCAAATGGAGTCATGAAGAGTTGGACGTGGCCGAAATAACTGAACAAAAACCACGCTTATCTCTTTTAACTGGTACTACGGTTATTTTTCTATGTGTCTTATATACTCTACTACATACAGGCAGTGGGTTGTAAACATTTTTGTATCCTTAGTGGGTAATGCATTTGGTTCATAGACATTTAATAAATATTTTATAGCAATATGTGGTCTCAGAAAGATGATGGAAAACTCTAATATTCCGTGTGCTAATATCAGAGCTATAACAAGTATGAGGCAACCAAGGCTTCACCTTTGTTCGCCTGTAACACTTTGTGGAGCATTCTTCCTTCCTGTTCCAATATTCCACACTGTGCCATCCTCAACTGGCCCTTCATGCCTGTTCCCTTGTCATGCTCTGGGCCACCTCTCTACCAAGGGTCCCATAACCATCATATCCCTCTTATTGGGTCCACTTTCCATAATGATGAATCAGCACAATTACATCTGCCTCAAGTTCGTTGTACTCACTGAGCCACTGAACCTATGAGTACTTGCCAAACAACAGCCACTGAGTTAGTACCATATACAAGTGAACGGCAATTTGCTAAAAACAATAGCATTAAGAATCATTAGCTGTCATGAATACGCTATACTCAAATCCTATGAAAAAAATGGCTTGGTTAATAAAAATAGAGAATTTCTATAGGGAAATAAATGTCTGGACTCAAAAGAAATAATAACAATATATGAAAAGAATGTTTCACAAATGGATATCTGGAAATGAAAGAAAGTAGAAGAAAATGACAGTGAATAACAAAAACCACTAATATCATTCACCTCAAAGTTAAAGAACGATTTCCAGGGTAAGGGTCTTTATATTTGATATCCATGTCACTCACTAAAAAAAAAGTAAGTGAAGGAAAAATAATACATACATGGAGATATGCATAGATACATACATGCATGCATTCATGGATACCTTTATACATTATAGGCAGCTAGGTGGCTCAGTGGATGAATGCTAAACTTGGAATCAGGAAACCTGAATTCAAATCTAACCTCAGCTACTTACTAGCTGAGTGACTCTGAATATGTCTCTTAACCTCTATTTGTCCTGCCTTCCTAATCTGTAAAATGGGATAATAATAGCACCTACATCACAAGTTTGTTATGAGGATCAAATGAGATAATGTATATGAAGCCTTTTGCAAACCTTAAAGGGGTATATAAATGCTAGCATCATTATTAACATCAAGCTAGAAGAAATGACAAAAGAGAGATATTTAGAGATACTTCGTAATACTTCATAAATTGAAGCAAAGTGGTATGAGCAGAATCAGGAAAACACTTTAGAAGATAATTACATTCCAAAGAAAAACCACTTTAAAAGATTTAAGAACTCTTATCAATGCAATTACCAATCACTGGCTGAACAGGAAGCATGCCACACACCACTTAGTAAATAGTCTATAGTCTATAGATGCAGTAAGAGAAACACATATTCAGACTTAGTCAATATGTGAATTTAGTTTTGCTTGCCTATGCTTATTTATCACAAGTAGGGCTTTTATAAGAATGAGGAGGGTTTTAAGGGGGAGCGTGTGGGTTGCGAGAGTAATAAAAAATAAGTGAACCTCAGCAAAACTTTTAAAAATATGAAAAGTAGGACAAAAAGGAGTCTAGGAGTGGGCACAGAATGTCATGATAAATTATATGTATGCATATATACACATATACATATGTGTATATATGTATATATATGTACATATATATATATACATATATAGAAAGAGATGTAGATGTAGATATACATATGAGGGTGAAGCTAGAATAAACCGACTGATGGCCCTACCCCACTTAGCTCTGATCAGGTGAGAACATCTCTCAACCGAATCAATCTTCCGAACAAACCCTGGAAACCTCTGCTGAATCAATCGATCAAACACATTTCAATTAGGTACAACAGGAAATTAGTTAAGCTTGGTGGAGACATTTGATAATGTCCTATAGAACTTGTATAAAATGAGCAAACTAGTTTGGATTAGATGGGTTAAGCATATGGCAGCTTAGTGTTAGGAACCTCCAGATAAGACCCTGAGGGAAAAAATATTAAAGTACTGAGGGGGAGGAGAAGAGCTGTAACTTTGGCCTCAGTTTCTCCCCTTCCTTGTAGACCAGAGGGAAGGAGAAGCATGAGAGTGAAAACAAATACTTCTTAATTGGAAAAAGAAAATAAAAGAATTAAACTGTCAACTTTAAATAGTCAACAATTAATTGTCAAGTAATCATCAGTTTTGGAGATTGGTAGAATTTTTGGACTTTCTGTCAGTGTCATAGACCTACAGCATCCATGGAACAACTGACACAGTGTCTATATTAAAAGGACAAAACAGATGTACTAAGAGAAGGCAGCTTCAAACTTCTACAAGAGCTCAAACAGAAGAGCCAAACCATGCCTAAGGGCAACTTCATGGGTACCTATCAAAGATTAGACAAGGACCTCCAATCATCTATAAGACCAGTGAGTCACCCCTTTGACACATGGGATCCTACTTTTTCCTGTACTCTAGGTACTGTTGGGAATGTATATCACAGACTCTTGGGGGAAATGCTGATACCAACTGTTCTTATTATTCTGATTTAATAAATACACTTTCCTAAAAGTTAAATCTGACTAATTAGTTTGTATCAATGGATAATCATAGGGAAAAGCATACCAATTGGGGACTGTAAATTATAGCATTAGAAAGACATCATAAATCCTTTAGGATTACTCCTAGAAGAACCCTGTAGAAAAATGTAGCAGCTACCCTCCAGTGCAAGTGAGAGTTGGGAGATTACTTCCAGAGAATATATACATACATACACACACATCTCTACACATATACATGTATGTATATATTATATATATTTTAACTGATTAATTTTACTTTATTTTAAAATATCTGACACATAGGCTTGGTTATACAATGGTAAGTACATAGTAGGTATGTAACTAGACCCTACTAGCCTACAAATCCATGTGTGTAAGCTAATTAGATTTAATTTTTTTCTTTTGGTCTTTTTAATTCTTTTGTTTGATTTTTTCAATTAGGAAGCATTCATTTTCTTTCTCACTCTTCTCCCTTCCCTGTTGAATTATAAACAAAGCCCGTGTAACAAATATGAAAGGCAAAGCAAAGCAAATTCCCATATTGTCCATGCCTGAAAAAATAGGTCTCATTCTGCATTTTGAGTCCATCATTTCTCTGTGAGTCTTGGTTGGCCATCATACTGATCAGAATCTTTCAAAGTTGTTTGTCTTGACAATGACGTTGCTGTATAAATTGTTCTCCTAAACATCTATAATGGAGATTCATGGTTACACTTACAATCCTCTTTCTCTGTTCCTCTCTATATATTGAAATATTGATGTTTGTAAAGTTCATAATAAAAAAATTTAAAAACTAAAAAGAAAAGTCAAAAAAAACCCCAGAATCAAGTCCATATGCATGCATGAAAAATTATGCCTTGGCTTTGGACTCTCCAGTGGCTTTATCCAAACCATAAATTCACACACTTATCAATAGTGATCCTAAATATTACTATATAACATTATCTGTTCAAAGCCCCCTTCCAATTCTGAGTCAACTTCAATGACACCCATTGTGTACACTGAAGCACACCAGCACTTGAGGAAAGTTCTGCAAGTGTTGGCTATGCCTAGGGAGATCACTTCTCATTTCCTACAGCAATTTAAAGCTCTGAGGAGCAAACTCTTATTTACTTCTCAAGAATATCTACTCTAGTCCAGACATCTTCATTTGGAGGCCCTGGCATGCCTATGTTTAATAGCTGCTCCAATGGGACTTTGACTAAGCCAGAGGCTTCAAGATGAGGGAGAAACCCCTGCAATCAGGCAAGCCAACAATTGTTTTTCCCCTCAGGCTTCCCTAGGGATGGTCTAGCACTAAGCTCCAATGCTGACTAATGGAAGGTGGGTTGGAAATGAAACCAAGGCTTGGGGAAATGTAATTATTTGTACAAATTGGCTGAATTGAGTATAATGGTCTCAGAAAATATCCATGGTTGTGGTTTTCTGTATTCATTACACATCTCCACATTTTATTCCAGCAGTGTTTGGAGCTTGTGTGTGGGGGAGGAGCAAGGATTCTACATTCAAAGGAGAAAACAAATGAGTTTGAAGGGGAAGATATGAAACAAAGGAAGGAAGAAAGGAAAGGAAAGGAAGGAAGGAAGGAAGGAAGGAAGGAAGGAAGGAAGGAAGGAAGGAAGGAAGGAAGGAAGGAAGGAAGGAAGGAAGAAGGTGTATTTATCATTTATCGATTATCTACCATGTAATAGGCACTGTGCTAAATGCTTTACAAATATTATCTCCTTCAGGGTGTTGAATGAGATGCCCGTGAGGGAAAAAAGGTTATCAAATACAGGTCCTCTATACTCCCAGACTCAGTAAGAGATGTTTATGCAAATATTTGCTCCCTCAGCACAAGACACACCTTCTGAACATATCAGCACCTCTAATACCTGAGTTAATATCCTAGCTTTGAGACTTAGAGTAAATCAATTAGCCTCTCCTGGCCTCTGATTCCTCTGTTAAATGACGGGGTGGAACTATATTATTTCTAAGGCTTCCAAGTGGTTGAAAGATTATGAGGGGTGATAGATTCCTGATAAGATGAAAGGAGTGATGAAGAATTAGAGGAACAGATTCTAAGAAGGAGAGCACGCTCACCAGTTACAGAAAGACTATCAGAGTTCAACAAGGGCTCTGGAGATATTGATTCACAAAAGGAAGAAGCTGACAGTCGGTATATACAATTGTTAAAGTGAGGTCTGACCATGTTATCTCTGCTCAGTGAGCTCCAGTAGCTCTTGATGACATCCAGGATCCAATTAAACATCCTCCTCAGCATTTAAAACTCTTCAAAACCTAATCCCTTATTACTTTTCCATGCTTCTTACACTTTTCTGCTCTCCATACAATCTATGATTCAGCCACCTTGGCATACTTGCAGTTCCTCAGATATGACAATACATCTATCATCTTCACGCCTTTGTGGTTGTATCCCATGCTTGCAATGCTCTGCCTGCCTCTTCACCTCAGCCCCTTAGTTTCTCTGGCTTTCTTCAATAATCAGCTCCCATTCCACTTTCAGCTTTTTGAATTTCCCCAAACTGGTAATGCCTTTCCCTTTCAGATTACTTTCCATCAACTATGTATATATTATACACACCCAGTTATTTGTGTATTGATTGATTGATTTTCTTTCCTTATTAGAATGGGAGCTACTCGAGGGTAGAGAAATATTTCTAGCTCTCTTTGTATCTTTAGCCCTTAATATAGTACCTGGCACATAGCAAGAGCTTATAAATCCTTATTGACTGATTAAACCTTACAGGATCCTGAATTAGCCTTTCCTTGTCACTCACATATGTTTACAATGGGTATATCTCTGTCTAAACAATTTCCAGTTCTACCAAGACAACTCCTGAATATTATAGATATGTTTCTAACCTCTAGAAGGATAAAAACTCACTCATCAACAGGAATATACCTTGGACTTTGTAATCTAAGCAACAGCTCCCATACTAGACTATTCAACTCACCACATCCCTTCTGTACCATATGCTTAGAGGATTGTGACAGCATCAAACCATGCTCTTTATAGACCAGTCTGATCTTTATATAGCCTGTTTCATTGCTGGAAAAACTGTTCCCTGTCTCAGACAATGGAGGTTCCTAGGAAAAAACCTTTTACCTTGTGCTATCATGAAAAGGAAGATATTAACTAGGATGACTTAAAACATATTTACAGCAAATCCCTTTTGCAGCTGCCAACCCCCTGGTAATCACGGAACTCCTTCTAGAAGGCATAATCCAGTGTATTTCCATCTCTAGGTTCACTAGGCATGAGAACTTTCTACTGCTGGTTGCTGTTAACCTGACATGTTCTAACCAATCCTTCTTCCATATTACAGAACACTTCCCATTTTACAGATGAGGAAACTGGGGCAAACAGGGTTAAGTGACTTGCTCAGGATCACACAGCTGGTAAATGTCTGAGGCCGGATTTGAACTCAGGTCTTCCAGATTCCAGGAGCCATGCTCTATCCACTTTGCTACCTAGCTTCCCTGTTATTGCAGCTAATTATTCTGATATTCAATCAAAGATTAGCTAGGAGGAAGGCCAGTCAAATAGCTCGGTAGATAAGCAGGAGTCAGGAAAACCCGAATTCAAATCTTTTCTCAAATATGGTATGAAATTGGTAAAATCATTTAATCTGACTCAGTTCCTTCTTCCATAAAATTAGGGATAATAAGAGCACCTATCTACAAGGTTATGGTGAACATCCAAGAAAATAACAAATGTAATTTACTTTGCAAACCTTTAAGATCTATATAATTATTGGCTATTACTATTAGCAACTAGATAAAGCAGTCATCCTTAACATTTTTTTGTGTCACAGTGGCAATATCATTAAGCCTATGGACTCTTCGGCATAGTGTTTTTACTTGTGTAAAATAAAATACATATGATTACAAAGAAAACCAAATAAATATATCGAAATACAGTGATCAAAATGTTTCTCTTAAAAACAAATACAAGGACTTCGGGTTAAGAATTCTTTGCTCTAGAGGCTGGTCCCCTGCAGATCCCTGATCTCATCTTTTATGCGAATGAATCATGACTCAGGAACTTTGAAGGCAAGCTGACTGCTGGATATTCTGTCTACCCTCAGTATCTTGTAGAAGCATTTTTGTTCCCTTATTCAGGCTCTGTCCAAATTGCTATTTTGTGCTTACTTGTGTGTGCATTTTTGACAAAGATCAAAGTATAACTTTTTATATTGGAAATAAATGACTGGTATTTGTGATTTTAGTTATATCTGGAAACAGAGAAGTTTCCTTACTTCCTGTCTTTGAGGATGATGATTATGGTGGTGGTGGTAGTGGTGGTGATAATGATGATGATGGTGATGAAGGCACCAAAATGTATCTACAGTACAACTATAAGGTTTACAAAGCACTTTGCATATGCTATATCCTTTGTTCGTCATCACAACTTACATTAGTAATGTTTGCTATGCTAAGGTGTTGTTATTACATACTATCCTGTGTTCATTTGCCATAGCAATTTTGCCATAGAGAGGTAACCCCTTCTGATGAGGTTCCTGGAGAAAAAGACCTCCAAAGCCATTCTGTTAGGGAGGTGGTCTTTCCTGGCTCTCCGGCTTCTAGTTACGTTTTTGTCTATACATCAACAGATCATTCTCCTTCTGATCAGTTTTTTTTCCTACCTCACCCACCTGCAAAATTAGACAACAGAAAATGAAAAGGATGACCACCTTCATACAGTCTATTAAATATGTAATGAATCTCTCTGGTGCTTCCAGAAGGCTCTTTCCACCTGCAAAGGAGTTTATTCCACTCTTCTGCCTGTAGTTCACATGAGAACAGAGAAGATGGTTGCTATAGTACAAGAATATTGGCTTATCCTAAATTTTTCTCCTTGGCACATCAGTATTAAAGCTTCTGTCTACTCTGTTTGGCTACCAGGTTAAAACGACCCTTGCTCTACCTCCATTATCATCATCATCATCATCATCATCACCACCACCACCACTTAGCATTTCTACAGCCCTTTAAGGTCTGCAGAGTGCTTTGCAAACATTATCTCATTGGATCTTCACAACAACCCTGGGATGCAAGAACTATTTTTATCTCCATTTACAGATAAAGAAACTGAAGGAAACAGGTTAAATGACTTGCCCAGTGTCACACATCTTATAAGGTTTTGATGTCAAATTTGAACTCAGATCTTCCTGCCTCCAAGTACAGTATTATATCCATCATGCCACCAAACTGCCTTGGAGACTCTTTGCCAACTGGCAAATCAATTTCAGTGACCTATAATAGGTGTTCTTAAGAATAGTTTCTATAGTCATTGGCTCATAGTCAGTGGGATGGAAGCGTGTCCATGTGTTCATACAGACTCCATCATGATCACTAAAAAACTTTCGAAGGAATTCAATCCCTGATTTGGATTGCTACTGACTTTAGACAGTCACAAGTCATATATTCAGGGATATATGTATATACAGCACTAAACATATAACAACAACTGCCCCACAGTGATAATCCACTGTCCAGTGGAGCTGTAGAATGCAAAAATTGTGATATAAAAATACTCAGCCTAAATTTTGTGTGGAAGCCAGCCTCAAGTGGACTGATGTTCTTTTTAATCACAGTTATGAAACTTAGAAACGCTGTGAACCAAAAATATGGCCTAAGACCCCATGAAATTCTCATGGCACATTCTATGCTTCAGGTTCTTAACTTAGGGAAACATGAATTTAAAAAATTTGATAGATAGATATAGATAACTGTATTTTAATGTAATTGGTTTCCTTCATAATCCTATGCATGTATTTTAAAATATTATTTTAAAAAGGAGCTCATTGCCTTACCCAGACTGCCAGCATGATAAAATGAAGGAGAAGAATCTGTGCTCATTGAGAATGACAGCTTGGCCTCCAATTACCTTATACCATACAGACCTCCAACTGACAGAGAAGACTATGCCAAATTACCATAATGGGATATTAAAATGTATTAGTTCTATTAATCCAAAGTTATCAAAAGTTCTGTCCAGACTGCCTGATACTTGCTGTCAGTTTCCACCTAGAAGACTGTGCCAATATTAAGTCTCATGGAAAAATGCCCTAGGCCTGCTGTAAGGGTCCCTTTCACATCCTGCCAGTCACTAACACAGCTATTCACTGACAGGGCCAACAGAGGTGGATCTGTACATCACACTGCCAAATAATTCACTCACCCTTGGAACTGGACACTTCAGCCTCTTGTCTTCCATGACTGTGCCCAACTGAGACCAAGGGACAAGGCCCACAGGGGTGACAGGCCCGCAAGCTTCCCCCATGTTTTACCCTGCACTCTTGGCTCTGATAGTAGGATTTGAGTCTATAGTAAAAGAAAGCAAGATACTTGTTTATCTACTTCTGCCTGTACTGTCAATGCTCATTATGGTATTATAAAGGACTACTAGACTATACTCCAGACTACAATGCATTCCTGTCCAGCTTTTGTGTTCTCTATTTAATTTAACAACACAAGACCCAGCCTTAGGCAATATTTTCTCTTTCTGTTCTATTTTATATTTTATCACCTGGACAATAATTACATGTTTGTGGGATGGATTATCAACTCTTGAAAACAGGGACTTTCTTTTACCTTTCTTTGTATTCTCAGCACTTAGTACAGTGCTGGGTACATAATAAGCACTTAATAAATGTTTATTGATTGACTATTGACATTATTTTGGACCTGACCCAGTAATGTGCCTCAACAACCAACCAACCCTCACATCTTTCCGAGTGTGCACAAATGTTTGCCCACTATGAAGATTAGTTCCCGTTGATTGTGATCCTGGCCGTTCATCTATTCCTAACAGTAGCAAGTTTCAGCTTTCAGTAGTTTTTTTAGTCACATCCAACTCTTTGTGACCCCTTTAGAATTTTCTTGGCAAAGATACTGCAGTGGTTTGCCATTTCCTTCTCCAGCTCATCTTACAGATGAGGAAACTGAGGCTAGTTGGATTAACTGACTTGCTCAGGGTCACACATCTAGTAAGTGGCTGAGACTACATTTGTACTCATGAAGATGAGTCTTCCTAACTCCTGGCCCTGCACTGTAGCCATTGTACCACCTAGCTGCCCCTGAAGCAAACTTCTGATTTTATGGCAGTAATTTTTAAGTTCCCATTCTGAGGCCTTAAATGGTTCATTCAACACCCCTTAGCTTACTCAGGAAATTGTATTCAAGTTGGGTGTGATGAAACCAAGGTATAAGTAAGGTGTATAAGTACAGTTCTGACTTACTTCATATGCTGCCATCATACCAGTGACCTTCCTTTCTTCCATAAGAATTTTCTTCCTACCAGAGAGTTGGGTAGACTTCGGTCATCCCTACCACAGACTACTCCATGCTAGTTGAGATTTATATCACTTTCTATCTTTCTCTTCCCCAGAAACCTCTTCTTCATTTATCTGTTGACAAAGAATCTTCATTAGTTTTGTATATTGAGAACATATAAGTATTTTCTGTGACTTGTACAGTGGACTATGTCATTGTTTAGTTTTCCAATCAAGAAGCCTTTAATTCTTTTCCCCTTGTAACATTTTGATAAACCAACCCCCCTCCCTGCCAATGCTGTAAGATAACATACTATGTTGTCATTGAACTGGAAAGGTCCAGTCTCAACCTCTTTACATCCCTAGAAATTATTGCTAATTTTTCTGCTTGATCCCTGCAAGCATTCCAGACTCAGATTTCATGATTTTTGTGATGTTTCATTGCTCACATCGTTCGGAACAGATGAGAGTCAACAACTCTATTAATTTGGATGAAATAGAGAATCAGCAGGCCTTACCATCTACCCTGCCTCTATACCCCAGAGACCCTAGCATTGCCGACTGACTATCTTATGGAACCTAAGGACCCCTGGGCCTTGCCATTATCATTACATTCATAGTACTTGTAGCTCAACTCTCTTTTGTGTGTCATCTCCTCCAAGCAGAGTGTCAGCAACTTGAGAGTAGACGATGTCTCAATTTTTCTACTTGTATTTCTAAAGCTTAAAACAATACTTGGCGCATAGGAAATACTTAATAAGTGTTTTTACATTCATTCATTTATTCTCCCCACTTTTCAGGGAAGAATTTATACCCTAATAAATCTAGCCTAATACAACTGCATTCACCAGTGGGGATGTGTCAAGACTAACCTTGACACTCTCCTGGATCTTCTGGTTTCCCTACACTGCCTGGCAATTGAACATATGAGCTGGACCCTGCCTGTTCCCTGGATTTTCTTTGATTTAAAAGCATCTCCTTCTGGGTACACAGCCTCATTCAACTGTTAACCTCTATGCTAATTGCTGTCTTTGTCTTTTTCCTTGTCTTATAGGACTCCAAGAATTTCATTTGGCTCCCAGTGCTGGTGACATTACATGTATGCTCTGCTGACCCTATTTGCTTTCTTTACATTTGTCGAGGTATTAGAGAAGGACATAATTGAGTGAAAGTACAGAAGCTTCAAAAGGGAAGTGTAGGAGGCCCTAAGAGGGGAACTCTGTATCACTCTTCTATTGACTTGAATCAGCATTCATTTTTGACCACCAAAAAGGCAGTTATGGACACTTCTTGGAATCTGGGTTTGCCCCACTCTATGCCAGAGAAAAACAGTTTGCCCTGCTCCACTTCTAGGAGCAACCACAAAGAGAAATAAGTTGCATTGCTCTATTTATAGGCTAACTGAGAACAAAAACACATTATTTTCCTTAGAGTATAAATGTCCACTTTAGGCTTAGTTTGAGGTCAAAGTAGAGATTCGTCCTTTACCCTTCCCAGTTCCTTCATAGCTATATGTTCCTGAATAAAGCTTTGTCTAACCTGAAACCAAATTAATTAGTTGTGATTCTTGCCAAGACTTCCTGTATAGCTCTATGATATATCTGCCAAGTCTTTATCCACTCTGTGCTTGAAGACCTCAAGAGATGAAGAACTTGCAAATTATTAATTCAGCCTGTCAGTCGGGAAGAGCTGAGAGCTAAGTATAAGTGCCGCCTGCCTCTTTCTCTCTCTTTCTCTCTCTCTCTCTCTCTCTCTCTCTCTCTCTCTCTCTCTCTCTCTC
>CM053622.1:81905605-81927335 GCA_028646595.1 Phalanger gymnotis
ACCCCTCCCTCTCCGGGCTCTTTCCCCTCCCTTCTCTCCACCACTTTCCCCTCACTTGGAGTCCCATTCCTCTAGTTCGCCCCCTCATCGTGACCGCAGGCTGCATTGTCCTGCTGCGAGCGGGGTTCTCTCTGACTATAGGGATTTCCCTCTTTCTCTCTCCCTTCTTCCCTCCCTCTCTCTTTTTTTTCCTTTCAACCTACCTCCCCTTCCAACTTTGAAACTCCCTCCCTCCACGCCCCCTTTTGTTGTTTTGTTTTTGTAAAGATTCCAGCTTCCTCTCGGGACACCTGGGCAGGGGGCTGCCTGGTGCTGCTGGGCTTGCTCCTGGGTTTCCTGGGCAGGTGACCTCCGAGGTGGGAGGCGGGGATTCTCTGGGGCTGCTAGAGTCCCTGCCTCACTCCCTCTGGTCTTGAGAAGGATGCTGGGCAGCTGTCTGCGCTTGTCCCCTGCCAGGTAAGAAGGCTCATTCTGGGTCTCCATCAAGACGAACTGGGAGTTGCTGAAAGTAATATCAGCTCATATATTTGGGGATTTGCCCCCTAGGCATAAAGATGTAGGATAAGATGTTTGGGTGTCTTTGGAACTCGTGTAGTTTATTTTGGGGGGGGATGGGTATTTGGGGGAAGCAACAGGGAATTTGTTTACAAGTCTTAAAATATTCTATTTAGCTCTCTTAAAAGATAGGGCCCTGGGATTCTCTGGAGTTACCTGGCCTCTGAATAGAGGGGAAGCTAGACACTACCAGTAAAAAAATGACATTCTTTGAGTTGTATTTAATTTACCTTTAAAGTGTTGATAATAGTGACTTCATGAGCCACCCAATGTAAAATGAGAGGATGGATGTGAAGTGCTTTGTAATTGTAAGGGGCTCCAAATGCCAGCTGTTCTCTTATTCTTCCCTCTCTTTCCATCTTTAATTACTTCCATACTTCAAAAGGTCTGTTGGGACTGTTGCATTTTTGTCTTTGTAGCCCTCCTGCATAGTGGGTAGAAAACTGACCTCAAACTCAGGAAGACCTAGGTTCATTTGTGGCCTTCGACAAAAACTGACTGACTGATTCTGGGCAAATCCCTTTACCTTTCAGTAGGTGCTGACCTGCATTGGTAGGGTGAGTTTCTACTCTGGGAGCTCTTTATGCTCCTGAAATCACAGGTCCAGGCTAGGTTCTCCTCTCCCTCCCCCAATTCTCACTACCTGGCATATATAAGTTCTTTATAAAAGCTGGTTTATTGACCTGTGATTTTCCTCTTCCCTTCAACCATGCAAGTTACAACAGAGCTTCCATACTTTAGTATTCATGGCTAAAAAAATGTCATGCCCTATTGACCTCCCTTTGAGTAGGGAATGAAACTCACATAGCTAGGCTGGTCCTCTTTGGGCAGACATTTAGTCCACCACTGGGTACATGCCCAAAACTCTCCACCTTCATAGGACTTTATGGAATTTGTGCTTTTTTGGTCTAGCTTAGGAGAATCCAGATCACAAGGGGCAAATCACTAGGACTTTCCTGGGAATCAGTATTGGTACTTGATGATAGTAATGCGCCTGTTGGATTGTAGCTGTTTTGCAGGTCTGTATAGTCTGAGATTGAGATGACAGTTACTCGGAAAATGAGCTATCTCTGGAGTTTGGACAGCAGCTTTTCAAATGTCAGTGCGTATTTTGGGGGTTGCCACTTTTAAAGTTGATAACTGAGATCACTGAGGTTCAGAGAAGTATCAGAGTATTTATTGGACTCTCTTTAATAACAATATGGCAACTTAAATGTATATATATATCACTTTTCTACTTACAAAGCACTTTTCTGTACACAAGTACATTGGATCCTCACAACCCTTCAAGGGAAGCTGGACAAATAGTATTTCATAGTTTTAGAAACCGAAGGCTTAGAGAGTTTCAGTGATTTACCCAGGGTTCCATGAGCACGAAGTGGTTGAGACAAGTGGAATTCTTCTGATGTCAAGTCCAGGGAACTCTGATGTCAAGTCCAGGGAACTCTCCAATATGGATACAGGAAAAACAGTACATTATATATATAGACTGTCTTCAGATTAGGATTTATTGTACTTCATTAATTTGGGTTCGTATTCTCGGTCTGAATTTAGTGTCCTTGATTAATTCAGAAGGGCTCATGACACTTCACATAATAGATCTTAGAATTTCAAAGCTAAGATGGGAGTTCTATAAATCATCTCATGCAAACCTCTCAATTTTACAAACAGGGAAACTGAGGTCCAGAGAGTTGAAAAAGTTTGACCAAAGATCCATGCGAAACTAATGGCAGAGCCAGGTCTAGAACCAGGTGTCCTGGTACCTAGTCTAAGGGCTTTTCGTTCATACCATGCTATCTCTACCTTTAGAAAAAATAAACATTTTTCTTCTCTGCCTTAGTGTAGGTTTTGTTGAGATACAAAACTCAACTTGCTTTTTTTCCCAGCTTCAAAACACCAACAGCTTTCTTCCTCTTCCGGTAGATAGTTTAGGGATAACACAGCCAATTGGCTTAATAGGCAGTCCTTTGGAATGATAAGTTGTTTTGTTTATCATTATGAATTCTGTCTCTTCCTTTTCAGAGCTTCATTATCCCATCGACACCTCCTAGAACACTGTCCCCTACAACTGGCTCTTCTAGTGGCTGCTTCATTCTGGCATCACATCTACCTGATGTGGATTTTTATTTTCAAACATCAGGAACCAAAAAGTTTCTTACACAGAGAATTCTGGAAAGCTAGACTGTTTCTTAAGCTGTCACTTGTTAGTGTTACCTTGTTTCAAGCCATATAAAATGAATGTTAAGAACCTTAGGATGTAAAACTGTGTTTGAGCTGGAAGATACTTGAGAACACTGAATATTAGTGTTAGATGGCACTTAGACTGTAGAATCTTAGAACATAGATAATTTAGAACTAGAAGGTGATAAAATTCTTGAATATAGCCTATTAGAGTTGGAAGGAATTGTACAACATAGAACATCAGAAGTCAAACAGAACTTTGAGATCTTCTACTCCAGTCCTGTCATTTTATAGATTAGGAAAGTGAGGTCTATGGTATTTAAGTAACTTTCTAGAGCTGGGACTAGATCCCAGCTGCTTGACTCCTTGTCCTTGTATACTTCCACAGGGACATCTTGTATCCCTATTGACTGACTAAATTTGTCATTCCATTCTAGCTCTTGGTTTCTGGGCGGTGGCTACTCTCAAATCTGTGGCATCTTTGAGGACGTGGCCAAACCCAAGAATAGAGAGCTTTGGCGAAAATATTGGAGTCTTACCAGCTTAGATTCTTGATCTGCCTCACGGTGGCAGGCTTCTCAAATGGATTCAGGCCTGCCAGCTTTTGATGCTCAAGATTAGAACAGTTCAAAGTGATACTTTTCCCAGAAGTCAAACTCCCTTTAATATATGCTTCCCCCTCACCCCTCCTCAAATGCTTTCTAATTATGTCTTCCTGAAAGAAAGGTTAAATTTGTCTTTTGATAGTGATTATTAGTTTTGTTTTTCTCTACTCTTAAGACATTTTTTTATTGTCCTGGTTTATTATCCTGTTTTCCCTGCTTTTATTACATTTTTGGTTGTTTTAGTATTGGGGGAAATGAGCAATTTTATTTAAGTAGACTCCTGTACGGAGGCCCAGTACTGCTGTCTGTTGATGCAGGTGGAGATTGACTTTTAGTAGATAAGGGGCAGCAACACTGTTGAGCTTGAATCTAAGCCAGGAATAGTGCTTTGATTAGTACTATTTGACTAGTGCTATTGGTTGGCAGAATCATACATGACAAGTTAGAACTAGAAGGATATCAGAATATACAGGGTGTTCCTAAAGTCTGGACACATAGGCAAAAGTACATATTTTCAAGAAATGAATGAAATTTTCAACATTTTATTTAATTGGAATATTAACAAATAGTATCTTCAATATGATTTCCATCATTTGTGATGCAAAAGTTGATATGCTTGGCAAGATTCTCATGAACTCGATGTAATAACTCCACATTTCCTATGTGACCAGACTTTAGGAAAACCCTGTACAATTTTAGGATATATACTCTAGACTTTTAGAATTGGAAGGACTTTAAAGTATAGAGTGTTAGAATATAGGATGTTTGAGCTAGAGGGGCCTTGAAGGGATTATTATCTTTTGTTGTTGTTGAGTCCTTTCCGTCATATCTTTGTGATCCCCTTTGGGGCCTTCTTGGCAAAGACACTTAAGTGGTTTGCCCTTATCTTCTCCAGTTCCTTTTACAGATGAGGAAACTGAGGCAAACAGGGTTAAATGACTTTCCCAGGGTTACATAGCTAGGAAGTGTCTGAGGCAGCATTTGAATTCATTTCTTTCTGACTCCAGGTCCAGTGCTGTATCTACTGTGCCATCTAGCTGCCCTTATCTTAACCGATCACTTATTTATAAAGTGAAGGTACATTGTGCTTCAATTCTTAAACAATGGTTATTGTTACCTTTGCTACATAACTGGATCATAGATCTGGAGCTGGAAAGGACCTCAGAGGACATCTATTCTAAATCTCTCTTTTTCATATGAGGAAACTGATGAGGAGGGAAATTAAGTTACTTCCCCTGACATTCCTCTGGATGAATTTAATTTTTTTAAAATTTTTTTTCTCAAAGTACTTTTACTTTGCATATCTCATTTTATCAGAAAGGCAGCCTTATGAGGGAATAGGACGGGTTACCATCATCTCCACTATTTTATAGATTAAGGCCTCAAATGTTTGGTCTGGAGAAAAGGAGGCAAGGAGATGAGGAATGATAGCTGTTGTCAGGTACTTAAAAGGCTGTCTCATGAAGGAGAGGTAAGAACTATTCTGTTTAACTCTAGAAGGTAAACCTATGGGCACTGGGTAGAAACTGCAAAGAGAGACACTTTTGGGTTTGATAGAAAATCTTCCTAATTAGAGCTATCTAAGAGAGCAGTCTATCTAAATCTGTCTAAGTCTAAGTCTATCTAAGAGTCTATCCAAGAGAAGCAGGGCTTCTCAGGGAGGTATTAGGTCTTTCCTCATTGGAGGTCTCCAAGAAGAGGCAGAATGGCTGCTTCGAAGGTATATTATAGTAATAGTTGGCACGTATATCCTGCTTTAAGGTTCACAAGATATAAGACTGAGGCTAAGAGAGATTCGGTGACTTGCTTGGAGCCACATACTACATGTGTCCATTCTGGTGAGCAGTACAAGCTGAGATAAAAGTCACTGGACTTGAAAAACTCCACTTAGCCTAGTATGTTGGATGGGTTATTAATGCTAAAATGTGGAAATCACAGAGGATATTGGTGGGGGTACAGGATGTGGGAAGGCTATGAGCCAGGAATTGAAGTCATTAGCAAAAGTAATATTTTATGGAAATTTTCATATAATTACAATATAATTGCTCATACTTATATAGTGCTTTAAAGTAAAATTTTATTCCTGTATATGTGTCTTTATATTAGACATACTACATTAGGCTTTGAAATCAGGGTCTATGATTTTTATCTTTATGTTCCCATCATGATGCACAATAATTTGCATACTGTCAATGCTTAATAAGTGTTTGTTGTTATGAATTTATTATATTATGAGTATTGGAAAGGAGTGGTGTATGTCTGGAATACCTTCCCTTACCCTCTTTACCTGATGAATTTCAAGCTATTCTTTTCATCTCAAATGTTGCCTCTTCCTTCTGGAAGGGACCTCAGTGGTCATCAATCCCAAATCTCTCATTTTTTGTATAAGGAAACTTCTCCGATTTTTTCTGGTCAGTAACTATCTTTTCCCTCAGATCTCAAATAGTACTTTGTTTTGCAATGTTCTAAAATTCTTAGCTTGTGTATTCTTGACATCTTTTCCTGGGAAAATCCTAGGATATATTATTAAAGAGATGATTAGCAAACAACTAGAAAAGGATGCAGTGATTACAAAAACTTACTGTAGCTTCAAAAAGAAAAGGTCCTATCAGATTAATTTCATTACCTTTTTTATGGACAATATTTCTAAGCTAGTAGATGAGAGGAATACAGCAGATATAGTTTACCTAAATAGCTTTATGTAAGGGAAAACAAAAACAAAACAAAAAACCTTTCTAAAAATTCAAGCTATATAAAAGCCCAGTTGGCTTTCCGAAGGGAGTGGTGGGCTTCCCCTCATTGGAGATCTTTAATAAGCAGAGACTGGATGACCCATTTTTAAGTATATCATAATGGATTCCTTTCATGCATTGTTTGAATAAGATGGCTGATGAGATTCCACTCTCAAATTTTGTGACTCTGATTTTATTAAGCATTGTGTTTATCTTTGTGTGTTTTTGTTCTTCCAGGACAATAAGATCTATGTCTATCTTCTTTGATCTCCGAAGGAATAAACTTCTTGAGAGCAGGGACTATTTTAAAAAGAATCTTTGCATTTCCAGGACCTAGTACAATTCCTGTCCAATCGTTTAATAAGTGCTTGCTGATTAATAATGCTTTTTTAGGATAGTGATCCATATGAAGTAATTTCTTAATAAATGAATAGTGTTGGGATTCCAAAATGAGAGGTTATGGAAATGTGTCATTCCGACAGTGGTTTGGAATCTTCAGTGTGGGCTAAGAAGCCAACACATTGACTTCACCACACAGAATCATGGCAGCATGAAGGGGCCTTTAAGAGGTGATTTGAGCCACCCACTATTCAGGATCCTTCCTTTTTCATGTTGTTGTCATTTGTCCTTCATTCTCAAAGAGGACCATGGCATCAGGGAGGTGATGCTGTGACTTGCAAGTGAATTGGATTTAAGTGAGGGAGTGCTGTGCAAAGTCACCAGCCTCACTTTCTCCCCAAGAGCCTTCTGGGTCCAGTGGCAAGATATAGATCAGGATGACTGGGGATGGCCCTAGATGCAGTGGGAGACCTTGGCCTTTTTAAACTAAGATCTTTCCCAGGTCTTACTTTGACTGAGACAATATCCATTCATGAAGGAAAGAGCAACATCCTTTCTATTCTGAAATACTTCTAGGGAAGGAGAAGACACAATCTCCCTTATTTCAAGCAGAAAGGGCACTGATCCAGGAGGCCCAGCCTTGTGATTCCATCTATATGGCCTTGACTCCATCTCCTAATCTCTTTGGTCCAGAGGTTCTACCTCTGTAAAATAAGGAGAGTAGGATTTAGTAATGGATTAAAACAAAATGCTTCATTTCCTTCAAGACACTTCTCAAGTTATGCCTTTCAATAAAACATTTCTCTATCCCCATTGCTGCTAGTAGTTCTTCTACCCTCATTACTCTTATACATTTTGAATATGCCTATATATGTACATATTCCCTCTTCCCCCCTCTGCAGTAGAATGCAAGGACCTTGAGAACTGGGACTATTTTATTTTTCTCTTTTATCTGTCGACTGGTCCCAGCATAATGTCTGACACGTAGTAGGCTTTGAAGAAATGTTTGTTGATTGACAGAAATCAGTTCTACTAGTTCAAACTGAATGGCCAGTTGATGAGATTGTTATAGATTAGAGTCATGTTTGGGGCAGGGATTGGGTTGGATGACCTCTGAGGTCTTGTCTGACTCTTGAGACTATAATTCTGTGGTCATTAGGCCTTCAAAATGTCTTAGAAGAAGGTTTAATGATCTATAGAATACTCTGACTGTGCAACTTGCCATACCTTCTACTCCCCTCTAGTCACTCTGTGATATATGGTGACTTGCTCCTCCTCACTTACAACACTGCATCTCCTGAGTCCATGCAGTTCCACTGTCTGTCCCCCATGGCTAGAATCAGGTATACTGGAGCCACTCCTAGAGAAGTGGTTGTTAAATTTTCAGTGTGAGCACTTAACGCCTTAGAAAATGGCAAAATGCTACAAATCAGGGTGAGAATAGCTAGGTGGCACAGTGGATAGAGCTCTGGGCGTGAACTCAGGAAGACTCATCTCCCTGGGTTCAAATCTGACTGCAGACACTTACTAGTGGTTTGACCCTGGGCAAGTCACTTAACTCTGCCTTAGTTTCCTTGTTTGTAAAATGATCTGGAAAAGGAAGTGGCAAACCATTCTAGTATCTTTGCCAAGAAAATCCCAAATTGGGTCACGAAGAGTGGAACACAACTGAAAGGATCAACAACGACAAACCAATAAGTCAGGGCTTGATTTATTGTTTTGTTGATTATTAGTAAAATGATGGAGAAAATGTAAATATTGCAGATTAAACTTAAAAGTGTGTTGTGAATATTTAAAGAGCTACTTGTATATTTCCCAGAACATCTTTGCCTGTAACGCTCTCCTCCTCACTGCTGACTCCTTGAAGACTCAGCTAAAATATCGCTTTTTGAAGGAGACCGTTTTCCAGGCCCACTTGCTATTCATACTTACCTTTTCAAATTACCTTCTATTTCCTCTGTACATCTCTTATAGGTATATAGTTATTTGCATGTTCCACTTCCCATTAGAATGTTAACCCCTTGAGAACAGGGATCATTTTTATGTCCTTTTTGTGTATCCTCAGTGTTTAGTACAGTGCCTCTCTTATAAAAAGCTTGTTGATTTACTCTTTCAGACAATGGCATGCTTGTAAATATTTAACAACTGACTTCCAAAAAAAAGGACTGCTTGACACATTTTATATTTTAATCTTCATTATTATCATTTTGCTGTCACTTTCTTAAATTTAGCTAATCAACAAAACAGTCAAGCCTTGATTTGTAGCATTTGCCAATTCTGAGGTGTAAATGTTCACAGTAAAAATTTAACAATAAGCTCTGGCAAGCAGAGCTGGCTCTAATACACTGCTGGCAAGGCCATTAATGCCTTGATCTACCATTTGGCTCTACCAGTCTTCTGTGCTGGTTCTAGTTTCACGTGAAATTAAGGAAACATGTACATGACTGATTTCCTTCAAAAGGTAATATTGATGCTGATTTTGCCAATGATTGGATACCCAAGATAAAGGATATAGGATGACTATGAAGCTGGTTTTTACAGGCACACCAAGCTACTGAGCAGGCAATGACGTAGTTTTCCAGGAGCTGATCTTCAACTTTCTATCAAAGGTAGAGAAATCTCCAGGGTTTAATTTAACCATTTGCAGTTGATGACTGTCAAAGATTGAGAAATCTTCCTCAATAACACCAATGTGGAGGTACAAAAAGGTAGCACAAGATGAGAATTATACTGCTGTCTCTCTTCTTCCCGTGCAGGTCTTAAGATATTTTCCTTTTTGTAAAGTCCTTCAATGTTTAATATATGTTTGGACCTGTGCCTGATTGATAGGCTGCTCCTGGAAGAGTTTCGCTGCTCCTGCCTTTCTCCCAGGTGCCCGTCTGCAGCCTTAACAAGTTTCTTCATGCAGAGCTATAGAGAACCCTGATTGGATCTGTGACATTTTGTTCTGGAAGAGACAGATCCCTGTTGCTTGGACAAAGAAGAAAGTTACATGTCAATCTAAAACTCTTTCCCTCATTTGGGAAGTGCACAATGATGGACTTTTTTTTGAGAGGAGAGGGAAAAAGTAAAACAAACAGAATTTTTCCTTTTCTTCCTTTCCAAGTTAGGATCAATCAGTTCTTTAACAGATATTTTATGGGAACCTCCTAAGTACAGGACCCTGTGCTGTAGGACTCTGGTGTGTGTGTGTGGGGGGGGGCAGAGAAGTAGTGCAAACAAGAAAATTCAGTACTACAAGTCAATTCAATACAACTAAAGTTGTATTAAAATTAATCATCTATTATGGCCTACTATATGCAAGGAACACTGCTGCGCATTTGATATTAAAAAAAAAAGTCAGTGAGTCATTCAAAAAGCCTTTATTGAGTATACCATGTTCTACACATAGCTAAATGCTGAGCATACAAAGGTGAAAACAGTTCCTACCCTCAAGGAGTATTTATACATATGTATACACATATACACATACATATACATATATATACACATGTATGTATATGTATATACATATATGTATACATTTATCTATAAATATATGTATGTGTACATATATGTATATATATTTTCCCCAATAACATGTTAAAATACTTTTTAATTTTTTTTTTTAAGTTTTGAGTTCCAAATTCTATCCCTCCCCTCCCCGCCTCCTTGAGATGGTAAACATGTAGTTTACCATTAAGTAAAACATTTTCATATTAGTCATTTTGTACAAGAAGAAATGAATAAAAGGAAAAGAATGAAAGAAAGTGAAAAATAGCCTTCTTCAGTTTGTATTCAAACAATATCAGTCCTTTCTCTGGAGGTGGATGGTATGCTTCATCATTAATCCTTTAGGATTGTATTGGATCATTGCACTGCTGAGAATACATAAGTCATTCACAGTTCTTTGTCATACAATATTGCTATTACAGGCCCACCAAACTAGTGAGCAGGCAATGACATAGTTTTCCAGGAGGTGATCCCCAACTTTCTATCAAAGGTAGAGAAATCCCCAGGGTTTAATTTAACCATTTGCAGTTGATGACAAAGATTGAGAAATCTTCTTCAATTACACCAATGTGGAGGTCCAAAATGGTGACATGAGATGAGTATTATACTGCTGTCTCTCCTCTTAAATTGTGTACAACATTCTCCTGGTTCTGTTCACTTTACTCTGCATCAGTTCATGTTAATTCTTTCCAGGTTTTTCTGAAATCATCCTGCTTGTCATTTCTCATAGCACAATAATATTCCACCATTCCCCCAATTGATGGGCATCCCATTTCTAATTCCAGCCATCACAAAAAGAGCTGCTATGAGTATTTTTGTGCAAATAGGTCCTTTTCCCCTTTTTTTCTTTTTTATATCTTTGGTATATAAAACGTATTGTTAGATCAAAGGGCATGCACAGGCTTATAGCCTTTAAGGGGTTCCAAATTGTTCTTCAGAATGGTTGGATCAGTTCACATCTCCTCCAACAGTGCATTAGAATCCCAATTTTCTCACATCCCCTCCAACATCCATTATTTTCTCAAGAAGCATATATTCTAAAAGGGAGACAACATGTAAATAACAAAACACATACAAATTAGGATACAGAGTAGATGGAAGGTAATCTCAAAAGGAAACAAATTAGCAGTTGAGGAAGGCAAGAGACCGGAAAATATTTCCTAATAAAGGTTGGATTTGTTCTCTCACCGCCTCTGCCCTCAAGGAGCTCACAGTTTAAAGGGGATAGGGAACAAGATATGCAAACACATAGAAGAATTTAATTAAATGTAAAACACAGCCCCTGGCAAGGATCACTTTTGGCTACTGTGTATGCAGTATGGGGTGAAAGGAATCTGAGGTGAGTAGAAGAGGGTTGGGGGGAGAGAAAAGAAGTCTCAGTGAATGATGTAATAATTGACTTGGGTGTCAAGGAACCAAAGAATATCAAAGTTGGAAAGGACCTCAGAGTCCATCTGGTCCAACGCATACTTGAAAAAAAAATATTCCCCTTACAACATGTCTGACAGGTGACCATCCATCTTTTCATAAAGATTTCTTGTCAGGAGAAACTCCCATCCTCTTGAGGCAACTTACTCTACTTTTGAATAGCTCTCATTGTTAGGAAGTTTTTCCTCATGGCATACATTTTCTCCTAGTGCCAGGGTCTGTGGTACAGGAAAGCTAGTGTGAAGGGAAGGGGAAATCTCTCTAGATGGATTTTCATCACCCCCAGTCCTGGAATTTGGCATTCTCCATCCCCAAGTCCTGGTGGTTGGCAGGAGTGAGGAGGAACAGAAAAGAAGGAAGGGAACGAAAAGTTGGAGTTGCCTCGGCTGTAGTAGAAAGAGTATGGGGAGTCTGGCTTGGGATGCGAGATTTGCCTCTTCCATTGTCACCTTAGACAAGTCTTTCCCTCTCTGAATCTTAGCTTCCTTTCTGGACTATGTTGGGGTTGGGCTATATGGTCTCCTCTAGCCTGAACATTCTGTGATTCTCTGTTCATTACTGATCAAGTGAGGAGTCCTGCTGTCAACCCTCATTCATCCCCCATTGCCTCTGGGAGCAGTGGCTTCAGGAGGAGATGCAGACAGGAGATAGGGACACAGGAGAAAGGAGGTTACTTCTGTCTTCTGTCTTTAATATGTATATATTGTCCTCATCTGTTTTTTTTCAGACCCTTAAATCCATTGAATTCCTGATCATCTCCCCATATTTTCATTATCTTTATCCCAATGTCTCCATCCCAGTTATCCATTTTCTACCCCATAGGGTCTTCATGTTATGGTCCTTCACTGTCACTTGGATCACCTATCTTAGACCAAGAGAGTCACTAATTCTTGGAGAGTTTCCCTCTCCCATTTTACCTCAAAGCTCTCCTTTGGCTTCTCCGCTCTGGGAGAAAGGGGCATGAGTAATAGAGCATGAAGTCTCCTTTCAGGTGCCCCATCTTAGAACTAGAAAGGCATTTTTCCTACAGTACTGGCAGTCTAGGGTTACACTTGAGGCAGATCATGGACTAACCAAGCATTTATAGGCTAACCTGAAAACCAAAGGAACATGATTTTTCTATTGGAAAATGTGTCTCAAGTTCTAAAAAAGGGCTTCTAAATTGAGGGAAATGATTATTAATAACCAATTAATATTGGGAAGATCTGGGGTTTTTTCTCTTTCTATTTCCTCATTCACAGCCCAGTCCTTGTGAAGGACATTGCTGATAGTGATATTGCCCAAATCCCCTGAGTACTTGTTTCTCACCCCACCCAACCAAAGGTCTTACAAAGAAAATCTAATCTAGGTGAATTCTGACCCATTGTATTCTACTCTGGTAGGATTGACTGGATCCCTTTTGTCTAGGTTGGGGTGGTCTAGATGTAGAGATAGTCTCTCTTTGTCCATATGTGACATGATCTGAGTCATGTGCCCAGCCCCTAATTAGAATAGGCCTACTTCTCATTATAAGATTCATTCTCTCCTTGATTTCTGCCTGCCAGGAACACCCAATCTTCCAAGTGTATATAAGCATTGAACAGTCTCCATGATTCATTTTTGTTCCCCAAGAATGCCACTGACCTCTTTTATTAATTATTTGCTAGCTATAATTAATAAAATGCTTGTTAATTACCCTGAAATTCTGTCTCTCAGAGTTTCCATACAACATAGTTGGAAATTGGAGCCATGACCTCTCTGGAAGTTGAGAATCAGGTAAAGCACTTACTATGTACCAGGAACTATGCTGATAATAATTTAACACTGATTTTGGATTTAGTAGATCTGAGTTTGAATTCTGGCTCTGCCACCTACTGTGTGACTCTGAAAATCATTTTGTCTCTTTGTACCTTAGTTTTTTCATCTCTAAAATGGAAATTGTGAGGCTGGTAGTGTTTCAACAATCCGGCTAGCAGCTTCTGTGGGAGTGTAAGATCCACCCACAGCCAGCACCTAGAAAACTGCCAACAGCACAGGTTCTTTTGATCTGCTTAACTAAGGAAAGCAAGGTGAAGGGGTTGACAAGCTTACTTTAATTCAGCATACAAATATCATTCACTTAGTTCAGGGGAAGAGACCAGCACACTGAACTTCAGAGCAAATTACAAACAAAGTACAAACATCAACGGACAGACCCAATACAGATTCATAGTTACCAACATCTAGGTTCAGCCCGGGAGCTCAGAACAAGGGCTGACCCAGAGTCACGCTCACCACCACTGCTTCGGGAATAAACTCCAAGGAAGAGGAGGCCAAGCCCTGGTTTTATATCTTTTTCAGCCTTAGGGGTGAGTCACACATGAGACTCACCCACGTAACCTAAAATCATCACAAAGAGGTAGACTTAAACCCATGTGGTCTAAGAGCCTCTGCTGTCCCAGACATGTAAACTAGGCCCTCCCTGGAGTTAGCCCCACCTTGGGCCCCACCTTAGTTGCTAATCCACACCCACATAGGATTTACACCTAATAGGGGTTTGGGCCTGGGGCTTAGCACCTAGTAAGGCTCAATGAAATACACTGAATTACTCAAACAAAACAAAGGCCATTTTGCTTACCAACACAGGTAGTGCCTTCCTTACAAAACTGTTGTGCATTGCCTTATAGCAATATGGAAATGTCAGCTATTAATCATGCTATTATTAGACTTAGAACAAGCATGAAAAAAAAAACACAGAATCACAACTTAATGGGCAAACAGAGCACATTTCCAGAGCCTTCCCCAGTTCCAAATAAGTTCTTTATGTCTTTAAGTTTGAAATGTCTCATTATGGGAGGAAATTAGTTACAGAGCTCCCTGTTCAAAGCCCAGCCCCTCCATGATGTCTTCCCTGATCACTCACTCTCAAACCCAAAGTGATCACCCTCTCTACCATTTATCACTCCTTTGGAACTTATGTCTTCCCTTGTATGTTTTTTATACTGAGAAATTTTTAAAATTAACTTATTTTAAACTTAAATATATAATAAGAAAAATAAATATAAACTTAAATATTAAAACTTAAATACAATATAGGAAAAGAAAAAAAAGCATTGCCATGTGCACAGCAGAACTTAGCAGAGGATTCAAAATATACAGGAATTTTTTTTCATATATGAATATCTTGATTCACCAAGTCAGCTGGCTCCCTCTGTCTCCGTTCTCCATCTTTCCCCGGAGTCTTCATTTTATCAGCTTTGGAATTCGTCCTTTCTTTCATGATGAAAGTCCTTGATCTTGCCCCCACCCCTGAAAAAAGAGTCACATTTGTCTCTTTCAGTTCCTCATAGAACTTAGACTGAGTGTTCCTTTTGCACTGACATCACTTTCTCAGCATCATAATTCTTTGACTACCTGTGTCTACCCTAATGGGATAAAATGTCTTTGTGTTTAAGGCAATTAAAAGACCATAGAGAGAGAAAATATGCCCAAGGAGAAAGGGTGCAGCTAAAGCTTGATCTCTAAGGTTAATAAGAATGTTATGCAAGGATTGAGTTAAGAAGTTCTTCGAGGTCAATAGTTCCTGTTGGTAAGGTCCAGAAGCAGGAGTGAAAGTCAAGGATTAGAGTCAGGGCAAACCAGACATGTAATCATACAAAAGGAATTTGTAGTATAGTGGTGTAGGTAGTAGAATTCACTTACAGTAGGAGAGTGTATCATTGTACCCATTTTACAGATTGGGCAAGTGAGACCCAGAAAATGAAATGACTTGCCTCAAGTCACAGAGCTAGTAAGAGTAGCGCCAGTACTGGGATCCAAGACTTTTGGACACCAAATGGTGCATCCTTTACGTTATACCATGCTGTCTGCATACATCTGTGAGCCCAGTTAGGCAAATGAACTAACAGAGTTCCAGACAGCTCAATGAATTAGACTCCTGGGAATATCAAGGGTCCAGCTTTGTAACAAGAGGATCTTTAATTGAAGGTATCAATCTGGACCTCATGAGGCATAACTTATCTTGAATAATTCCATAGCTTTGGAATCACCCATCCTTGGCTTTGTTTTATTGTTTAATAATTGGGCCACCTGCTGCAGAATGGAGAAGACATATTTTTTAAAATTTTTTTCAAAGGCTTCTCTAATTATGTGGGTAAGTATTTTTTGTGATGGATCTCTGAAATTAACTTCACTCCGCTGGTGTCTCTGTACCCCCTCTATGCTCTTATCACTATGAGGCTTGGTGATTTTCCCTGTGTATTGGCTATTAAAGTTTTTCTTTGCTTCCTCCAGGAAGTCTTCTCTGATGCCTCCAACTTCCTCTTCTGACTTGATATATACTTTGTTTTATGCTTCCTTAATGTGTTCATACTCTAATGTTGTCCATTACAGTTTTCTGTGTCTTATTCCTCTACTAAACTATAAGCTCTGTGAGGGAAAGGATTGTTTCTTGTCTAAATTACATATCTTCCTCCAGAGGCTAGTATTATGCTCTGGAGATAGAAGGTATTTATTCAAACTTTAACAAATATTCTTTATTATTATTAACAATAAAAAATAACACTCACATAACTTTAAGATGTACAAAGTGCTTCACTTGTTACCCCATTTGATCTTCCTAATTATTTTATGAGGTAGGTGATATTATCTTCATTTTACAGATGAGGAAACTGTGGCAAACAGGTTAAGTGACTTGTCCAGGGTCACACAGCTAGTAAGTGTCTGAGGATTCAGGTCTTCCAGACTCCAAGTCTAGTGCTCTCTAGTCATCTTGACCTATGTCTTGCTGCTAGACTCCCATGATTCTGGAGGAGAGAGTGAGGCTGATGACTTTTCAGGGTGGTGCCTCATTTAAATCTAATTCACTTGTAAGTCAAGACATCACCCTTGTGACAACATTGATCCTTTCTGGGAGTAAAGGAGGGCAAACAACAATACCAACAGCCTATTATGGGAATTGGAAATTCCTGACTTGAGAATGAAGAGACCTGGGGTCTGTGCTCAGTTTGTCCCCTAAATTACTGTGTGACCTTGAGCAAAGGACCAGGGAAAGCATCTTGGTTGGAAATCTGAGGACCTGGCTTCAATAATAATCATAGATACTCACTAATAATAATAGTGCTTTGAAATTTGCAAACCTCTTTACAATAATGACCCTCACAATATCCTTATGAGGCATGTGCTATTATTATCCAAATTTTACAGATGAGGGAAGTTAAGGAACTTCTCTAAGCCCACACAGCTAAACGTTTGAGGTGGAATTTGAACTCGGGTCTAATCTGATTCCAGGTACAGTATATCTGCTGAACCATCTGGCCTCCCCTGAAGCTCTATCAAGTATGATTTTTGTGATTTTCTGTGTCACTTAATGACTCCAGGCTTCAATTTCTTCAACTGTAAAAGAGAAGTTGGAGGTGCCTTCCAGCTTTAAAATTTTTTTTGTTCCAAATTTGTTTTATTCTTTACAGTTCCTCATTCATCTTGATTCAGTCATTAGTGCTGCTTCTGTCTGAAGGAGTATCCTTCCGTAAGTCTTGCCTTGCCTCTAGTAGGCTGACAGAGTACAGTGGAGCATCAGACACAGAGGGCCATGTGACTGAAGACAATGGTGATTTTATAGCACCCCAGGCACTTTACTTCCATGAAATACGAATTTGGACTCTGCACCAGGCACTTCTTGTGTCTCTGTTTTTGCTCCTTGGGAGAGGGGTTCAGGAGGTCTTTTGTGAGAGGGATGTTGGCTCAGGGAGATCTTCACCACCTGAAAAGCCCAGGTTTAAATTGAGGATTCTCCTGTTCCAAGTTCCTAAACTTCTCTGGTTCTCAGGTTCTTTCTTGTAAGACGAAGGGATTAGAAAATGTAACTTTTAACTCCTCCTGCTCTAGACTTTTGCCTTGCTATCAATATGATAGGGAGAGTGATTTTATTTTTTCCCCGTGTTGACAGTTTGATTTTCTGGCCATTCCTGTTCCTGTGTGCTCCTGGGAAGCATTAAGAGTTATTTGTAAAATGAAGCCTACTCTACACCTTACTTGTTGAGACCTTCTTTCTTTCAGTGACTAAAGTACTTACAGAAGCTTAATTTTGGAAGAGATCCCAGAGGCCATCCAGCCATTTATCATGCAAAATCTTTTTATCAGTTACTTACTATGTACCAGGCACCTGGCTAAGCATTGAGCATACAGAAAAAAAGGGATGAAAAAGTTTCTTCCTTGGAGGGAAAGCATCTCAGTTCTTTCCTTTTTAATTTTTTTAAAAGAGATTCGTTGATATATTTTGTTTGTGCATCATCTGTATTTAAAAATATATCTCTCTTCCTTCTCTTTATCAGAAACCTATCATTATCAATCAATCTATTCAATCAGTCAATCTATTAAGAACCTGCTTTGTTCTAGGTATTATGCTAATCACTTCATATTATCAAGGATCTTCCATTCCAACTGGACAGTGAAGAACAAGTATATGTGACCTTGGATAATTTCCTTTCCTTGTCAGCATCTCAGTTTCTTTTTCTGTAAAATGGAGTGATTTGGACTAGGCAGTTTCTACTTACTCAGGATTAACATAATAGATTTCTTGAATTCTTTGAATTTCAGGAGTGTGTGAATTTCACATTTGCCTAATGTGTTTCCTGAATGGGGCAAATGGCAGAGGCTGTGAAGTGAAAACAGTCCAGTTTTTACCTTTCATGATCTACTAAAGCAAGTTTTAAAAAAATCAAAACCACAAATCCTCTCTTCATGTTCTTTTTCTCTGCTTGAATACTTGACAATACAAATTCACTTAATGGTTATTCAGGTGACTCGAAGCATTGTCAGAAAGCTGATACTTCCCTGTAACATAGAGCTATAGCGGCTTGGTTATATCCCCAGGACAATTTTGGAAAATAGATAATGTTGCTTTAATTTAATCCTTCCAGGTGGAATGCCGTTCATACCTTTATTGAGTCGTGAAATGTAGGTACTTCAGAATGTTGAAACACAAATCATAGAATGTTAAACATGGAAAGGGCCTTAGGACAGCACAGAACATAAGAACATTTTTGAAATGAAAACCAAAATCTGGGGCCTAAAGGGAGATAACAAGAAGATATGTACAAGTAACAGGGTATTCTAAAAGACAGTGCAGTATTAAGCTATTTAAAATCTAAAAAATGCACTGATATTTGGGACACTGTGTTTTGTTATATGATATGACCTAGAATGTGATAAAAAGCAAAGAACATGGCTTAACAAATGATATAAGAAATATGATGGAAAAAGAACTTTCAACTAGGGGTTCAGGGAAGTCTTCACTGAGGAGGAAAAAGTTGTGTGGAAGCGGGAGGGGGTGGGATTTGAAGGGAGAAAAGGGTACCAGTAGAAGGAGGTGGTGAGGGAGTGCATTCCAGGCAGATAGGATGGCCTGTAAGTATGGATAAAGGTGGTCAAGATCAGGACAGGAGCAGGGAACGTCTAATAGTCCAATTTGACTGGAATGTAGAGTGGATAAAAGAGAGTAGCATAAAATAAGAGTGTGAGGGGCAGTTTGGAATTACATGGTAAATAGCTTTGAGTACCAGGCTCAGAAATTTTTATTTCAAATTGTAGGCAATGGGAGCCATTGAAGTTTATTAGGAGAGATTAGTCAGACCTGTGTGTTGGGAAGAGTATTTTGGCAGCCAGGTGAAGGACGGATTGGAGTAGAGAGAGAATAAAGGCAGAGAGATTCTTAGAAATGGAGAAGACCTTAGAACATAGGATGCTAAGAAGAGAAGATTCCCTAGAAATGTGGCTTGTCCTATCCCTATCTTGTCCAATTATTTTATCAAGGAGGAAACTGAGAGTCAGAAAAGTGACTTATCTCAAGTCATACAGCTAGCTATGGAGTGTACTGAGACTTAAAACCAAGCTTTTTTTTCCCCATTATTACTCATCTCCTTAAATGATAAATGTTGTTCAGGGGATCCAACTTCACTGAACTTTTTTTGGCAAAAGCTATATGGTAAATAATAAAAATTTTGAACATGATCAGGTCATGATTTATAGGGAAATTATAGTCCCTATTTTGGGGGAGGGGGCAGAGTAGGAGTGAGGAGTGAGGCTACATGGTATTGATATTTCTATATTATGCTCATGAGGAAGGTATTTTGTAGCTCTTACAGCACTGTGCAATTGAGAAGGATTATTATTATTTGTATCATTTCCTGACTTATTTGGAGTCTGGCTCTTTCTTGGAAGTTGGGTATAGTTGAGGGTTGGAGAGACCAGATGAGACACCAGATGGGACTGACTTGGACTCAGGGTGGTATGACCATGTGGCATCAGGGTCCAGGTGTCCCAGGTTAGGATTTTGGTGCATTTATTAAACACAGAAGGTTGAAGAAGAGAGGCTATACAGGAGAAAAGACAGCCATTGTCATGAATTGAAGGGCAAAGCAGATTCAGAAAAATTGTATACACAACTGTAACAATGTAAATGGAAAAAATAAACCCTGAAATTGAATATTGAATTATAACAATAATGACCAAGAAGCTTGGCTCTGGAAATGAGTTGAGAAAATTCAACTTTCTTTCTTTGCAGAAGTCGGGGACTGTGGGTATTGAATATTTCATTGGCTGTTAACTTGATTAATGTGCTAATTGGCCATGTTAAACTAATTTTTAAAAAAAAAAACTTTTTTTAACGTACTTTGTTACAAGAGATGGCTCATTGGGTGTGGGAGGGATTATATTTGGACATATAAAAAATAAAAGCTCAATATTTTTTTAAAAACTAGAAAGAGAAATAAAGGACATTTTTTTTTAAAAAAAAATGGACTGTCATATGGCAGAGGGATGAGATTTGTTCTACTTGGCTCCAGAGGGAAGAATTAGGAGCAAAGGAGATAAGTTACAAGGGGCGGTAGAGGGCAGGGAGAAAGGAATGGATTTTGCTTCTACATAGAGAAAAGTACTCCAAGTGCAAAGGGAGCATATAGTATATTCTCTGTGCACTATGTGGTAGCACGTTGGCAGGATGTTGTAGAGAAGATGCTTGTTGAGGTATGTGTTGGACTAAATTATTTCAGGAATCTAGGTGGAGAAGTAGACAGAGGCTGTACTTGAAGTCAGGAAGACTGAATAAATACGTTTCCTGTCTCAGATACTTATTAATTGTATAACTCAGAGCAAGTCACTTTTAACTGGTCTTGTCCTCAATTTCCTCATCTGTAAAATGCAAATCATGCTTCTACTTCTCAGCATCACATAAGATAATAATTATTAAGTGCTTAGCAAAGTGTCTGGCATATAGTAAGCACTGTATCATGTTGTCATAATTACTCCACAGGGCTGTTGAGATGACCACATGAGATAGCACATATGTGTAAAGTGCATTGCAAACCATAAAAGGAATAATATGTATGTAGTGTATGTATGTGTATGTGTATATATGTATGTATACACACACATTAGCCATTACTACCTCTGAGGCCCCTTGATTCTGGGACCAGACCAGTGTTTCCCATGCCAAACTCTAAACCAGTAAAATATCTAATTTTTTCATAGACTACTCCATTCTCTAAAGGTTCAAGTGACACATATCAGCAGCTTAGGGTTTAGAAATTAGGATCTGGGAGGAGAAAGAGGAAGAGGGCATGGGGAGAAAAAGTTAGTGGAGTCAGAATAATTTTAAAAATTTGTAAATTTTAAGAAATAAGGACCTTTGTTAGTAAAGGTTTTATAGACACAAATAATTTGCCTGAAGACTGGTGGCTGAGAAAGAGCAGACTGTCCAGTACATTTGTGATACTGGATGTCAAGAGGGACCTTTAAATCACAAACTTAGGAATATATTCTTAATTTCTATATATGGTGTAAATTTTATACTGTGCAATTTTGTAACTCTCCTTAGCCCATAATTAGCACATCCTTTCTAAAACTCCTTTTTGGTTTAGCTTGGACTTGTACAAGGAAATGGACATCTAGGACACTGGACCAATGCCGAGGGGGAGATGTGCTGCATCCAAAGTGGTTTTTTTTTTTTGCCAGTTATCCTTTTGTGGTTTCATTTACAATCTTCTTTTATGGTTGTATATTGTATATGGAAATGTTCTCTCTTCTTCCGCTCCCCACCCCTTCTCTTGCTCTCTCTCTCTGTCCCCTTCTGTCTGTCTCTGTGTCCCTCTGACTTTCTCTGTCTCTCTGCCTCTCTCTGTGTGTCTCTGTCTCTCTCTCTTGCATTTAAGTTAATTATTTAAAGAAAATTAAAAAAAGATTCAGAGAGGCACCCTGAAGGATTGAGTGGTGATCCCTAAAGTATGGTACAGGTCCTCTGACCAACCCCACACTAATGTGTTGTGTTGTTAAGCAAAATTGTCTCATTAGCATGGCTTTTGTTTCTTTTGAGTGGAAGTACTTTCAGCTGTTAAGTGCTAAGCCCCAGGCCCAGGGCCCTGTCAGGTGTGAAACCTGTGTGGG